>CM068757.1:2927471-3432351 GCA_035084275.1 Hydrolagus colliei
TCCCCGCGTTAAATTAAATGCACAAAACTGCAGCAAGTTCATCACTGATGAACGGGGACTCAAATATCCCATTCCCTTTTCCTAACGATCCTGTGTAAATCCCACATATACATTAACTGCAGAGAATCTCTCTATATCCATATATATATATCTATATATATATATATATTTTACAGGACATTCTGTGAAGCGCTTTGAGACGTCCGGAAGACTCGAAACGCGCTATATCAAATGCAAGGATTATTATTATTAAGATTCTAATTATAAATAACTAATCGTGGACTCGGCGGATTGAGCCATGTATAATATATATATAATTATTAAATGAATTAATCCTTGCATTTGATATAGCGCTTTCCGCATCTTATCAGCGTCCCAAAGGCGCGTCACAGAATGTACTGTAAAGTGAATTGACTGTATATATTTGTGGGCGAATATATATATATATATATATGTATATGTATATGTATATATATATACAAACACACACCGTTCTTTATTTTCCGTGCGTCGGTGATTCTTTTTTTTGTTGCACCGAAACCTTACCAAATGATCAACGGAATCGGCGTGTGGTTTCAACGATTTTCTGGCAAAAGGCGGCGGTGGTTTCGCTCCCCAGTTAATCGCGGCGCCTGGGGTCTAACACAGTCACTCGCACCCGCCGCTGTGTATTCACTTTACTTTTTCTAACCCCTGTTATAAGAAGAATACTTCGCCCTAAATACTCGACGTTTTTCTCTCTTCCCCCCACAACCCCCCACCACCTCCCAAGAATCGATCAAATCCTCAGTATTTTATGGTTTGCTCCTAGATATTTTCTGTGAAGCATTTTCATGGCATGAAAAAACAACAGCAAAATAGCTTTGATTATATATTTTAAAAGTTAGGGAAACAGTCATGTTATTTAATCCGTGCAGTTCACCCGGAGGGAATCCGGTTGCCTAACAAACTCCATGAACAATTCTCTCCCCCCCCCCACCCCCACCCACTTTAAAAGTCAGTGAGATTTATTTTGATTTCTAGAATAACCTGCGACAATTTATCGGGTGCTTATCAACCGGTCGTTTTGTGTGTGTGTGTGTGTGTGTGTGTGTGTGAAAAAAGGTTTAATTGAAACACAGCCTCTCTGTTCATGGGGAGATGTGAAAGCTGGGATTTTTTTTTAGAGGAAAAAAAGCAATAATAATAATAATAACAACTGTAGGTGAACATCACATGCGAGCAAACAAACGTTGTCACAATTAGTTTTAAATTGTGTGCGTGTTGGTAACTGTTGCGATGATGGTTAGGTTGAGAATTGGTTGAAAGGCGATTAATAGAAGCGAAAACCGAGATCTGGGACTGGCAGGGATTTACTCACACGACACAATTTCGTGTTCTTCTTCTAATTACACTGTTTTAGGCTCTTTTTTAAAATAACAAAAATCTATCTATCTATCTATCTATCTATCTATCTATCTATCTATCTATCTATCTATCTATCTATCTATCTATCTATCTATCTATCTATCTATCTATCTATCTATCTATCTATCTATCTATCTATCTATCTATCTATCTATCTATCTATCTATCTATCCTATTTATTTAGTGTGGAGGTAGGGTGTGTGGGCAATGGTTTGTTAAGCAACAAGTTACAATGATTACGTGTTAATGTCCAACGCACACATAGCCAGACATCGCATCGTTTTTTAAAAAAACAATTATTTATCATATTGGAAATTCGTATTTTTGCCCATTTAAATTCACAAACACATCTAGTCTTCAGAACCAAATTGACTTAGAATGAATTGACTGTATATATGTGGTATAAGGAGAATTGAACATTGCCCACACACCTTAATAAAAACATGAAAAAGAACAGTTTGAAATTGTATAATACTGCCTTGTATATTATGCGTGGATATTCGTCAAACAAAGCAATGCCCTATAGATGTGGCTGTTTAAATACCTAACATGGACTTCTCTAAGTTAGAATCTAGCTCTTAGTCTTGTGTTCTTTCCCCAAAGGCTGACTTTGGGTGGGAGGGGGAACCAATCCACCTGTATGCTCCCAACGCTGTGATCTGAAAGATTGGCTTTGGAGTTCAGTTGTTGCCCTGGGTGGGGGTTATGGTTTGGGCTGATTGCTGATTGCTCACTCAGAAGAGCAAGAGTGAGGCACTCCCTGTGACGCTTTTGCTTCCACCAAAATGTATTGGTTTTCCCAAACAAGGCAAACTCTCCCCAAAACCATCGCTCAGTAAGTTAGACTGGAGGAGTGTCTCTGACACCTGGCTATTGGCAGCATGGCACAGGTCAGCTTTATAACCCAGTCATTTTTTATTGTGTGTGTGTGTGTGTGTGTGTGTGTGTTTTGAAGGATCCTTCAGACCAGATCTGCCCAGGTGCTGGATAAACGTCGTTCTGTCCAGTTGTTCACACCAGAATACCGCGCACTAATCGACACTAGATCACTAGCCCAAAATGTAGGCTAGTACACCCACCGTGTAGTTAGTCCCAGAGGTATAAGATAACTTCATAACTAGGCGAGCAACTCCTGAGCAATCTCTTCTCGTATTGTTTCCAGCTAAATGCATTACACCCTTAAACACCACTCTCTGTACTATATACAGGAGAGAAAAAAAACAGAAGTAGGTTGAGAAAATCTTAATGGCAAATGTTATAGTGGACAGTGATAGATGGCAAGTTTCTGTTATTAGATTTGGATGGCAGATATATCAGGTTTATTCAGCTGTACTAACCGGAACGGGGTGCCAATATCTGTAACAATGACGCCACACAAACCTAGTTGGATTCATTAAAATCAGCGAAGGAACAATATCAAATAATTTCTACCAGTCACTGTCATCTCTGAGCTAACCTATTTGGTGTTAAAACCTATCATTCTTCTTCGTTGTAGAATTTGAACGAGCAAATGCTATGTATATATAGATAGATATATATTGTATATATATATATATAGTATCACGGTTTAAATCATGAATGAGTTTGAAATACATCAAATTGCGAATGATTAATTACCCAATTTTTTGAGTTGTCTTTGAGAAGGACAGTACCTAGAATCTGTCCTTCTCAAAGACAACTCAAAATGATGGTATTTGAGCATCGAATTACCGTGTGCCTTTCCTTAGAACCAGACCCAGACTTCTTTATGAATGGATCAAAAATAGTGATGGCCAAATGTGGGGTGGTGGGGGGAGGGAGGATTCAGTAGCTTAGATATTTAACTGTGGAATATAACAATCTTTTCAGAAAATGAGGCCGGGGACGCGGTGGAAACAGTGCAGAAACAATTCTCTTGGGCAATTGAGTGATTAATAAAGAGCTTCCCTGTTAGTTCTGATCCCAGGCATTTATTGGTTGTATTTAATGGAGTTGAGAGGCTTCGGAATGAAGTGATATCATTAAAGGAGGGGAGGGAGGTGGACTCCTTATCATCAGGTACGAACCAACCCATTTCCAAGCATGATTTAATATGTCATTCCCAGTTCCTAACGCCTCCATTATAGTTGAATGCCTGCTGTACCTGAGCTGACAATGTTCCCACGTTTAACCACGCGAATACGCCAGCAATGCAAGGTATTCGTATTGAATCGTCCCCAATGTGGACAGTCCATCTGCAAGTAAAAAAAAACATACTTTTATCCGGTTAAATCTGTTCGTAAAATAATGTGTATGATGTCCATCTTGGTCGACAGTACAAAGCAATATCTTTACACTATGTATTTCGGCAAGGATATTTATTTCATCCGCTTTATCCTTTCCCCCCCACCCCCCCCCCCCCCCCCAAAAAAAAAGAGTCTTTTCACGGAATATTTTTCTCTCCATCGGTAACAATTTCCAGAGAAGTGAATGCTGACAACAATGGAACAATTGAGAGCGTTAATGTCAGCAATCCTTCCCACCTGGGATGATATTTTGTGGACCACAGCTAGCTCGCCTGCTCTGTGGGTTAGAGAGTACTAACGTCTTGAGGTTTGAGGTCAGACCGAGAGAGTGGGACGTGTTTGTAAAAGATCAAACATGTCGGTGTGAGGGCGACGGTGTCGCGATGCAACATTTTGTGGTTTGTAGTTAAGCTAGATATTTAATTCCACATAAAGGATACAGTGGTTTCAAATCACAGCCAGAATTAGCTGCTGATGGATAGATAGATTGTCCTGCCCACGGCCACAAATGATATATAGCTTTATATATATATATACATGCAATATATATATATATATACAAAGCTATATTTGTGTTCTCTTCTCATCTAACTCTTTCTGATATTATATAACAAATGTATAACAAGGACAATGCGAAAAGTACATTTTCCAACGTTTTCGAATTTGGATTTAATGACATAAAGCATTTCATGCATTTCAGGAGGCAATGGTAGATAATGTAACATTTTCCTTTGTTGAATTTTCGTCTAATTTTTGCTCGTGAAAAGGAAGAGGGAGGGAGGGAGGGAGGAAGAGGGAGAGAGAGGGAGGGAGGGAGGGAGGGAGGGAAGGAGGGGGAAAGAGAGCTTCGAATAATTGGGATCATCATTTGCAGCCTTAATTAAATTCGAGTTATAACTAGGGTCTCACTTGATGTGAAACGCGTTATTGTTTAATCTCAATATGTGGTGACATTCCTGGGAATATCCACTTCACGCAAATTTCCCTCAAAATGAAACAAGACATTCGGTTGGTTTTTTTGTGTGTCTGTGTGTTCATTCATTCATTTATTTATTTATTTTAGCGATTTAACCTCTCTAGATTCAGTGTTATCTGCGAGCTTCAGTTCCACGGTGTAGTTAGTCCTAGCATTAATATTTGTGAGAGTATTTTCTCCCGACAAAAAAATAAGACTCGCTTACAGCTCCTATCATACTGCTGGTCTTTTAGTTGCTGTGAGTGAGTACAGCGTGGATTAAGTGAAGGAATGCATCGAGTTCAAGGTCCTATTTCACAATCACTACTTGTCCAGGAACAGTATCCACGTAGAATATACCCCATATATAGAGTATGCAATATGATATAGTGTTATATTATTATTCACCCTATATACAGACTGATTTTATACATTATGATACATTATTACATACTCCTATATACAGAATAATGATATACAATAGTATATTCAATTATTACATACTCCTATATACAGAATAATTGAATATATATAGAATAATACATTGTTTAACTGATTGTTAAACAGCAACAACAATAAAATTAGATTTGTATACAATAATAATAATCCTTGCATTTGATATAGCGCTTTTCACATCTTCTAGTTGTCTCAAAGCAACATTTTGTGGAGGGACAAATGACCGTTGTGTGAATGAACAGGCTAAGGTTTGGGTTGGAATCTGTTGAACGAGGGTTGGGTGTGAGGTGACTCGAGAATGTCATGAAGGTCGGCTAGTAAAAAAAAATAACATTATTTCCTCACTTTAGCTTCTAAACTCGGCCTCAATGTAAACCACCCTGGTTGCAATGTGCAACCAATAATAATCTTGGAGAAAGAAATCTTCATTTCCTAATCATTTCATATACATTTTTGTTTACCTAATGAGAACTTATTTGTAATTTTAATGATAATCACTAATTAATTTTTCCCTCTCCCCCCCCCACCCCTCCCCTCCACCCCACCCCCCCCACACACACAGAAAATAAACACATTCAATCGTCGCACAGTGACCACAGCTGTTCACACGTAGGACATTTGTGTCCATTGATAATTGTATATTTTTTCAGTGTTAAATTTGCGTTGAATCCATGTTCTGGGCGTTTGTGTTCAACGAATATATCATCTGAGTATATATATATATATTAGTTACTTGGTATATGAAATACTATATACAGTATACTCAAGTCTCATAGCATTCTTCCATTAATGAGTTGAACTGTAACTCAAGCGGCTATTCTTATTCTAATTGAATCACTGGAATTTTGGATGCTTAACGTTTAATGTCATTATTTTAGCTTTGTATTTTTCTCTTCCCCCCTGAAATCTTTGGATCAAGAAACAATTGTTAGATCACTCCGTCTGACGCTGTGTGTTACACGTTGTATCCTATTCCCCTCGGTACAATTGCGCAATCTTTCTGTTTCTAAGGGTGAAAAAAAACAAGTCACACTCCTATCCTGGTTTGGGTTGCACTCTGGGCGAGAAAGCTTCACAGCCGAGCCTGGCGTTTCCAATAGCTGTAGCTTCTCACTCCTTTACTTCCACTTGGAGATAAAATAAAATAAAATAAAATAAATTCAGTTCGTGCAAAGGTAACGCCTTTCGAGAGAGACACAGAGAGAGAAAGAGAGAGACACCATATTGCATATCTGGCACCTTTATGGGGTGCCGCAGGGTCCCCTTTAGAGTTAATTAAGCACATATTAAATATTAATCACTGTGTATTGAATTATTGTATATTATTCTCTCTCTCTCTCTCTCTCGCTCTCTCTTCCAATGATCTCATTTCAACAAACGCCAGTCCCTTAACGTTATAATGTTATTGTCGGGCGGAAAATCTCGTTGCATTTCATACAAATCGCACCTGGCAGATACACAATAAATACTAATTCCACTAACCCTCCTCCCACCCGCATCCACCTCCCTCACCCACCTCTCCCCCCCCCCCCCCTGAAATAAAAAAATGGCATTCGAAACTATATTCGCTGAAAGATCTTTTAACCTGAAAATTGTCCATTTTTTTTAATGGACAAAAAATAAGCATTAGGGGCGAGGGTGCATGTGTATATGTGTGTGTGTGTGTGAAGGGGCTGATTTTATGTGTGTGTTGTTTTCTTGTCCTTGTTTCAGGGTGTTTGGGGCTGCTATCTTTCTCACCTCCACGCTCAATATGATCATCCCAAGTGCAGCCAAGACGCATTTCGGTTGTGTGATCTTCGTCAGGATTCTTCAGGGTCTAGTGGAGGCAAGTCTGAATTTCCCGCAATAATAAAATACAAAATATAATACCCACCCACCCCTACCCACCCCCCCACCCCAAAAGGCACAAGTGGGTGGGAGGAAACACACCCACTCTTTAAAAGCCCCATCAATGTAAATGTAACCAGGGACAAATACGATTAGTTATACACACACACACGCACACATATATATATATATATATATGTATATACAGGATGTATTAGATATGTTTATTTTGCGTTAAATGAATTAAATGTGGAATTGATTTGAAAGCACCCTTTCATTTAGGTTCCCACCTTCCCACAAACAACAACAAAAAAAAACTTGTGGACTGACTGGACAATCTGTCTTCTGAATCAGCCATTCGAAAGAGGCGTGTATCGATTCCTGCTTAAACCATTGCTTGCTAATTTGCAGTCCAATTTAACCACGTATTTATTGTCAAACCATAAATCATGTATGTTTGCAGGGAGTCACCTACCCAGCCTGCCATGGCATATGGAGTAAATGGGCTCCACCGTTAGAGAGAAGCAGGCTGGCAACCACCTCGTTTTGTGGTAATTAATATTTTGTTTCTCTAGCATTTAAGCTCTTTATTTTTTTGGGGGGGGGGGGGGGGGGGGGGGGAAAGAGGGGAAACCCCCTCCCCCCCCCCCAAGGCATGATATGTTGTTAAAGTGTTACCCGACTGAATTGACTTGTATTTGATCACCTTTGCAGGTTCTTATGCAGGAGCTGTTATTGCTATGCCTTTAGCTGGGATTCTGGTACAATACACAGGATGGCCCTCTGTGTTTTATGTATACGGTAGGTTGGCTGTGTGACACATAAGCTTTGGACTTTGGCATGAGTGAATGCAATGATATCAAAAGTGTTATGGATTAAACAGCCCCGAATTCATGTCCATCTTAAATCTTATTTCAATGTCCCCAGTTCTACTCTAGAGTCTAAAAATGATATATTTTTTTAAAATTAAATTTAACAAGACACACACATGCATGACTTCAAACCCAATTCAGATCACTGGTCCAAAAGACTATTTACTCCTTCTTATGAACATTGTTTCTCAGAGGCAGATGCCAAATTGCATGCAGTGCTTATAAAACCATAACCGTTAATATTATTTATAATATGCAGTACAAACAAAGTAATGTATTATGTATAATAATAAGTACACATCATGGTTGTCTCATCATTGTCTGTCCCCAAAAAACAAATTGGATACGAAGTATATATCACAATATTGTATGTTGACTGAAGTTACTGAACTAATGAGAGTTGTGTAGTGGAATAAAACTGTGTCTATGACAGTTCCTTTAAGCTGTTGCTTTCTTCCCAATTTGTGACGTAGGGTCTTTTGGAATAGTGTGGTACATGTTCTGGATTCTGGTGTCTTATGAAAGTCCTGCTGCACACCCCACTATCACAGAAGAGGAGCGTACCTACATTGAAGAGAGCATTGGTGAAAGCGCCAATCTCTTCGGAGGAATCGATGTATGGAAGTTTCTTTTTGTACTTCAGTTTTGTGTGTGTGTGTGTGTATGTGTGTGTGTGTTTTTCATTGAAAATCAGGTTGGCTGTATTTTATTATCTGGAACTTAAATAAACCTCTGTAGTTAGGCATCTAGTGAAGTCCTTAGTGGTAAGAGCATTCGTCTTGAAAGCGAGAGATCTGGGTTCGATTCCAGGCAGCGAGAAACCTTGGGCAAGTTTCCTTACTCCACATGCCAGATAATAGTCTCCCCCACAAAAAAATTAATCGTCTCAATCCACCACTGTTTGTGGGACACTGCTGTGCGCAATTGACTGCCACACTTCGCCTACAGAATATATAGTGAATTCACTTTACGTATATTCTGTGAAGCGTTTTGAGATATTGAGAAGACCTGAAAAGCACCATATCAAATGCAAGGATTATTATTCTGTGAAGCTCTTTGTGACATCTAGAAGATGTGAAAAGTGCTATATCAAATGGAAGGACTATTATTTTCATTATTATTCTTATGTAGACAATCTGTCTCCCTCCTGTGTTGTTTAGTTCTTAGAGACCGATTCACTTTCATCCTTTTACCCTCACATTTCAGGGTTGAGCATTGCACTGTGCTGATACCAGCTTCCAAAGTGAATGATTGTCCAAACACCAGTAAATTGACCTTGGTGGGTAACTGTAACTGACCTTCGTGGGTGTGATTTGGGGTTAGGGTCATAGTGAGACATTTCCTGATGACTGGAGCAATGGATGGGAATGTCTCTCAATTTCTATTCTACCGGACGTTTGATATCAGATGACGTGATTGGGGAATCTTTTGGTGACTGCAATGTGGATAATTAGAACTTCCACGGCTTAAATGTACCGAATAACAGACTACACATGTTTTCAACAGGGCAGCTTCCTGGACTGGTATAGTAGCAGAAAGAGCATTAACCCAATGTTCAGAATGCTAGGGCATTTTATTGTCCAATATTAACCAAAATCGTGCTATATTATTGATCTAATCCACTAATGAGACTTATTCTAAACTTAACGATTTGCCCTATATGGTAAAAAAAATGAGCATTGATCATACTAATTGGCTTAAATTAAACTGGAAAGTATTGGTACAACTGGGAGCTATTTTGATTTTATGTGATAAAAATCAAACTTTCCAAGCACAATGGGAATAGCTTTCACATTTAACAGCTTATTTGTTTGATAAGAAATGATAATGTGGAGAATAGATAGAAATTTAAGGGTCTCAATGGAATAAACACAATATACTGGAGAAAATATATATATATTTTTTTAAATGATCATAACTGAGCCATTTCATAATGAAATGGGGATACATGATAGTTAAAAAATGTAGGCCAGAATCTCTTTCACCTTCTGATATCAGTTTCCTGTTACAGATGCAACTGTAAAGTATCTGTAAAGCAGGTGAATCTAGTGAATGAATGGTATTTTGACAAACCACTAGCCAAGATATTGCTAACATTTGATTTTGAAATATTGAATGTTTGAAATATTAATACATTAACCCGCACTTAATAAATATGTTTTTTTTTAATAGGAGGGCAAAACAATTTATCCCTGGGAATTCAGTTCTGGTACAATAACTGTGATCAGTGTGTTTTGAAATGAGCAAATATTGATTGTGTATGGATTTGATTGCAAGGCAATTGGGTTGAAATATAACATGGGTATTAATCATTAACCAATCAACTCAGTTCTGTTATACCATTTTTTAAAACAGAAATATAAGACACCGTGGAGAAAATTCTTCACCTCTATGCCAGTCTATGCAATAATTGTGGCAAACTTCTGTAGAAGCTGGACTTTCTACTTGCTGCTCATTAGTCAACCTGCCTATTTCGAAGAGGTGTTTGGATTTGAAATCAGCAAGGTATTTATATTCACACAGTTGAAGTAGCTTTCAATTCCAATGTACAGTATCCAAGTTCATAGAAATACAGATACATTGCAAGTGTCACCAATTCTTGTTAGTTGACTGATTCTGCTGAATATAATGGAGATGGAGCAGTTGGATAGGCAAGATCGGTTTCCTGTGTAGCTTTGTTAGCCTGTTGTAGCCATCTCTCTGGATTAATTTATTTATTGTTGTGGAATGCTACTCTGCTTGAAGGGGTACTCAATAAATTCAAGTTGTTGTTGTGGTGGTTGTAGTGCTTCCAACTCCAAATATTGCTGTAAAGTCATGTTTGCTGTTACCCTTGGTTGTTGCATATTATTATAAATGAATACATTATTCATTATTATAGGTGGGAATGGTATCAGCTTTGCCCCATCTTGTCATGACAATTATCGTGCCCATTGGTGGCCAGATTGCAGACTTCCTCAGAGCTAAACGGATACTCTCCACTACGAACGTCAGAAAAATTATGAACTGTGGCGGTAAGTTTATTATGAACATTATTAAAAAAAAGGCTTTGCGCGTGAAAATTGTTATGAAGAGCAAGACATAAATTTTCTCCATGCTCCGCCAAGCATGCTACAATACTGCACTGACACAAATTACACTGCGGTAATGTGTAGTTAGTGGTGCTGTAATAGTAAAAGTCAATTTGAGTTGTACACATATAGCTAATAACTTTATTTGTATGCCTCATTATTGAAAAAAAATCACACACGGCGCAAAACCATTTCTATCAATGATTCAATTCTAAGGATAATTTATCTAACTGTATTTCTTTGCCTTCAAGGCTTTGGTATGGAAGCAACCTTTCTGCTTGTAGTTGGCTACTCACATAGCAAAGGCGTTGCCATTTCATTTCTTGTTCTGGCTGTTGGCTTTAGTGGTTTTGCTATATCAGGTAAGATTACGCTTTGATAAATTTGCTGCATGATATCAAAGAGGATACAGTTACTGTATATGGATTATCTCAATGTCATGTTGCCAAGAACTTACTTCATTTTCAAAATCTTAAACAAATGAACTACTTTAGCCTTTCATAGATTATTCTATAATTTTTTACATTTTTATAGATCAATACCATAAATTGTAACAGAAACCAGAAATTGGCTTTGTGTGTCTACTTACAAAAATATTTCTGATTGTGCCTTTTTATAAAGGTTTAAAGCTGCAACATATCAATTTAGTACTTTGTATAGTGAGGACATTAATGGAAGAATTATGCTGTTGCATTAGTTAAGGATTTTTGAGAGGTTGATTGAATTATTAATGACATATTGACAAGAAAATAGTTTTCCTGTGCATACATTGGAAGGCTGTACGTGACCTGAAATCTATTCATGGTCAATGTGTATAATGAGCAAACTGCGCTAACAATTGACAATCAAATCTGATTGATTGCAAGGTCAAGGGGTCTATGAGATCTAACATATAAATATAGTTTCCTGCTTCTATTTGCTTTACTATTGGAAATGATCTAAAAAATTTTGGGACTATATAAATTAACAAATAGATGGGAATTAAATGGAGACTATAATTTTACTAAGGACTCTTGAAATTGACAAACAGAGATGTCCTTTTCCTTAGTCTGGCTCCAAATTCTTTCCATTAATTGTGTGTTGGAGTTATATTTTGTTTTTATTCTGATACTGTGTATATCAGCAATAAATGTGTTCTATTTGATTGATGCTTTATTATATTTACATAAAGTACACTATGGTTGTGTAAAATGACAGAAATTCTAACCATAGGAAATATTATCTGCTCATGTTGTTATCTTTGTGAGATAGTGGAATTGTTTGATAATAGGCCATTGAATTGAAAATGTATTCAGTGCCTAAGATGTGATTTGGCCTGAATACTATTGTTTTCTTAATCTGCTTGTGCTCTTACTTTAGGATTTAATGTGAACCATTTGGATATAGCACCAAGGTATGCCAGTATTCTTATGGGAATTTCCAATGGTGTGGGAACATTATCTGGAATGGTTTGCCCATTGATTGTTGGAGCAATGACGAAACACAAGGTACATAGATATGCTCAGAGCAATAGCCGGGGAAATGCTGAGAATATTTGACATATAGCTATGGAACTGGAGGCTGCATTGTTTCCTATTGTTTTGTGCTTTATCTCAAAAAGATTTTCTTAAATAATGATTATCTAGCAAACAACTGCTGAAAATAAATGTTTAGATGTTAGGGATGACAGGACGAAGTGGGCATGTTGTCCAGAGCTAATACTTGGTTGACAGACTTCATATAAAGAATGTCGACTTGGACAAGGTTCCACAGGAACCAACAAGACTGTACACCCGAGTACAGTCTTTAGGTGACCAGCCAGTGGAGAAAAATTAAAGGAAAAGAATAGTTATAAAATGAGGTAGAACACATACACTTTACAGTGTATTCTGTGAAGCTCTTTGTGACATCTAGAAGGCGTAAAAAGCGCTGTATCTAGTGCAAGGGTGATTATTATTAATTTGGCATGTATGAATTGCACAGGCAAATGGTTGTCGAAGAGATGCATTTAATTTCACTTTCTTTCATTTCCTCTTCCATTTTCTTTGTTCCTCAGAGCCGTGAGGAATGGCAATATGTGTTCCTGATTGCTTCCATGGTCCACTACGCAGGAGTCATATTTTATGGAATATTTGCATCCGGCGAAAAGCAGCCATGGGCAGACCCTGAAACAACGAGTGACGAAAAGTGTGGTTTTATACATGAAGATGAACTGGCAGAGGAAACTGAGGACATTACACAGAATTATGGCAGCCAAGGCCCTGCAAAGTCTTATGGTGCCACCACTTATAGCAATGGTGGCTGGCCCGCTGGATGGGAGAAGAGGGAAGAGTTTGTGCAGGAAGAAGTTAAAGATTCTTACCAGTATAAAGAACATGAGGAAAGGGACTATTCATAACAGAAAAACGAAAACGTCTATTAGATATTTTGTAGTGTTCGTGTCCAGACTCATTGTGATTGTTTGCACAGAAATTTGTGGTGTAATTGTCCACACATATCAGAATGGCAAGGTGTTAAACTGTACAAAAATTAACAAAGCAGCGTTTTGAGTGCAATCTGTACAAAAATGGTGGTGTGTCTCATCTCAATTCAAGCTTTGCCATTTCAGAAAGATGAAGGCTTTTAAGGTTCGCTGGCTGACCAGTGGAAATGTCAGTGAGAGGTGCTGATTGGGGAAAAAAATACAGGTCAGAATGACTGGTTGATGGGGAGCAGGACAAATGAATACCTCAGAGAGGGGACTGGTCAGTCAATCTAATAGAAGATTAAATAAATCCTTACCTAAATATAATAATTACTTGAAGTAAGAGTTAGTTTTGGTTTGTTTGGTGTCAGATATTATAATAATTTTTTAATAAGAACTTGAGTAAATCTTAGCCAAAGTTTTATGCACATGATATAGAATGTTCATACACCAGGGATGCAAAGGTACCTGTAGTTGATGGAAACAAGGAAATCCTCATTATCTGTCTACACCCATGCTATATATTCTTAAATAAAATACGTTCACTTATAAAGTTCCAAAACTAGAATATGGTTAAATTGCATGCTGTCGTTTACCTTGTAATTCCATCTGAGATACACAAAATCTTCAATTTTCCACTAAAACCAAAAGGTTTAGATATTGCAAACCTAAGTAATGCAATGAAACATTTGCAACAAGGTTTTACTGTAGAGCACTTATACTAACAATTCCATGTGAACTATGAATATTCTAGATAAGTAAATAGCTTTTTTTGTAAAAACAAATAAACCTTTAATGCTGCTAGCACTTCAATCTTAGAAGTTATTAATCAACTGCACAAGCCAAATCTGTGCACAATTGTTAACTTACCTTAAATTCCTGAGTAGATATTCACATAATCCCAGAGTTAGGATCGTCATCGAATCGTTAGACCAAATACAGCAAAAGAGTTTTGAGTAACAATCCCCAGTAGAAACCACAGGTGGCATGCCTCATCATCTTTTGGAATAGCATCATTCCTTACTGGCAAAAAAATAAATTCCTTCCTAGTTATTGGATTCAGCAAGGACTGCAGCATTTGTGTACAAAGCAATAAACCCATGTAATAGACTGCATTGTCCTGTACTCTTATATGTGTTCCACTACTGTAGTTTGATGTAGATGCTTTTTGGTCGTAGGTAACAATGCTGAATTCAGCATCACCACATACTGGCTTGAGAGAAAAATCACACATTGGAATTGGAACTACTGTCCGCAGATGACTGCCGTTCCCAAAACATGTCAAACATTTGTTGCTATTCTGTGCATCTCAGGTGGTGTATGGAAGGGGATTGTTATGTGTTGGCTATACCTGTACTATGGGTGGAGACTGTTTTAGTGTCTGTTGTCCCAGTATACAAGTCAAGAATGGCTTCTATCACTGATGAAGAAAATTACTTGACCTGAAGGTCACGCCCTTGCTTTGTGCCTCAAAGTGATGTGAAATGTGGTCATGCCATGATGTGTACTTTGGAAAGATGTGGACTGTGTCACTTTCGTTGCTGCCAAAAGTGTTAATAAAAAGCTCTATCTATACTTTTATACAAAATTCTGTTTTTAAAGCAAATAGCTGAAATCCATACACCACCTCACAAATCTCTACATTATCTACATTGGTAGAAGACATGTTTACGTTTGCAGCAGATAGGTTGGCCATTACTGTAGTTTTGTCAAATATTTACAAGATCAACTTTGATCCCTTTGCAGCAAGTCATCAGCGAAGATATTTTCAACTGGTGGACATTTACTTTGAGTTGTACTATAGAAGTGATCGATTTTTTTTTCTTGCTGTGTCCCATCTCTGTACAACAAAATACTATACCTTTACATTCCTCTCTCCTTTAAGGGTTGTCATATAGATCACTCACATAAATGCCACTCACATAAAAACTAATTTTATCAGAAGAGCTTTCACAACATAATGTCACTGTGGTATAACATGGTGTGACAATGCGCAATGAAGGAGAAAGAAACAAAGAGTTGAAAAGAGTTGAGGTTAATGTGGAGTATAAACACCAGCATTTTGTTTGACAAATAAATATTTATTGGTAGATATATATTTATACTTATCTCATAGACCGGTTAGGGTGAATGACCTGTTTCTGTGCTGAATCAGCCTACATAATTCTACGTAATTCTAACATATTTGTTGGTGCCCACACCTCATCACTACTGTGTGCAATTGACTGCCGCGTTTTGCCCACAAATATACAGTCAATTCACTTTACAGTATACTCTGCAAAGCGCTTTGAGACATCTAGAAGACATGAAAAGCGCTATATCAAATGCATGGATTATTATTATTATTTGCAACTGATAATCCATTGTAAGTAACTTGAAACAGACCCAAATATACCATATATAGCATACCTTAAAAAGGAAAGTTACTACTATATATTCCGTGAAGCACTTTGAGACGTCTAGAAGATGTGAAAAGTGCCACATCAAATGCAAGAATCGTTGTTAGTATTATTATTATATCAGATACCTTCAAATGGTAAGATTGTTCATTTCATCCAAGTGGCATCACAGGTGTGGCAAGTGGTGGAGTCCAATAACAGCCTTGTGATGCAGATTGGCAAGATTGAGGCAACCAAATATGAATGTTGGATTTCGAGACATGGAATTCAGAAAATGTACCTAAAATCCAGACGAGGCATTCCAGTTCTCCTCCACCATCAAGTCTCGCTATGTATCGTATTAATGCACAAATTGGTCAGCAAAATGTAGCAATCAATTATGCCATTACTTATTTACTGGTTAATGTAAGGTGCAAACAGCAGTAATGATTAACATAATATCACATCAGTGAGTTTACAGGTCTTGCTGTAAATTAGCATGGGGGTCAGCCTGCAGTAATTGGATTTCTTCACCAATATCATTCTTAATAAGGTGAATGGTCCAGCACATTTTATAGGGCACCAGAAGACCTCGAGCTAATTCTAAACACCTGAGATCTAAATAAATAAATAATGCCTCCAAACCAAAATCCAATGGCACGTTATTTAGAGTAGCAATGCAGACAATGTGTGTTGATAGAATTTCCCCCCATCCCCATTACAAGAAAAATGGACATTCCTGGGACACTGACGAGGCTTCATTTAGCACGAGAACATCTAAATTGGAAAAGTTGCTGTGATGGCTTGCTGATCGATAATGTAGGCCATGTGCAGAGACATTAACAAGCCATTGCATATTTAGCATCATTCGGTTGAATCCGATTTCATTCGCATGCATTCTCGTTGGTCATATTTTATTTTTAGTAGTGAATAAAAAGGACACCTATGTATGTGTGACTTTCTAGCAGATGACCGGGCAAATAGCCAATATAAGAAGCTGGACAAAACTGGAATGATGACCTCTTCAATCTAACCACAACGAGAACGATACAGCCTTTGATTAGAAGTGTTCACTTTGTTTCTCAGATCACGACTGTTGCTGTGGATTTTCCAGCGGTGGCAGTCTTTCGTTGTCTTTTTAACTGGAGACTGTGACGAAACGGTTTTATCTGGTGACCTTTTCCATTCATGCAAGATATCAGTCTGGGTGTGCAATGTGTCAGTTCTTTAAAGGACAGCCACAGAGGTGGCAAATTTCCATCTGCAAAGTAATTTTCACCTGAAGGCCCAAAGGAACTCAACTCAGTAGTTTACAAGTATGTGGTACTGTATATCAATCTCTTTCACACAATCTCTGGGATTCTTCGTTGCTTGGGCATTCTTTGGCCTCATATGGTTTTCCTTTAATCCATTGACGTGTTTTTTGGGGAAAAGAAACAGTATATGTAAATCTGTGCTCGTGAAGCTGAGGAGAAAGTGCCATTCACGTGGAGATGGTCCCACATGCTACTTCTGGAGCTCCAACTGATCTGAGAGAGAGAGAGAGAGAGAGAAGTGATGTAGGTTTATTTTTGTATTGATCGGGAAGCTGAGCTGGAACAATGAATTTACAACTTTTGCACTGCCCATTTTTGTGAGGATCTAGTTGCTTCCTCAGAAGTTTTCTATTTCTGTTACTCTTATTGCCGCGGGAGGCAGGGAATAGATAGTGGAGGAGAAATCTGTCTGCTAAACCATCAAAAAAGCTAGAGTGAAAATAAAAAGAAAAATAATAATGGGAAGGAAAATATGGTAAAAGGGATTGAGGAGGACGGACAAGTAGGAATTGTATTAATTCTCATATGATAACGAGATGTTCACCTTATAAAGATTTACAATTTCAATCAGACAAGTTATCTGTTAAGGTGAATAAATAATTATGGTGCAACAAACAAACAAATAAAGCAAGCTAAACTCAGGCAAACAGTACATTTTGTAACATTATTTAAGAATTGTTCTCGCAACATTAACGATTTAAAGCTGATTCAGTGATATATCCACTCAGCCTCTATTCATGTCTTCAAATTGGTTAAATTATGGATGTCCCCCCACCCCCAGATAGGTGTATTTTATGCCAGGAAGATGACTAAGCAGAGTCAGGAGACCATCTGCGTGATCAGCTGGCGATTCTGTTCAGCAGATGTCTGGTTTGCTAACAGCTTTCACGCCCAGACCAGCCAGACATAAACGGAGCAGTTTAATTCAAATAACTCACCTGTCTTAATTGGCCAATTGTACCTTCAGAGATGCTGTATTTTAAACTCTTTGAAAGCTCAGTTTCAAAATGGATACCACATGTGCTACTGTTAGAAATCCTCAGAGCAGAGAAGGAGTGCAGATGCTGGCAGTAGTAAACCATACAATTCCAGGCGGCTTCTCTGGAACAAAGGGAAAGACAGTGTGTAAAGCAAAATCGTGTGACAATGTTGAGAAGCATCCCTCATTATTTCATGAAGTGAGCCCCCAAATTCTGTGAATTCCGTGTAATAATAACAACCTTACATTTTGATATACGTTTTTCATGCCTTCTACACGTGTCAAAGTGCTTCACAGTAACTGTAAAGTGAATTGACTGTATATTTGTGGGCGAAACATGGCAGCCAATTGCATACAGCAATGTCCCCACAAACAGTCGTGGATTTGAAATGACTGATTTTATTATTGTGTTTTTTTGGGGAGGGATTATTATTAGGCATGTGGAGTAAGGAAATGATTTCGCCATGACCTGCCTGGATTCGCCCACAGGTCTCATGCTTCTAAGGTGAGTGCTCTAACCGCTGTGTTACAGGACTCTGTGGAAGAGGATTCATTCCTAATACAGAGAGAGCTTTCCCCAAAACACCCTTGTGTAGAAATTCCTCTTGAGCCTAGATTCACTCTAATCATGTAGTATTTTAGATCATACAGAATTGGTCAAATACTTAAATACCAGTCTTTCATTTTGAAGCCAGAATTTTTTCTGTAAGTTCTCATGAGCATCCAAGGAAAACAGGCTTGCAAGTAAATTTTGGGGAGGCAATTTGCCAAATTATGTATATTCTGAAACATTCCCATTAAATTATTCTAGGCTCAGATGTCATTACTGTCCACTCAAGAGGTAGTGGAATAGTTTGATGCCTTTACTATACCAAGCAATTGGGAACACTGTACTTCAAATGCAACTTTGTCCTTGAATTGGATGGAACATCCTTAACCACATGATACACTAGAGCTATTTCATCTTTATATTTTTGGCTCACTGGCTCCCTGTCACAGAGCAGATCGACTTCAAGACCCTCACTCTTGTGTTTAAATCCCTTCAATCCTCTGCACCCTATCTGCCTTTCTAATCTCCTCTCTCCTCACAGCAGTACCCATGGCCTCTGCTCTACTGGGTCTGGCCTCCTCCTTGTCCCCCGAATCCTCCACTCCACCATCGGTGGCCGTGCCTTCAGCCACTACGCCCCAAAACTCTGGAACTCCCTCCCTCAATCCCTTTGCCTCACCCCCTCCTTTTCCATTTTCAGGTCATGCCTGAAGACCTTTCTGTTTGACGGCACCTAAGGGGCCACCTTCCCCCACTCTCTCTGGCTCAGCCCGGGACCCCGCTATAGTGAAGCGCTCTGAGACCCCATCTGGTGTGGAGGGCGCCTATATAAATGCTATTTGTTGTTGTTGTTTTGATTTCTCACATGCATGTAATAATAATCTTAAACAACTGCCATCGGCCAAATTTAACAGGAAATGTAATTTTACATTTGGTGAAGTTTAACTTAACCTATAGTAAAAGCAAAGATAAACTTAATAGATGTGAGATTTGTAGTGATTGGCCTCTTTTTCAGCTGCCTCTGTCTTTGCTAATAATGATACGATTGTAATGTATGATTTTCCTCTGGTCATATGCAATTGTTTCTCTTGATAAGATGTAATGATGATGGCTTCAACACCATTAATTCCCTCTTGCCAAACTGCCCTCCTCTCAAGTGTCAGTTTGCCACGCAGAAAAATCAATACATGTACCTAAAAAAAATGGATTGAAAGTAATGGCCTTCACTTCTGGCAGCCCTCTTGTTACTGTTGAAACAAAGATGGACTGAAATACTTGTGGCACCAACAAGAGAAGCAAAGCGCACAGAGCACTGATCGGCAGTACGAAATGTGTACCTGTTTCCTTATCTGTTGTACTTTACAGGCAGGGACATGGTAACATTGAGAGACCCACAATCTTATATATATATATATATATATATATATAAATATATATATATATAATTAACAAAAGGCATCATTTATTATTTAAGGCTATAATCTGTTACTCATTTCAAAGCCACAATCCCAGATGAGATTCAGTTTCAGCAGTTTATGGCATTAGTGAAAGTGCAATTAGATTGTAGGCCTCTTTCGATTCCCTGACATCCATTAATCTGTCTACAGATTTAAAAAAATCATCAGCTGCAACATACCTATTCATATCTGTAATACCCTATCAGCAACCATCCTCTAAACCCATTACAATGCTTGTAACATAAGCTCACTGGCTTGGCTCCACATAAATCTTGAGTGGAGTCACTGGGCATATACTAATGGAATAGAGTGAGAAGTTAAACAACGGTTCCCTCTGTATTATTCTGGTATGTGAAGGGAGTTTCTCCTATTGTTCTGGACAACAATTCCCCCAGCTAACATTGATCATTCACTTCATGGCTTTGTAGAGTCCTTTTACTCAGTGGTTAGAGCACTCACCTCAGATGAGAGAGACCTGATTTTCTATTAATAATAAAAATTATAATAATAATTTTTTAAATTGTTATAAGAATCCTTGCATTTGATATAGCATTTTTCACGTCTTCTAGACGTCTCACTGTGCTTCACAGCAAATACTATAAAATAATTTTTTTTCCAGCAGATCAAACATTTGGGAAGGTTTCCTTACTCTACCTAGAAGCAAGTTGTTATCAGCTGATTGGGGAATTGCTTTTCCGGAGGTAATAATTCCTTCAAAGAAAATGGTTCGCTTCAATCCACAACTGTGTATGGGACACTACAGTGTGCAATTGGCTGCCATGTTTCGCCCACAAAATATACAGTCAATTCATTTTACCGTATATTCTGCATGCGCTTTGAGACATCTCAAAGATTTGATAAGACACTATATCAAATGGAAGGATTATTATTATTATTTGGGAAGTTGATATGTATGCAAAATGTCTGGTGGATTTACAACAAAATACAGATAGTTTATATTGTAATTTCTTCCATCAAGGAAAGATACACTGCTGGGATCGTTCTACTCAACTGCAATAGAGAAGACACTTCATAGATTTTTATGAGTGAGTGCAAGGATTATTATTTTGTTACACTGTTACACCAATTGCTCTACCATGAATTTCCCAAGCTTCCTTTCATAGCTCTTTTGCATTCCAATGCCATAGCAAGCTGTGTCTTACAATGACGAATACCAGAAGATACTTATTGCTTGTCAAATCTTGTGGGTAGTAGCTGACATTTAATGATATGCAGCAAATGTCTACATACACCTAATTTAAAGGCTAAGCAATACTTTTTTCACCATTTTTTTGGGGGGGGTGTCATTTAATGATTTTCATCACTGTTCAAATTTAGAAAACTGGTGACTTGTTTTCGTTGCACAAAATCAGATCATCTGTCTGTAAATTTGAAATACACCTCGCATAAATAGATTTCAATGAAATCACTTAATACCTGCATTTAACACAACTGTGAAGAAGTCTATTCCCGAATAGCATCGGTTAACTAGGTGGCTTGTCAGAGGGTTAAGTGCCTTGGGACGTCTTCCCGACGTGAAAGGCTCTCTATAAATGTAATTTTGTTGTTGCGCTGGTTTGTCATTAACTAATTCCAGCTTTGGAAATTCATCATATGTTAAAAGTAACAACTTTCTGTTACAAACAGGAAACGAGGTTCAAACCTTAGGCAATGAATGTGAATCATATCTTGATGCACCCACTCACAAAAATCTGCTCTGTGTGTGTGTTGCAGCTTGAAGAAAAAAATCTCAGCAGAATATCTTGGCTTTATAGAAGTTAATACATTTTAAGCAGTTTGCTGATATTTTGTCTCCATTTATGGTATCATGTGTGGCTAATTACTAAGAGTCCACGAGATAGTACATCGATACGGTACCCTGGCATGTAATAAAAACATTACGAGATTAGAAATTTGTGGCAAAACAGAAGGCTTAACATAAATGCATTCTGGCCAAAGTCAGATTGTGCTTGTGAGTATTTTTCTTTCAAAGATAAGGAATGCGCCCTACATTGAAATGACCAGAACTCACGGAGGAAGCGGAATATTTTGAAATGTCTAGCATAATTATAATAACAATAATTCTTGCATTTGATATAGTGCTTTTCACATCTTATTGACGTATCAAAATGCTTCACAGAATATACTGTAAAGTGAATATTTGTGGGCAAAACGGCTAGCCAATTGCTCACAGCGGTGTCCCACAAACAGTCGTGGATTGAAATAACCAATTTTTATTATTATGGTTTTTTGGGGACGGATTATTATTAGGTGTGTGGAATACGGAAACTTATCCAAGGTTTCGCCCTGATCAGCCTGGATTCGAACATAGGTCTCATGCTTGTAAGACGAGTGCTCCAACCACTGAGCTACAGCAGCTAAATGGACACCACAAATGAATGAGGGTTAAACACTTCTTACGGTCAGAATTTTTAGCATCTTAATGAGTGGCAGTAACAGCCTTGTGGAAGTGTCATTTTTTTCTTGGCAGCAATGAAGGAACAGATGAGAAGGAAGAAAATCTGGAGGACGTGGATGATATTCACAGGCAGGAAGTAACTATTTGCCATTAACAGAGCAACAGAGTCTTTGCTATTTTCACCTCAATCGAGATGAGCTCAGTGGCATATGCCATGAATTACGCAACTTATCAAAAATCACCTTCGTTCATTGCCACTGTGATGGCTGGGGCTGTGGGAATCATGAACCTTCGCTCCGTTGGCTTCTCTCAGGTTTGTACATGTTTGTGATTGTACAAGGGTGTTCAGTCCCCTACAATGAACTGTATCTAGAAGATCAGTGATGAACTCTGAACTAAGGCTTCTCAATGCATTCACATGCATTTTCCAAATAAAAAAGGGACAACAGTAACCGTTCAACTTCTTTGCTATTTCGCCCACACGCATACAGTCAATTCACTTTACAGTACATTCTGTGAAGCGCTTTAAGTCATCTAGAATCAGAATATACTGGGAAGTGAATTAACTGTTTGGGCACAATGCGGCAGCCAATTGCGCAAAGCAGTGTCCCACAAACAGTCTTGCATTGAAGTGACCAATTTATTATTGTGAGTTTTTTTCTTGAGGGATTATTATCACGCGTGTGGATAAATATTGTCTGACAAAAGCTGGGAAGACATTTAAAAGTAACGCATTGCATGAAAGCTTTCAAGACATTTCAGTGTGATAAAATGCTCTATCAAACCCACGTGTTATTATTTATTATTTGCTGTCCAGGAATCAATATCCCAGCCTCTGGTGGAAGAGTGATTTATCCTTGTGAGGTTGCACCCAGGGTCTGATCAACAGCACCCAGGGTTACAATAATCCGCAGAATCCTTGTGTTACAGCAGAGACTGAACGTGGCAGAATAAGAGGCGGAAGTTTGTTTCCTACCACTCTGTCACCAAACGTGCGAAGCACGGAGAGTTCTCAGTGGTTTGCTGTGAGGTGTAATTCGGTGGCAACTTGAGACAGAAATCCATGTTAAAGGGAATTTTTATGAAAAAACAACTTTCAGGAAAGCTTCAGTATTTGTTTGTTTAGCTAATGACGCAAACCTAAAACCATGCTGGAGTCCATTTTTGCATTACTGGTCGCAATAACAATCCTTTGTGAGGCTGGAAAAATTTGGGTAATCTCATTTTAGTACATTTTCTTATTTAATCCCTGTTTAAACATCAGTGTGACTCCTTAAAACCAATAAATAGTTTCGAAAATGGTCCAAACGCTAAATACATTTTTATTCAAATAAATAATTGCGATACCTGTTTGATATATAAATTATTTTAAATAACCTACAGATAAATAATTTTAAAATAACTTTAGTCCGCTGCGCAGATGTTTTTAACCCCGGCCTGAGAAACATGAATCCAGATTAATCAGGTTTTCAGGGTTGTTTGTATTTTGCAATTCTAAAAAGGAAATCCATGAAAAGGAAAAGCTCATTTACTATTCTGAAGGTTTGGCAGTTTTGAAGGTACATTTCTTTATTGGGTTTTTCAAATGAAGAAGTTTCGGCGCAGCGAATAACAAAAAGAAAAATACAACAGAATACAGTGCAGCGTCTGTGAATCCTAATAGGGTTTAGCACAATCATGCCTACTCAGGATAACTAATAACACATTCAACAGTGAACATTTCAGATCAAGGCCACACTGTTCAAAAGAACCGCATTACATTGGAATCTTTTCATTACCAGGAAGGACAAGGACACTATGTATTGAGAATCCTTTTAGAAACATTGTAGGTAGTGAAGTACCACTGATTATTAATCATAGACAGCAGAGACTACATACAGAGAGAAATTAAGAATTAACCCTGCAATGTCCATAGCAAAATGATTACGCCATTTAACTTAAACGATTCATTTGAAGCAGAAATTGCAGTTACAAGTTTATCGTTCAAAGGATTTGCTGATGCTTACCTCAGTGTATAAGTTATGCTTGCATTTGGACAGCTGTAAACAAATTAGACTAGAACCTTTTCTAGACATTACTAAGCATATCATTATGGTTTCTACATTCAGTTTTCTATGGCTTTTTCACTTATTATTTCTCTGTGAGATAATCTTGACTTTCTTGCTCAGTGAGGCCTTTCTGAGTTTATTCAGAGGATACCGGCCCAGCTCAATCTTAAATTAGAGCAGTGAGTGTGCAGGGAACAAGACTGCAGAGAAAGATATCTCTGCTTGTAAATAGCATCGGAAGCCTGTGGAAATCAAGCAAGGCAGCTCATAGTTAATACAAATTTTCTGCCTGTAACTCTTTATGAAACTACAATAAGTAAGTGAACTTCATACCAGGGTTTCATGTGAGCTCCATTGTACTGCAATCATTAGAGCTTCCACTAAAATCATCTGGTCATTTCTAGTTAAATATTAACAGTGCAAAGAAAATATTGTTGACATATCATACTTTAAAAAAAATGAGTACCTCAAACCTTAATGAAATTACAACGGTAAATCAGTTCTTTCTGTTGATTCAGACCAATTTATATCTTCAGATTTCTCATCCATACCATTTGGTTTCTTCACTTCTGGTGTTGAAATGTGGCTTCCCTCCTGGGGGAATAGATCCAACTCTACGCTTTCATCTGAGATTGATAGCAAAGCAGTGCAACATACATCATAATGAATTATTGATTTTGATTGTATTTATTGGAAGCCTTTGCAATTTATTTTCTACCCTCTTTCTACAGCACGTGAATACCAAACTTCCTTGCCACCTATAAAAATGCATGGAAACCTTGCTTTTATCACACCTCCTATTAATGATGGTAGAAATTATTGTAGGACCAGTGATACAAATAAAATGGTAATCCTTGAATGTGGTAATGTACCTTACATGCCAGGAGAATGTCTCGATGCTTAACTTGCAATGACTGTGTATTTTGTAGGCAAGGTTAGCAGCCAATTTGCCTACAGCAATGTCCCACAACCAGACTTGAATTGAATGACCAATTGTACCTAGATTGTTGCCCAGGACACTGGCAGAAAGTCCCTTTTCTTTTCGAGTAGTAACCTGGGATCTTAAATGTCCACCTGAACAAGCAAACAAGACCTTAGTTTAATGTCTCATTGACGGATAGCAAGTTTACAGGTTCAAAATCCTTGAAGTCCTTGAATGCAGTCCAACCCTACATATTATTTATGTGGTTATTTACAGATGACTTTTCAAATACCGCGTAACAAAACAGCTAGAATGATGGATTTTTTTTCTTAAAAATATGTTTCAGATATAAACTGAACGGAAAGTTTTGATAGTTGCAGCCTTTGTAAATTCTTGTTTGCAAAGAATGACAGTGAATGAATCACAATGACATCGCACCCTGTGGAATCTTGATTTGGCAAACGTGGAGGAAAACCTTTCATCACATTGGTAGTTTGGGTATTCCATTGTTCAATGAAAGGGTTAGAACTGTAACAGCCCCATGGTATTGCATTAGCGCACTTTATGAGGGCTACGGCTTTAGCAAAAGATTTGTTCAAATCTCAGTCCTGTGCTTCTTTTGCAATTGAACTTCCCATTGTGGCAAACGCCAATCACAGCAGGATTAACAGATGGAGCTTCAAGAAACGTTGAGGTGCTCACCCGATGAGAGGGATGAAATCAGAAGCTACACGTCACTGCGTCAGCGAAATTAGCCTCTTCAGCTTGTATTGCACCTGAGGAATGCAGAACAGCATGCAAATTTGCACAGGCATATGCATTAATAATTATGGATCACCGTAATGAATCCTTGCCCAAGAGAATTGCACGTTCTAAATTGCGTTGCTTTTCTACGCAGTATCTCTGTAAATACGATGTAAGCATTTCAACACAGTTGTTCCCCAGTGCCAAATCGTGGTCTGACTCAATGTACAGGTTGTTCTTCAGATAAAAGTGGGGATTAAATCGCTTCAAAGTTTGGAGAGCTGACTGGGGGATTACGTTTGTCAAAACAAACACTTTGCTTAAAAAATACCTCACTCTGGTTGTTCAGATTGGGAACCCTTCCAATATGTAATTGGCTGGTGGAAGCAATAACCCACAATAAAAGCAAGCCAATGGTACATTGATTTTGTGATAGTGCTTCAGCGTTCAAATAAAACCCTGCATTTTAACATAGCAATTACAAAAATGGTAACAATGCTTGTATTTGATATCCTGTACCAGCGCCTTGGGACGTCCTCCTGATGTGAAACGCTCTACACAAGTGTAATTTTGTTCTTGCTGTTCTTGTAGTACCTAGAGTGTCAGTAAATCTTAAAGTGCTTCACAGGTAATTGCAGTTAAGTGCAGTGACTACATTGGTAAGTAAAGCTAATTTGCACTCACTAAGTTCCCACAAACAGCCATCTTTTTTATGGAATACTTTCTGTAATTAGATTATGTTAGGTTAGGATCTTTATCATCCACTTATAGAACGGTCGGTTGCAATCTCAGTTTAACGTCTCATCCAAAGGATGCCACCTTTGACAATGCAACAGTTTGCAATGCTACCCTGCGTTGAGGAACAGTATGAATGCAAGTTGTTGTTGTTACTGAGTTGCCCCTGTTGTACTGCGCTATTTCAGCCTAGACTAACTGCCTCGAGTACGGAGGTGGGGCTTGAACTCTTGTGATTTGTACCAGGGGTGAGAGTTCTATACAAACTCAATCAAGTTGACATCCATTTACAAATACTACTTGAGGTTCTGCTGCAGTTAATGCAACTGGAAAGTCTAAATATACTGGACTTGCTGACAGCAGAACTGATTGAGGAGACAAAAATCATTATATTCCTTGCATGAGCAGCAATTAGTAGGTTACGACGTGGCAATATATTGCAAGAGTTCATGGCGCGTGAAAGTTGTGACCAGTGACAATTTCTTTAATGCACCTTCAACGTCATGATTTTTTACATTCCATAGGTACCCTCTGAAAGATAATAATAATCCTTGCGACGTCTCAAAGCCCATTTGCCTGAAATGTGGAGCTCCTGTAGCTCAGTGGTTAGATCATCTCGCCTTACAAGTGTGAAACCTGTGTTCAAATCCAGGCAGATCGGGGCGAAACCTTGGGCAAGTTTCCTTACTCCACACACCTAATAATAATACTCCGTCCAAAAAAAAACATAATAATAAAAATTGATCATTTCAATCCACAACTGTTTGTCTGTTTGTGCGCAATTCGCTGCCGCGTTTCGCCCACAAGTATACGATTCACTTAACAGTATATTCTGTGAGGCCGTTTGAGATGTTGTTGATAAGATGTGAAAAGCGCTACATCAAATGCATGGATTATTATTATATATTATTATTAAATCAAAAGATTGGTTTCAAGCATCTCAAATGGGCTTCTAAATTGCAGAATATAGATTGCTAAGCCGCTGCCAGAGTGGGGCAAAGCTTGAGCTTTCCGAAGATTTATGCAGCAAAACAAGACTCTGTAATTGCTTTTGTGAACACAGAGTTTAGAGATCATTCTTCTTACTTATGACAGACACTGTAGCTTGCTGGCATCAGCCTCCAAAGGAAATTCACAGTGTAGAGAAATGGAATGACTTTGGGGCATGGTGGTGAAGGAGCAAAGGGATGGAAGCACAGTAGGGACTCCATAGTAATTATACAGCAGTCAAGTCCCTGCGGCAAATA
Source organism: Hydrolagus colliei (assembly GCA_035084275.1). Classification (NCBI taxonomy): domain Eukaryota; kingdom Metazoa; phylum Chordata; class Chondrichthyes; order Chimaeriformes; family Chimaeridae; genus Hydrolagus; species Hydrolagus colliei. Next base: position 2,955,565 of record CM068757.1, read on the forward strand.
AAATGGAGCCGGTATCAGATTAGTTTCACAACGTGATGAATAGTTACCTCACCATTAACTGAACTGTCAGATTTCTCCTTATTTAGGGTTGTAGCATGAAGTTTCACATGCACCAGACTCTCGCATTTCATTATTCATAAGGTAGTACAATTGTACTGAGGCTGTTGATATAGCTCGACGGTGATTTAACAGGCTTTTCAAATGAACAATTTGCAAGTAATTAATAAGTCCCAAGGTCACACTTGGTTGAGGAGTGATGAGAGGAGGAAGAAAGAAACATATAAAAGTTGGATTCTGAATGTGGCATTTTGTCCTTGTTGCAGGGGGTGCTGTTCTAGGTGCAGGAAAAGTTGACTACCAAGTGCTTATCTTTGCTAAGACTGCACTATTCATCAGTCACCATGTTTTTTTTTACTAAAATCAACGCTCTTCTCAACTTTTTGCATTGCAGAAATGTTCTCTAAAAACATAGTCTTGTTTTCTATTCCTCTTCTTGATGCCTTACTGACACCCAACTCAAACAAGGATTGCAAGAATCCCAAGCCTTTAAGGCTGCTGTTCCACGGAGAAACCATGGAGAAAGCTGTTGGTCCCTCTCCTCCATGAAGCCAGCCATGAAGACATGTATCACGTTGTATGGTGGTAAAATCCTATCTTACTCAATTGATACTTTTCTAACCGAAAACGTTGCCTCATAAAAATTACTTGAATTTGGTGACAGCTGCCGCAGGAATCAATATAGACACAAATTATTCCTGCAATGTTATGAGCAGCAGAGACACATATTCTTTCTGATGTCAGGAAACCGTTGTTTGGATTTAATGATGGAAAAATGAATTAACAGGCGCTGTGTTACCATGGTAGCACAGCCCAAAATATGGTAGCTGGAAAGTCAGACAGCACTCAATTGCTAATGGATTCTTGGGCAGAGTGTCCTATTTCTTCCATATACTTTCATTCCATTGTGCATTTTTAAAAGCCTTGGCTTCAAAACAGAGGATACGATATGTTTGAGAACCCACTCTGAGATGCCTAAAATTCTGGTCTATAGAGAGAAGAGAATGGCTTTCCAGGCTGCAAGTCTGTTTTTTTGATGTGCGGTAGCAATGAAGTTCATAGCGATCTACAGAATTTTATTAGCAGGAAGGTTTCTGAGCTTAGATATCCCACTGAGACCAATGGCGCTGTAGCAATTTTGATGTAAGTGAAACGTAACCAAGATTCTTTTTTTTAATATTTGTCTTGAAGCCTTTTCTTTTTGCTCTTTCCTACTGCAATTTTCTTGTTCTGAAGGCATCTGACTTCTTATTCTTCCAGACTACTGAAAGCTCCTGCACCCTATGTTTTAGAAGGATATTAAGGAGTGAATCATGCCACCAGCTTGCTTAACGTTAGCAGTTACACTCAATAGATAAGTAAGGCAGTCTTTTTTTTATGACTCCAATTCAATGCAATGTTAGAGAAAGACATATGAGCCAAGTTGCCAGCACTACATTGCTACACAGAGAAAGCAAACCAATTTCCCTTCCTGTAATGTGAAGTCAGGATCAATTATTCAGAAGGGTCAGATGGTGGGTGATATTTTACCTTTGAAGTTAAGTGTAAAATCGTAAATTAATCACATTTAAGCATACGACTTTCCATCAGTGAAACATTGGGGGTCTCCTGCTTTTTGCACATAGTACTGAATGTTCAGGTACTATTCTGCTCCACTGGCAAAAATTCAGCACATTAACACCATATGGAATCATGAATAAGTGACGTTTTCCAGCTATGAGATTATTTTATATTTATAACTGGAAAATAGCATTCCAAGTATTTATAGGAGCACAACAGTTCATTCTTTAAGTGCAAACATATCAAATAGAATAGTATACAGCATATTCCACCTCAACAATTTAGCTGCCTGGAAGCCCAAGGGCGGAGGAGGGGGGAGGTGAATTCAGAATGAATCTACGCAAATACTATTTAAGTGAGTGAATAGTCAACATGTGGAACAGGCTCCCTGGGGAGATGGTTGTAGCAGGAAGTGTTGATTCTTCCAAACACAGATTAGATAGTTTTCTTTCAGCAAATAACATTATGGATATAGTGCATATGTAGTTTGGAACATATATGCATGAGACCACCAGGGAAATGAGAGGCGAACTAGATGGACTTTTTTTACTTTTTTCGTCTAGCATTTGTTATACGCTTATGTTCTGTGTACGCCCTATGAATAAGTTTGACTGTCATCTGGTTGCATTGGGTCTTGTTTTTATTGGAACACTACTGTTACCAAGTTCTCAAACCGTTTCCACAATATATCTTATTATTAGGTTTATTTTTTAAGAAAACAATTGTGCTCATAAAGGTGAAGGGTGTTTAGTGATAAAATGTAGAATGTTTATCTCATGCATATATTCCATGTGGTCATCTTTTCATTTCACTGTTGAATCACTGAACTCTAACCCTAACCTGGGAAGAGCATGCTCACTACTAAACCCAGTGTGACATTTCCATTTCTCAGCCATCCAATTAGCATTGTATTATAGGTTTTGTGGTGTGTGCTCTGATCACTGCCACAGCTCACTTTATATAGGACCTTCGAGATAGTAAGGAGGGAGAGGGAGGAAACTTTAGGGTTGTTGATGTCACAGTTCCAGTGCTGAAGGATACTTACTGAGCTGACACGCTGAAGCCCAGCTCATTACAGGTAAACACAGAAACTGAAATCATGGTCCCAGGTCGCCTTTAAATTCAGAACAATTATTTGATTGTTTTCTTTAAATATGTCCAGTTTTATTTGTACAGGTGTTATAAACCCTAAGCGTAAGGTATTTTTAAAAGCCAACCAAGAAATCAATTAAAACATTACCGCAGCATTTACCATTTATTTTAACCCAAACCATTAATATAGACATAGGCAAGTGAGATAGACAGGTACAATATGCACCATGGATTTCATGGGTTGTTTCTAAACCAGAAATAAATGCTGCAACTTTGGGATTCTTCTTTTAAAATCATGACAGTCAGAAACATTAGGATGGAAGGTAAATTCTCTTCCTTTTTTATACAACTAAAGATGACAAATGCGAGGATAAAAATATCAGTCCCGCATCATTAACACACAAGCATTGTCCCTGGGTACTTTCAGATCTGCACTTTGAACCCCAGCATGTGCTTCTTATTCATCAGCCTGCCTCCTGTTGTATTTAGGTATAACATTAGCCCCCACAACAGACTCAACAGCCTGATTCAGTGCGTGTTCCGTTGAATAAAAGGGGAAAAACTAGAGGAGCTTTAATGGCAGGTCCTACCATTTCCCATCTGGAACTTACTGTCGGAAATAAGATTCGGGTCACATTTCACCGCGGGGGATGTGTACTGAAATCCAGGAGGGCCCGGCTACAGATCATTAAGCTGCCATCTGATTGAAAACTGCCAGTTTTCAGAGCTGGGTACATGGTCCCGGGAGCCTTGTGTATCACACAAGGTTCTCTCCATTTGTGTCCGTCAGACTCTCTGGAGGTTGGCATGAAAATTGCCTTTTTCAGATTTACCACCAGCTTTTCACAGCATGACATTTCAATAATTCATGTGGTAATTATAGTTCAATTACGCTGTTTTCTTGCAGATTTCCACACCCCTACCCCCCCTTCAAATGATATTCTGTGCTCTGCTGTAATGGATGTGGTCATCATTTTTCCCATGTAATAAAAAGAAATAGGTTGGAGACTATGTATAACATTCCTTCTGTTGGCCAGTGTGTAATGTGGTGCCTCACTCAGAAAAATTAGTCAGCATTCCCTAACTGAGCAGAGAACAAGCTCAGGACTTTGTTGGCCTTGTCCTCTCACTCACCTCCTTCAAGGTCCATCTCAAGATCTTCCTCTTTCACCATGCCTTTGATCATTTTCCCACCATCACCACCCTTGTTCCCCACCCCTCTTGACTCCAACCCCCAGCTTGGGTTAGTGTCAAAACCTTGACTGTCAAATGTCTTGGGACGTCTTCTCAACGTGAATGGTGCGGTATAAATACAATTTGTTGTTGCATTTATGAATGTTGCATCACATAATATATCCACAAAAGTCTGATACCTTAATAATAATAATCCTTGCATTTGATATAACGCTTTTCACATCTTCTAGACATCTCAAAGTGCTTCACTGAATATACTGCAAAGGGAATTGACTGTATATTTGTGGGCGAAACACGGCAGCCAATTGCACACAGCAGTGTCCCACAAACAGTCGTGGATTGAAATGACCAATTTATTATAGTTTTTTTTGAATGGATTATTATTAAGCGTGTGGGGTAAGGAAACTTGCCCAAGATTTCGCCCTGACCTGCCTGGATTTGAAACGCTTGTCAGGCGAGTGCTCTAACCACTGAGCTACAGGACTCCATAGATTTAATATCAATGGTGAAACATGTAGGTTTTGTTTTATTCGCCATCTTTGAAGAATCTTCAGTTCACAGTCGGTGTTTCTTTTCGTGGTGAAACAAAAGGAAAAATTTAAAAAGAGAATGATTGTCTGGGCTAGAATGATTGCACGCTGAACTGTGTTACCTGTCTGAACATCAATAGTTTCATCAACCTAGCTCCCAGCTAGACTCTAATTGGCACGGTTCAGATTTCTTGTAAAGTGGCAATTCTCCTTGTTTTTTTGGAAATTTCAATTTAGCTGTCAAATATCTGGAGCCAAACCAAACTTTCTCTTGTTACGATTGACTTTGATGCAGCTTAGTGAGTAGTTTCCATTGAATTGCCTTTTTGTTTGTTGGGCTGGGGTGAGCTTGGTTTGAACCAAAGCAAAAGTCCAAAGTGAATCTGGCGGCTCGCTCATCCCGGATAGATACAATATTGTATCCGGTCATTCAGCCTCTCTGTACCATTCTTTGTGCCAGATACACTTTGTCCCCGTTAATTCAACAAATTTGACGTTTCAACTGTTGTAGCACTTAAAACTCATTACACATTCTAATACCTGCCCCATTCCTGCCTAATATTTTTCACGTTTGTTTCAGTATCAGTTATTGCTCGGGGGGAAATTAGACATACAAGACATACATATTGCTGGAATGGACTGAGCGAATTTAAGAAAACCGTTGTTTATAATTGTTTATGATTGCATTTGGCTCACGAGGGCTTGCAATTGTCAACATGGTTAAAGCTGTTAGACAACATATCAATACGCATGTGCAAAGGTACACTGTAAAGTTAATCCTAGTTCAATTCGTGGAGGAGCCACAAGAAATGTATTGTGGAGATTTGACTCTTCTCTGACCCACTTTCTGCACTCAGCGCCTCAGGACATCCTCCCGACGTGAAAGGCGCTTTATAAATGTCATTTTGTTGTTGTTGTTGTTCACTTAGATCTAGTTACACTGGGCCTCAGATCTTACCCATAGGTGGTAATATGTTAAGATCTGATGTGACAAAGACCAATACATTTAAAACCATGTCACTGCTGTAGAAACCAAATCTAATATACACTAAACCTGCTCTAAGACATCTGGTGTTGAAAACTGGGCAAGTATTTAAAGTGCACTTTCTGCTTGATTCAGTGTCTAGACATCTTTCAGTGTGTATTATTTCAAGAGCATTTCAGCTGAAGTCTTGTCCTTCTTCATTATCAGTGCCTACAGTTGGTTATTAACAACAAAATTACATTTGTATAGCGCATTTTTCGCTATTAAAGAGATCAATCATAAGGGCATAAGAAAGAACGGAACATTATTGGAGGTGTCGTCCTTTGGCTGAGACGTTACTCTGAAGCTTTCTCTGCCTGTTCAAGTGAATGTTAAAGATCTTGTAACTCTATTCAAAAGAAGGAGGGGATTTCTCTAGGTATCATAGCTGACTGTATCATAGCTGACTAGCCATTTTCTGTGGACAAAGTGGCTGTGATGTTTGCTTAATTATTAACGCAAAAAATTGCACAAAAATTACTGCGCTTGACAGCAGGATTTTTTTTGAAGCATTTTAGTACATTTTAACCTTATGGGCCCTGTATCAAATTGAAGGAATATTATTTGTATGAGTCAAAATTGTTTGCTTACATCATCCACTCTTCTCTGCAACGGCAAAACCCCCCCAGCACTTTTGTAGCTTGGAAATGATTCACAGAGAAATGGAAATATTATCCCTAGAACCCAGCACGGATATGCATCATCCAATTCCAAGCAGAAGCCAACACGATCTATCTATTTCTGTATTCAGATCTGCTCTCCTGTTCCCATTGTGCCTATTTTCTTCTTCTGCCGAATACCATCCAACTACCTTTCATGAATGATTCATTTTATTCTTGCCCTGCGATGCCAATAGTGTTTTTCATCTGCGCTACCAATCTCCTGGTTCAGAGCAGCCTCATCTGTGCTAAGTATCAAAATGTGTTGTTGTGACTGATTATGCATCGAGCAATTCATGTTTCAACCACCCACCCACCCACCCCCGCACACACACACGGATGCTCAGAGAAGCAGCCAGTTCTGTGCCTTCACTGACTTGCGGCAGGTCACGTTGGGTGACTGGTTGCAATCAATATCCAGTTGTTAGAGTAAGAGCCGTGTCTGTTCAGGATGGTTGAGCAGGTGAAAACATTTTTGTTCGGCTTAATGTGACACTGCTCTGCCAAATTAACAGCCGAGATGGCAGGGGCTGGGCTGTTTAATAGTGTGATGGCCACAATGACAGTGATTTATTGCCAACGCTCCCAACAAGCATCAGACAAGCATGTATCACTTTATCTATTGACCTTGTTTAATCCTAAAATACCTGGGCAGTTTGAAGCCAACACTTTGCAATTTGACGTACCTATATATGTTGTACGTTCGTCATACATATCAGTTGTATAAGGCACTTTGTAACATTTAAAAAAAATTCCAGATCAAGTTCTTGAGGGCAAGTTGCGGGAAATGCTACTACAAATACAATAAGCGCAAAATTATTCAATGGTTCCAACCTGTGATTCAACTGTCTATCGCACTGCACACAACAAACCGCGCAACAGAATTCCATACCATTGTGTATCGCTGATGTTGGTGCTGTTGTGTGAAGAGCTATAAACTCTTGGTAATGACTCCTAGCTGTTGATGGTTTATATGAATGTCACCGGTTATCAACGGCACAGGATGTACTGGCCGACAGGAACATAGGAACGTGAGAGCTTGTCTTGGCTCTTTGAGGCCCAGTCTGTTGTTTTATTACATCACCTCAGCTCTTCATATTTTTCATCCCGTTTCCCAGTCTCACACACCAAAGCTACTGGCTGCCAGCCGCAATGGTTGTCTCCGATGCAGAGCAGATCATGCCCTTAAACCCCTATCTCCAAGGCCACCTCTAATGGTTGTAACCTCAATTCCTTTAGGACAAACATAGGCATGTTTGCTCTCACACTGAGACGCATTTTACCTTTTTTTAAACAAAGGAATAATGTTTGAATTGAAAGCATTGTCGTACTGGCACAAATAAGAAAGCTCTGTAATGCGGCAGACTTTCACAGCACTGAATGGATCGGGATGGAGAGTAAATGTCAGTCTTTTTCATGTTCCCTATTGTGCCTTACTTGCCAATATGACTGGCCAATCATTAAAAATGTATTTACTGATATTATTCAGCTGGCTACCAAATATTTCATGGGTGAAATTCCTTACCTATTTGAAGCTGATGAATTTCACAGATTTATTCCCATATCCCTAACAGCCTTTGATGCGAAAATTTTCTTTCGCAATTATTGATGATTGCAGTTACATTAAGTCACCTTTGATACCTCTCAGGCAATATTCTGCTCAGTGAGGTGAAGGAAAACTCAGTAACGGTACGGTTGCTTGTGGCTCGTGACACTTACTGATATTGGCAGGTTTCACCTTTAATGTAATCCCTTGAGTGCTTGAGGCCTTTAACAAGAGTGACAAAGTGCTACTCCTCTGATATTATATCATTTTATTGGAAATACAGTAGGTGTTTCAAAAGGCCAATGGTTTCCGAAATCCAGCAAAAGATTTTTCTATCGGCATTTAAAACAGGTATTTAATATGGCGATCATAAAAACCGTTTAAAAAAAAATTGATAGACAAATTAAATTCATTTCCTGTAGGATTCTTACTTGACAAACACGGGATTCAGGTGAAAAGGAAGCTCCTCTGGTTTTTAAGCTGTCGAGGAAAACTTTAAAACTGTCAGCAAGGAAAAGTTACAATGTTTACAGAGCATGGAAAGAGACAGTGGAAACCGAATGTTCTTCCCCACCAGTTCCACAAAGTCAGCACTTTAGATGGAAAATCGATGGTTAAATCCAAACAAAGTGTACGTTTATACTTTTATTCGGAAGCACTCATAAGAAATAAGCACCAGCTTTAAAGTCATTTTCAGGTAAGCTATTTTTCCTCTGAATTTTTATCGAAGCTCAAACCCGGACACAAATATAAAACATGTGGAAAGTCGGGATGTCTCTTTGGCCAGGGATTGTATAAAAAGGAAACGGTTTACGCAAATCGCTCAACTACTGAACAACAACAACAAGAAAATTATATTTGTATAGCACCTTTCACGTCGGGAACATACAGGAATGTAGGAATTTCTTGTCTGTCGGTAGCACTGTGATATCTACCGTTTAAGGTAGATATTCTTATCTCCTAAAGTTGCATTGTGAAAATCAAGGCTCAAAGAAGCAGTAAAGTCCCTTCAAGCCTTATGAAGGAGCTTGTGGGCACAGAATGTTTCCTTGTTAATTCTTTCACCTCTGAGATACTGTAAATCAACCAATATAGTGACCTTGACAAGCTGCAGCTTAATGTGACCATAAAGGTCGGATGAATTTGAATATTAGTTACTAAAGAGATATGAACTCAAGCCCTCTGAAGGAAATCAATCACGCCCCCACTGGAACTACAAGCCATCCGCACTGAATACTTTGCATCATTTAACATAGGAATGGTTTAAAAAAAGAGATCCTCGCTTAATAAAACGACTCTGCAAAAAAGAGTGAAACAGCAATAAACATTCAACAACACAATTTATTTTAAGATGATTGTTAAGTATTCACACAAACAGGTATGCTTCTGTATGATCCCTTAAATCTTCTGTTTCCATTCCACCGTCTAGCAGCTTTGCACAAGGGACAAGCACCAATCACAAAATCATGTTTCACTGACAAATTAGCATTGGTTATGTGACAAGAAGATAAATATCATGAGCACAGATCTATAATAAATCCAAGCTCCCTGTTTTTAATTCAGCAGTTGCACAGATGGTCTGCAATTTGTACTGCACATAAATAGTCTCATCATTAATTTCAGAAAAATCCAAATCCTTTCAGAATATCATAACCGGAGGCTAAGTATGAGGCAGTGTCAAGCATTCTAAATTATTTGTGTAAAGAGAATGGGGAAACACCATTATTATTAAAATTGGTGCTTAACACAATGGATTTCAGAGATGGAAATGAAATGTCAAACGTTCAACTGCAGTTGTTCAAACAGAATCAGTGCCTTGAACCACCACACGTGATTCATGCAACAACAACTACCACAACAAACAACAAATTACAGTCTTTCACGTCAAGAGGACTCCCCAAAGCCCGAGACTTGCACACACACCCGTGAATAAGATATTGAATTCTGATACCAACTGAATGTGCATTGTGTTGATGCCATGGGATCTTCGCTGCGACTTGATCTACATCCAGGAACATCGGAGTGAACTTCCCGTTCAATGTTTATGAATCCTACGTGAATGGAGGATGTGAATCTCTGCTATATTTCGGAACACACTGAGTTATGTGTGCTGGGGGGTGGGGGGGGAGGAGCAACGAGTAATTAAAAAAACTTGTAAGATGAATAAGTAAAAATTAAAAGACGCTTTGTGATATGGGCCCTATCTCTGCGGTGTGTTTCCTGTGCTGCTTTGCATATACAGAACCTGATAAACTGTAAAAAGCCTAGTGAAAAGTCATTAACATTCACATTAACTATTCATTTTCCTGCAAAGAAACACAGGCAAATATAGATGATGAGAACTTGCCAAGAATGTAGCACAAAACTGCGCTGGCATGAAAAGTGTTCGAACCATTGAGAATTCCACATACGGGTCCCACCTGCACATGGGAGACGATTCCCTGTCTGGAGGGTCAGACCCTGCTTACCTAGTTAGGCCAAGTTGGCAAGAATCAAGGCTTTGGAGGCGCCCAGAGTGTACATTGGAGTATGGACTGGAGTTTAACCAGTTAAAGCCACATAATTCGCATATTTGGGAGTAATGCAGGAAAACTGCAACAAGTCACTCAGTCATAGTGCTGGGGTATGACACGAAGTAGCACATGGCACCGAAATAGAAACTGTGCGGAGGTAAAAGGAATATTTCAGAGATCGGTTAATTCGCCGTCTATCTATTATTCACTAGATGAAACTTGTTAATATTCCACCTCACCAGCACAGGGAGTCCGTGGTTACAGCCTGAGTTCCTGTGAATGCATTGCTGGTTCTGTCTTTCAAAAAAAAACAGAGCTTTCTGTCAATCACATTATGTTCATAAGCAGTTCTGATATGTTTTTATTCACATGTTTCACCCTTCAGTTGAATGAGTCTGTACACTTCTCTATTTTATCACTGTCGATGAGGAATCAGTGTGTTTTCACTGTTGCCTCCTGTTATGGTTCGTCCTCGCAGCTCAGCAATCAAAGCTGCTGAAATATTCACAACTGTCTGCCTGAACTCCCAGCGGGTTCAATTACTGCACCACGGCGCGAAGCAGGAAGAGTTATTGTTTCTGGTGATTTAACAGGGCAGAGTGAAATTGCAGCATCTCGTTTCAAGTAAGCCGGCTCACCCTGTCACCCGCTTCCTTTCATGCAGCTCTGCATTCTGATGGGCAGCACCAACTCAATGCATTTTGTTTAAGCTGCTGCAGCTACCGATGGTTTTCTAGAATAGATCGGTGGGAGGAGGGGGGGGGGGGGGGGGGGGGGGCAGGTCTGTGTTGTACTCCATGTGAGCAGTGCCTTGGGATGTCCTCCCAACGTGAAGGGCGCTCTATCAATGTAATTTTGTTGTTGTGGCTGTTGACTGACTGGCAATCACGTTCAACACTACTCATTTTGCACATGGAAAATAAAATCTGAACATAGGAAAATTAATTGAGAGGCTGATTGGCAGCAAATCTGAGAAATGAACCCTTGGATAAGTTCAAATTTAGTCTTCAGATCAGCTGTTTTTGATTACGAAAAGGACTCGATGTCCAGTCTCGTTAAGATGAATGATGGATTGGAGGAGGAGGTGTTTACTTGTGGATTGGGATAGAATTGACTATTTATGCATGAGCTGTACTACTAGGAAATAGTAACAGCTGGTAACCTCCTCTGGGTTATGTGTAGTGAAGTGAAGGCACAAACACATGTTCATATAGTATGGTAGGCAGCGTAAACCATGATCCCGTGAGTTTCACAGAGCACAGAAATTTAAGGCACTTCTTATAAATCTCCCAGTAAACTCTATTGGAGCAATAAACGACTATTGTCATGTGTGGTTTTTTCAGCAAATACTATTAAAATGTCAGACATTTGTCAAACGTCCTGTATTAATCTTACTGAGATTCACGATGATAAATGAAGGGGTATGAAACAAAACTTGTTAAACAGTTCCTGCGACATAGATTAAGGCCAAAGTTCAATGTTCGTGAACTTATTGAATGTGGCTCGCTAATACCTAAAAGTGGAGGCAAAGAGAGCTAAACCCACAAGCAATGAAAGATAGGCTTAATTTCAAAATCTTACCTTTTCTATCCTTCATAAGCAAAGCACAGCTCACTTGGTTGAAGCCTAAAAAGGGCCAACTCATTTACAATTATTTACAAAGAACATATAGCGCAGAAACAGGCCACATGTCTAACTAGTCTGTGCCAATGCTTATACTCCACACTGGTATCCTTAAGAGAAACTCACACACAAGGGAGAAAGGAAGAGAGAGATTTGGGAGAGGGTTATTGGGAGGGTTGTGTGGAGTGTAAACACCAACAGGACTTGATGGCCTGTTTCCTTGCATTTATTCTATGTAAATATGTTGGTAAATAGAATGCAGTTGAATATCAAACAGCTCACCATATTCATGCCAGTAACATGGGAAAAGAACAAACCATAGAATGAAAGGCTTCACCACTGAAGCTGAACCCTCTGTTTAAAATCAAAGCACATTATTTCTTGTTTCCACTTGATGTTACTTTAAATGAGAATTTGAATCAGTCGTGTGATATATTATAAAGAGACGTGTTTGAAATCCTCACCTTTGCATGTGGCACAAAGCATCGCAGCGAAACACGCAAAATAAAGAGTCGGTGAAAATTAATTTCTTCACGGTGATAGATGTGTCACTTATTCAGATTGCTGTGATTTCTATTCAAAGAACGACACCTTTTAGTGGAAAGTGGCAATAAATGTATTAGCAGCTTTTGGTCTCATTTCCTTTTGTGAAAACTCTGACTAAGCCACATTTCCATTTGGGAACATTTTGGATCGAAGCTAAACATTAAATCAAGGAGAATTGTCAACCATGACCTGTGGCCTATTATTATACTTTTCAAAAAACACTGTGAAATCCAATTTGGAAGATACCAAATCCCACGCAGGCAATTGTCAAGGTCTTGATACTGAAGTTGGCTCCACAAATTATGCAAGATTTACAGTTGATAAATCCTAGGATGTGGAAAGGATATAAATAAAAGCAGCTTTTACTTCTCCCAGAACACACAAATTACATTCACAGCTTTATGTGTTCCCTGCTCAGGTTATTACAGAAATTTGTTCTCCAGAAATTTTCTGGTGCACTTTGAACGTGAAGCCCTCACACTGGTATAGTTTGAGATCAACTTTGATGGATTACAAGTGGAACTTTGGTTATGAGAAAAAAAAATGAAGACCCATGTTAAAATATGAACAAGATCAGTGGTGCAAACTAATCGTTCAACATTCTGGCTGACTTTTTATGGTGTTTCATAACTAAAATTACAAAACTATTAATATATAATTGCACCTTTCCTTGTGCATTTACAATACACTGTGTGTGTACTAATCAAATTAGTTTATATGTAACCAACGAGTTATTGATGTCTCAAATGTTTTCTGATGCAACCATTGAATGTAACATTCTGATATGTTATTAACAGTTTATTATATTAAACGTAATCTCATTAAATATTTATTGGATGTTCTTTTCCATTAAAATTCTGTGGAATTCGCTGCCGCATTTTCGTCCACAAATGTACAGTCAATTCACTTTACAATATATTATGTGAAGCGCTTTGAGACGTCGATAGGATGTGAAAAGCGCTATATCAAATGCAAGAATTGTTATTAAAGTTGCTGCAACAATTTCAAATGATGATTATTGTGAATTAATATTCCATTGTTATTTGTGGAATTGGCATTATTTTATGCTGTTTTTACTGACGTTACTTATAATTAGAGGTTTGAATTATCAATATCATCAGCAAAAATGAGTTTGTTTTGCCATTTATGGGTCAAATATATTGACATTGTAGTAAAGGCAGGACTCTATCCATCTGATTAGGATGTTGCATGATGTCTCGATCCCAAGGGAGTAAGTTGTCTTGCCTCCACCCTGCACCTTGCAGAATCGGAGCACTGATTGTGTGTATAACTGTATGGTATACCCGTCCCAATATGTCACTAGTCTACCCAAAAAATTGGAGCAGTTTTATTAACTTGAAAAACCTCTTGTTTTTTTTAATACAAGGAATATTTAAAAGACTAATCAATCTCAACATTAAATCTGTTTAGTTTTTCGAAAGGAACTCCGCTGTTGCTTGGAAATTCAGAATCTTTGTGTTATCTAAATGAACAGTTTTTTTGTATTCTTGGTTGAGATTTCACAGGGATGGCAAAATGAACGAAAACAGGAACATAACTTTGTGTGGCTTATTATGATCAATGAGATTAATCAAAGGACCCAGACAACTGCATTTTAATTTCCCCAACACCATTTCAGAATTGTTATACAGAAAAAATAATAATGAGAGCCTGAACTCTGCCCTTATTTCCATTAAAAAATATATATTTTAATGATTGAGTCCTGGGGTTGCAGATATACCAGCTGAGTCCTTCTTTACAAAGTCAGTGTTGCTATGGAATTATGACCTTGAGGCCAGCATTTCATTCACTGCAGCTTTATGCAGAAAACGTGTAAAGATATCTAGATATCTCTTTCCCAATATTCAGCATTCGGTTGAAAACCAGAGGCAAATCTAGGCCAAATCCATTCTTGCATTAAAATTCTTCATGTTATTATTATATTATTATGATTATGATTATGTAACATTGCCATTACAGTATTTATTTGTTATTCACACTGAAAGATATTCTTTCTGTTATTGTTTGATCCCGGGGAGGTGATCTCATCAACGCACGGAATATTAAACATTGATGAGGAATAGATTATCTGCCCACTTACTAACTAACGAAAGATCTCCTGAATCAGGGAGAACACACAACTAGCTCTCCTTGATGTTGGTGCAACACTGCCATTCCAAGTTTCTGAGCACACTCTGTACTGCAGAAGCATAATTCATTCAGCAAGAAGGAAGTAGCTTGCATCCTGTTTTTACTGCCTTATCATTTCAACGTATCTTAAAGCGCTTCACAGGTAATTACTGTCAAAGAGGGATACTGCAGCATGGGAAGGACATTGCATCATCTGCGAGAGTGTTCAGTAGATTCACAAGGATGTTACCAAGGATGAGTGGATACAGCTACATTAAGAAAAATTGGGCATGTTGAAGCTTGTCTCTGTCGAGTTGAGGATATTTAAGATTCTGGGTGGAATGGGTTACTTCCACTTGTTAGTGAGTCCAAACAGGAGGCATAAAAATACGATAGCTAGGGCGCATACACACTGAGCTTAGTCTCTTTTTCGCCCTGCAACAATTCATTGTAAAAAACGCGATATAAATTAATATTAAAAACCTGATATAAGAATGCCTCGCTCTTACATCAGAGTGGATATTACAGATGTTTGTGGAATCCAAAATTGTGAACAAACACTTATTTGTGTCACAGAAAATAATAGTGCCTGCTTATTCACATGAGGCCTCGATGTCTCTGTTTATATTGTTACAGTTTAAGTTTTTAAACAAATTTGGGCAACATGAATCATGCAAAAGTCATGCCAATGACAAAAATATGATTTTGGTTTAGACCCTCAACTTTCCAGTCCAGATATCAAGTATACAAATCTTTTATGTGACTCATTGGAATAAATTCAGCCAGCATGTAATGTCTATTTGAAAAAGATTTCCATTGTATTCCACAAAATACTGTAAAAAGGCATTCCCCCTTTGTTATCGTGATAAAATCAGGAAACCATCAGAAAGAAATTAAACACAAAATCCCATGTAATCCTTGCAAATTAGAAATGCAAATCCTATTTGCAGCTCATTAGGTCAAATGGCAGTCATCCTTCTCGTTTTCATTCAGTGTTGAACCTAGAACAAGCATGTTTACTTTATGATTCGACTTTTAATTCCTAAAAATTTATGTGCAACCATGCACAGATGCAGTGGAAAAGCCTGGCATTTAAATTGATTCCCTCGAGGCTGAGGCTCTGAGCTGCTGCTGAGATCTCTGTATAAAGCTGCTGCTGGTGGTTCTGCCGATCCTTTGTTTCTGTGATTGCTGAACGTGGCTGTCCAGCCACCTGCACCCACCCCCATCCAAACCACAGGATCCAGCAGTCAACATTGGCCGTCAATCTGCCACTTTCACTCTGCACACACCGGCAAATCAGGGGTGTCTCCGAGCATCACGACCTCTTCAACAAGGAACTCAGCTCACAGCATACCTCCATTTAATTACCAACCTGCACACACACACACACACACAAAGCACTTGCACGCACACCATCTGAATGTAAAATATTAATAATAATAAAAATTCTTATAGAATAGCGCCTAATAGAAGGTATAGCACCTTTCATATGGGGAGGGCATCTCAAAGCCCCTCACATTTATCAAGTGTTGTGACTGTGGGTTTTTTCAAGCAAACGTGGCTGTCAATTTACACACAGTAATGTCACACAAACGCGATGAAGTGATTACTTAATGTTTTGTATTTGGAGGATTATTAGCCAAGGCACCTGGAGAAACTCCCTTCTCTTTTCAAATTGTGCCTGCGATCTTTAAAACTCACCCGAACAGGCAGATGGGAACCTTGGTTTATCGCAAGAAAGGCACCTCTGACAAAGCATCATAGGGAAAACAGCGCAGAGGCATGGCGCCAGAAACATTATTGTTTATCGGGTTTACAGCGAAGGATTCTGTTTATAGCGGATTCCGTGGAAAAATTGTAGCCGCACATTTCCATTGGCCCAGCTCATGACACAATTGAAATAGAGGCTCTTCTTTACACTGGAACCCTTCAAAGGGAACAAAAAAAGGGATGGTGGAGGAGCAAGTCTGGTAACATGTGGTCAATTGAGGAGTCCTGGCAAAACTTCAACTCACGCTAAAATAATTTGTTTTCACTTATAGATTAATTTGAGACCTTTATGTTCAATAGGTGGCACTTGTATCGCTTTGACATCAATACGACATGGTACCAATATTGCACGGGTGAGGTTAATGGTTAATGGCAGCAAATGGGTATTTCGGAGAAAATTGCAGAGGAATTTAGCACAGTGGCATTTTTGGGGGTTTTTCCTGATAGAGTGATGTTTCAGCAGTAATTCGTTTATGTGGAACTGGGTGCATTCTAAAACTGTTTTATACCCACCTAATTGCTCAGTAAGTGCATTAGGTAAACCAGTTTGCACCAAGCAATGTGCATTTCGATTCGGATTTGTGGGAACATCACTCCTTATTTTCTGCCCTTTCCATCAGATCGAGGTATAAATAATACATGCACTCTTCTCTCGGGAGAATTTACAGTCATTTTCCTCTTTGTCTCTATTGAAATGTTATTCTCCAGCTTTATTTTTGTACAGAGGAAAAGTGGTAGAACAATAGCACTCGCATCCCTCTGTTTTTTCAGCTGGTTACAGGAACCATTGGATGCTGATAGTAAGATCTCCCAGCACACTTTTCACTAATTACAATCATACTGCATTTATTCAACACTAGGGGTGAACTGACACCAAGAGACCAGATAGCCCTTGTGTGCTGTGAATTTCTTCTGAATGTCAATGGTGGCATGATGCATTAACCCACCAACTACCAAATAACATTGTATCCTCAGTGGAAAACAGACCCTGGTTAAAAAAAAGAGAGATTATTTGGCAATAAAATGCACTTCAATACATTTAAATTAGATTACAATTATGCAGCACTCAATCCTCAAGTGCTGACCTTAAAAAAATGACACCCCACCCCACCCCATCTCCACCACTACAGGTCACTAGCCCAAAAAACACAGCCCCCATCCCCTCCTTGCAAAGACAATGGAGCTGAAAGAGGCACAGTGAGCGCTTCAATGAGTGGAATGCACTGGAAAATTAGAGATTTGAAAACAAATCTGGACAGTGATTGTAATGCTTCAGTGCAAATTCGTTCACTAGATTGAGGAAGACACAAAGATAATATCATTTACACAAAAATAAACCATATAAACATTTTTGTTGTCACCAACACTGCACGTCTGCTTATTGCGAGTTTTTTTTCCAAAAAAATAAAGAAATGAGGTTTACTGTACCGTATATTGCATCAGATCCTCTGTATTATTAGTGAAAGGGGCACAACACTTTGCTCATCAGCACCTCACCTCTGGTGAAATTCCTGACTAATGAAAGAGCTAAGTATCCCATTAGCTCCTGCAGGTCTCAATGCAGGACTCAACTTTGGAGCAAGAACTCTTATTACACCTGATACACAGTAGGTAGCTATGATGGCTCTGAATCTGTGTTGTATCTTTTCAGGCAGATTTTTAGTGGGCTTGAGCTGATGAAGCTGGACATGGTGAATTTCACCATCAGCAGTATTCGATTGACTCCACTTAATGCAACAATCGGTTGAGTACGAACGAAAGAGATTTCGAGTTCCACAGAACTGATTTCTTACTTAAAAAGGGGGTTGGCTTACAAACGTTTCTATTAACCATGGTTTGATACCATTGAGGAAACTTATCTGCGTTTGTTGCCAGCCCAGTAGCATGGCACAGTCACAATATTTACATACCAGGCTCCAGCAAGCCCCCTTTATGAGCACCTGCTCAACCTCCCTTCGATTTATTGTGGGTTGGATGACATTTTAATTTGTATTTGAAGCAGCACGTTAAGCAATTTACCAATTGGTGTTTTAATTCGTGACATTTCCTCCCAGAAAGGTATCATTAAACAATTGTTGAATAAAGAGCTACTTGCTCTCTTTTGAGGGGAGTTGTAGGGAGTGGGGGGAGGGGAGGGGTGGGGGGAGGGGAGGGGTGGGTGGGGAACTTGTATTTCCATCATATACAAACTCGATGCAACGGTCTCTTTGTTGTCCTTGTGTTGTGGAACCTTAATAACAAAGAGATTTTGCCTCCCGCATCTAAAGATGTCAACAGGGCGATGACAAACAGCCAGGCCAAAACCCCAGTAAAATTTTGGAATCACATCTACTCCTCAGCGTGTGCAGTGGACAGGAGAACGTGCTCTGAATATTAGACTTGCATCATATCTCTATCAAATGACAGGTTCATTCTGAAGGCTTCAGTGCTACACTGAACATCACGAGAACTCACTTAAAAAAAACATTCCCCCAGTTGAATCCCAACATCTGCTTATATTGCTGACTGGTTGCCTTATTCTGATGATCTAATTTTGCAAATAAGCCTTTTTTTTGTTTCTGAGGCGAGGTGAGAGGTGTGACGGAAGTAAAATTCCACCTAAAAATTTTCTATTTCAAACCGGCAAAATAAACAGTTTAAACCAAATCAGTTGTAATTGGAACACGTATTTATCTAATGTTAATATTTCTCTGTCGGGCAGAAAGGTCCATTAGCATACTTCATATACCACTAACACTTAAATCAAGTGAGGGCAAAAGTAATTAAAATATAATGCACATTTTCATTTTGTAAAGTTGTCGATTCCTCAACAAATTCTACATCTTTGCACAAAAGGTTTGGCAGTTTACGGCTTCATGTACCCTTTCTGCATTTAATTGTGAAACATAAAAGGCTAAAAAAAAGTCTATCATCGTCAGATTATTTGCATTTCTGACCCCCACGTCTCCATTAATCTCAAATGCCCTGCTCACTTTTTCTCTTTTCAGCTTGTGTCTGAGGAAGATCTTGAAGCTGAGACGTCATAACCAACCATTGGCATATATTACTGCACTGCACCTGCGCTGCAACGTGCAGCAACCATACTGCTCTAACGCACTCTTTGTGCTCACTCTTTATTTTTAGCTCACAATGCGTTGATTGTTTCCATATATTTTAAGAGTTCCGCACAGTGAGCATAAACTCCCCCCACCCACCCCTGCAATACTATATTTGCATCTATGCTTCGCCAGCAGTGTTTGCTTTGAAAGCCGTAAATAAAGCTTTCTGCTGCTCAAAGGACAAGATAACGTATGGCTACATAAAATTCAGTGACCTAGATAACTCTGTCTTTATTTAACAATACCTTTGTTCTTATCACATCAAAAGTGATGGCATTGTCTCAAGCAAGGATTGTGGTGATGTGAATTTGAATCACATATTTGGTCAAATATTACCTGATAGTAAATTTTAAGCTCTGGTATCTTGAGAGGTTGAGACATCTCAACGACGTGATGAGGTGCTAATATCAACTTCAAGAATTATTATTATTATATTACAATTTCATCAAGCTAAAACTAACTCTCCTCTGATAAGCATCAGATAAGTCCTATACTAAATGCTATGCAATGTATTACAGTGCATTCTTACTGCATATTTGCAAGTGAATTATTACGATATTGATACCAAATCATGTGAAGCGCTTTGAGATGTCTCCATCTTACGGCTGGCAGCAATTTGGTGGTAAACATGCAATTTGTACGTGAGCTCAGGCAACAGCCAAGCCACTGAATCCTGTTCCTGACAGAACCTGGAGAAGGTGCTTTCAGTTCACACCCACACAGTAAAAACATCCGATCATTCCGAAGAGACATTAAATGAAGGTTCCCATCTCTGCATTTTTAGGTGGACTTTTAAGACCCCAAATGACACTAAAAGAACGGAATTTCACCCTGTGTCCTGGTCGATGAACCCCTACATAAATTGGCTATCCAGCTCACGGCTGATTGTTTAGAACTTGCTGCCAGGAAATGTCCATGCATTTGCTGACAAAAACTATCACTACACTTGGCAGTAATTACATATAAAGTGATTTGAGATATTTTCACGTAATTAGAAGTTATAAAGATATTTTATAAAAGGCAACAATGTTTTACTTTTGCTATATTAGGAACCATAATATTAACCATAATATTAATATTTAATCACTCTGGGACTTTACTCCATGCGAAGCACGCTGGACAAATTGATTGGAGTAACAATGGTCTTTCAGGAGACCTAAATCAATCTGCCTGAAAATGTGTATCTTGGGTGCCACTAGTCCTCATATGGATGTCTTGCCATGGAGTCGGGGAGATGCTCTGGTGTGCAAGTGACAGCAGCAGTAAAATTAAGCTCTGCACCACGAGGGCAGGGTAGCTTAGCTGTAAAGGTTTGGCCGTTGAAGCCATTGCTCTTTGATCAGCTCCTAGCTCGGCATAATGAGCGTCTGCTGCGTGTAGCTTAGAAAAATCGATGTTGAAACCCGCTTGCGTGTGAGGCTGGTGAGTTCATTTGTTGCCATGTGAACCTGGGCCTTGGGAAGCACATGATGAGCTCTGGGAGATTCTTCTCACTCTGCCTCTGACCTTTCCTCGTGCAACATTTACTTTTAAAGACCAATGGACGAGGCATCGATTTATGCTGGGGAAGAGCCTTTCAAACGGGCCTGCTAATATACTGTGACAGGCAGCTATGTGATAATTTATTTCAATCAATTTTCTCTTTACTGTCGAGGGAAATATTCTTAAAGTGAACGCTCATGTGTCAAAGAAAATCCTGTTGGTGTTGAAGAAGTCGTGGAGTACTGTGGTTAGAGCTCAGTAGTTAGAGTACTCGCCTTACAAGCGAGAGACCTGGATTCAATTCCAGACAGGGTGAAACCTTGGGCAAGTTTCCTTACTCCCTTAATAACAATCCCTCCCCCCCAAAAATTGGTCATTTCAATTCACAACTGTTTGTGAGAAACTGCTGTGCACAATTGACTGCCATGTTTCACCCACAGATAAACAGTCAATTCACTTTGCAGTATATTCTGTGAAGCACTTTGAAATGTCTATAAGACATGAAAAGCACTATACCAAATGCAAGGATTATTATTATGAAGAAACTAAAGCCCGAGATTCACTTGATCTTAGCCTTGAGACGGTTTTGACTCAAAATTCAGTTGTGCAGAATTGTGGCAAATCTTCAATTCAGTCATGAAATAGAAGCAGTTTTTTCTCTCATAAAAAGTTCACTGTTAAGTATTAGTAACTGTTAACCTGGAGGATTGATGGCCAGCAGAATCTCTCATCCCTTTATTAAGTTTCCTTACTCCAAATGCCTAATAATAATCCCTCAAAAAAAACACACAATAATAAAATTGGATCATTTCAATCCACAACTGTTTGTGGGACACTGCTGTGTGCAATTGGCTGCCACGTTTTGCCCACAAATATACAGTCAATTCACTTTACAGTATATTCTGTGAAACGCTTTGAGATGTCGATAAGATGTGAAAAGCGCTATATCAAATGCGAGAATTATTATTATTATTATGAATGGTTTTCTGGGATAGTTAACATCTTCTATAACTGAAGTTTTAATGCCTCTGCTGAAAGGATACATTTTCCTCCAGTAATGTGCTATAATCTCAAGTCCTGGCAATGGGGAATGAATTCATAACCTTCTGATCTAGAAGCAAAAGTGCTACCAATGCAGCCAAAACACAATAAGCAATTTGTTTCACAGGATCTGTAAAATGAAGATTCATAAAAGGCTGTTGAATAAAACACCTCATGAACCACTTTAGTTAAAGGTTCGTGCGATGGCATTCATTTGATGTCATCACAACTTCACTCTACAGCAAGATCTTGGGGATGATAAGTGATTGTGTGTTATAGTGGAGTGAAATACGAATGAATACCAACCAAAGTGGTACAAGACAGTGTAGATCCAACTGATCATTCACATCTGATGCTCATATATGTAAGCTAACAACAAAACAAAATTACATTTATAGAGCGCCTTTCACGTCAGGAGAATGTCCCAAGGCTCTCCCAAGACATGTGCTGGGCACTATTTCCCATTTCTAATATTTCAAGGCTAAAATTCACATCTTAAATGAAATATTCTATGGAAGAGCACAAACTCTCAAAATCCTGCAGAGTAAAACGCTCTCGTTTGTTCACACTGAAGTCCCAATTTTCACCTTCATTCAAACAGAATGAATCAATATAAAAAAAATTTGAAGTCTTGTTAAGGTGAACAGCCTTGATTGTGTGCTGCTCTCTAGTGGATGGAGAAAAGCATTATTATTTTTTTTACTGCTGCTTCATTTCAACCAAGATTGAAGAACGCCAACCATATATAACATGGGATGAAATTCTGGCTGTACAAAATACACAGTCACTATACTTTACAGTAAATCCTATGAAGTGCTTTGGGAAATCATGCGTCATGATTGCAATGTGACTTTTATATCACATATTGCTGACACTCCAATTATCAATGCTTTTCAGTGACAACGGAATGACAGTCTTACCAAATAATGGAAGGTTACATTAATTTTTATTTACAATTAGATTTTTTTTAATTCCACTTATTAGAAACTGATAAACCCAGCTGGTGATGTTTAACTAAATTTCTATTTTTGACCGTCATATATGAGTAATATGCTAAAATTAAATGAGAAACATTCCCTACAGTGTGATGAACGCATTTCTGCTGAGCTCCCGAGCAGTCAGGCAAATGCATTTTAATAACCTGCTTTGACAAGTGAAAAGCCTTTTAAGATGAACCTATTCTGGATGCAACAAATTCTCAACCTCCCCTGAGACACTGGCATCATGCAATTCTTTCAACCAGCAAAAATCAATCGATTTATATAAAACAAGATGCAGACCGAGAACCACAAAAGTACACAGAACTGCAGCAGCCGTGTTTTAGTCAGCAAGGGATCTGCTTGGCGAGGAATTTGAAATCAAAGGCTTTCTTGAATAGCGTTGGTGAGGGCTAGGTTGCTGAGCACTGCTGTAAGGATTTTCACTGTGAAAATAGCTTCTTTCCTGCAATCACGGTTACCAGCTCTTCAGGCCACATGTTTCGTGTTAGGTTCATTACTGAGACAGAGATTACCTATTTGCTGTAAATTTGACTAATAAATTAAATTTGTTTTTGGAGCTGTAGCATACTCGGGCCTGTGCATACAGTGTGTTGGGGGTAGGGGAGGTCCCAAGAGTAGAGTAGAGGCTCAGCTGTTGTAGCTGTTTCATTCCGCCTCTCACTCTCTCTTGTGTGACAGTATTAATATTTTAATAACTTCTTCCTCTTCTGAGGCTGCCAAGCTATTCAGGCCATTCATGCCAAATCCTCACAGTCAGAGCAGCTTCCGCAGTAATCCAGGGAGTGTGATCAAAATAACATTCAAGATTTTATTCTCATTTAAACCTTTCAATCACGGTTGTTCTTTTAACACCAACAAAATTACATTTGTGTACCGCTTTTCAACATCTGCTGTAAAAAAATGCACTGCAAAATACTGAATAAAAGTTGAATATTCCAGTCAGTATTAGGCCCGAAGAAATATTTATGTTACTTATAGTTCCCTAAGTCTGCTCTTTCTTCCTTGCTGTTAAATTCTCCTCATTTTATTTTCTATCACTGAATTGAAATATTTCCACAGATTAAAAATTGAACTTGGAAGAAAAATCCAATCTATATAAGACGCCACAAGGGGCAAACAAACCAATGGTTTAAATGTATTTTGGGGGGCTACAAAGTATGAAACATTCTCATTTATTTCACTGAAAATTTGCTTTGCATGTTAGGGACAGAAGAGGAGGTGTGACAGTGAGAGAGTCTGAGAGTATGTGTGAGTTGTAAAGTCAGCCTCATTTCTAGAGCTTTTCTCAGATCACTTTGTCACAAAATTGCTTTTCCAAACATTAATTATAGAATTAATGATAATAATAAACCTTACATTTGATATAGCGCTTTTCACGACTTCTAGACGTCTCAAACCATTTCACAGAATATAGTGTAAGGGGAATTGACTGTATATTTGTGGGCGAAACTCGGTAGCCAATTGCACACAGCAGTGTCTCACAAACAGTCATGGATTGAAATGACCAATTTATTATAGTTTTTTTGGACAGATTATTATTAAAACATATATACTACTGTAAACTTCCATTGATAAATAATCTTTATAATAAGTTCATATTATTCCCATAGCTGTCCGCGATTTCTGTTCAACATGCTCCAGCCTGCTCCACGCCTGGCGTGTCCCATCATCAGCAGTCGAGCTTTCAGCCTATACGCCCCCACCTTTTGGATTTCCATCCCACCTTCCGTTCGCCTTCCTCCCTCCCTTGCCTCCTTCAAGGCACGTCTCGAGACCCTCTTCCTTGGCCGTACATTCAAACTTCATCTTGTTTCGATTCCAGTGAAAACAAATGAAATATTTTATTAGGGTTGTGATTTTAATGGGTTATTTCAGGTGCATCTAAATCTTCAGAAACTGGATCGGACAGGAAACATCAACCCACGTGAATGCTGAAAATAGCAGCCTGTCTAAAGTCCTGTTCCCTGGATACCGTGGTTGAATTTGTGCATAAGTTGGAGTCCTGAAGTCCAGTGTAAAATGAGAAATGCTGTCTGCTATTATTTGCTGTGTGCCACAAGCCCATCAGCTCACATTGTTCTGGAGCCTTTATTCTGCACTGAGACAGTTCTGCGGGACAAGGTCAAAGGCAAAGTTTCAGCTGACTCCCATGGCAATTTGAACAAGTCAGAGATAATAACTGTGAAGTATGGCCCAGAGGTTTGGGGGTCAAAGTTTGCACATCCACTACAATTATCTCTTCTCTTCAATAAGAACACAAATAACTAAAAATCCCACCAGAAATAGCCAAATAGTTTTTATTTCTCGTAGCATTTTTCAAATTAAAATGGTTACTGCCTCTCACCTTCCCCAAGTTTTAAAATTATAAGCAAATGCAAGGATTATTATTATTATTATTATAAGCAGTGGTTACCAGGACCTTCCATCCAGTGTTGAAAGTTTACATTGTTGTATGTGTGTTTCCTGCAATGCCAATGATAACATTTTATACTGAGTTGTGAAGGATCTTTTGCCTTTCAACAGCTATTAAATTCTTTAGTAGTCCGCAAAACAATTAAGATTCTGATGGGTTTATTATCCATTTTCTATCCTGTGTAGAGGTTATTCCCTTCCATCTCATCTATTCATATAACTTCAGTTGGCATTCTTACCCCAGATCTATATTCTGTTGCTGTACTTTTCCAGGTTCTACTGACAACCATCTTAGTGAACCACAAGCAGAAAAGAGCAACTGAACGATAGACAAAAGAACAGCATCACGGAAATAAATAGTAACGCCCTGGATGATCCCTGCACCAAACACTGTATCAGTTATGTTTTACTGAAAACCAGTCCTGAACTACATGAAGTTAACAATATCATAAAGGGATTAGTGATAAAACTTCAAATGGTCACTTTCCTGCACTTGGGTTAAAGCACATGACATGTTTACTGTATTTTTACTGTGCACTGGGACTATTGAGTACCGAAGAATGTCTAATAAAACCACTTCAGCTTTCTTTATATTTCAAATCATCTTTATGTTCTTGCTGGTGGAATTAATTGATTTGAGGACATTTAAGGCCACAACAAAGGCCTAAACAAATGCTGATTCCTGATAGTTGAGGCTTGCCAGTGAGTGTTGAAAGTATTTAGCCATAGACATCACGTCTACAAGAACCAATTCTGTTCTCTCACTCACAGCCTACACAACCACACGATCACGATGGCCTGGGTATGCGGGAAAATGATCAATTTCCCAAGTTCCCTGTGAATGGCTTCCGATGCTAAGTTCTATTTAAGCGTGACAAAGTTTTTAAACACATGGATATTTTTATGTTTTATGGCACCTCACCCCACCCCCCACAAATCAGTGCCCGCACAAATCGGTGCCCCTATTTTATAGGACAATCCTGAGCTCTTTTGGGGGAGCCAGTCTGTCACATGCACACGCAGAAACAGACATTGTTGGATTGTATTTGCACTGAGTAGAAACTCTGGCCTTTTTTTCTCGTGACTCACATAGAACCACTGAGGTTAGCTTTAGCACTCTTACAGTTGTCCTTTCTGCAAACTAAAGTAGCACAAATCCCTCTTGAAAGATCTGTCAGACTTCTGAATTTTGCAAAATATATTTTCAAACATTAGGAGTGTATATTGTTAAGTGCCTTTGATGACATATGATGGTATAATTTTATGTGTGATTTTTTTTCAATAGTGAAATATTGTTCTTTCTCCATTTACAATTCCAATGTTTAATTTCCAATTTATTTCAATTGGGAATTGAAATGGATGTATTTTAAAGGAGATTTAGCACTAATTGCAACCATGTCTAACCTGAAAGGTCATCAATAGTGAATAATAAGGTGCTTTTCTCATGTTCCACTGTGCAATCTAGTTCTAAAAATTCTGAAGTGAGCAGCTAGGATTCAAATTTAAAAATAGTTTACCATTAGATTGTTGTACTTCTAAAAATACTCCTTATATATCATATAACTGAAAGGAATTCAGAATGGGACTCTGAACACAGGACGTGTGCGACCACACCCTCCACACATGTAGAAAATAAGTCAACAAGTTTGCTAATATAATATATAATAATTCATAATATACATATATGTAGAACAATTGGCCAATTCTTTAACTTGAAAATGTAATATTATTTTGACTTCTAGTTTTGCAGGCAGTCAAAAGGCACTATACAAATGTAATTTTGTTTTGTTGCAGTATTATAATATTTGTTTTGTATTTGAGACACTGCATTATCACATCATTGAGGTACCTCAGAGTGCTTCATAGGATTTTACTGTGAAGAGTGACGATTGGCAAATATTGTTTGTTTAAGAATAAATGTCTGTTTCCCTAGAACTAAAAAAGCACCGAAACCTTTGCTGAAAAGCTTTTATTTTCAAATGACAGTGGACCTTTTCCCCAGAATAAAATGATCCCATTAATAACTAATCTAAAATGTATTATCAACCAAAGGTCATATTTGATCTTTATGTAGATCTTAAGATTTTCTGAAAAAATGCACAATCACCACAGTAAATCCTGTGAAACCCATTGAGACATTTTGACAATGTGATAAGGCATTACATTAAATGCAACGATTATTTATTGTCATATCTTTTAAAAAATAACTCCTTTTTGAAGGATTTACTTCATCTGAATGCCAAACCTCAGTAGAAATGAAGACAGTAGCTAAACGACACTGACTGAGACAGACATTTGGCAGTAAGCCTTGAATGCAGCAGCTTTCTGACATGCAGGTTGGATATTTTATTATTCCAATATTCCTTCAGGGCAGGTGACCCAACCAGTTTGCTGGAGCACAATAATAGGCTTGTAATTCCCTAGCTTCTGCAGCATATCAGAAGTAAGCATTTCATTGCGCTGAAGGTCCATTTCCAACAGCTGCTTGATGAGTAATTAATGACAGATTGTTGTATTTTATACTGAAGGATGAAGCACAAAGCTTGATTAAAAATCAGAAAGCTGCTGGATCTGTGACTGAGCATGCGCTCAAAGGCTAAATATCAGCAATGTATCATTAATGAAAACCTGTAGAACATGCAGTTGCAGTCAGTCATATTTTCATGAATAATGCAGCTCACTACACTGCCAATTTGCAGGGGATTTTTTGAAACACAGAGGAAACACAATCTGTATGTTAAGAAACAATTTATCCCAAATGAATTCTGTTCAAGGGCAGAAATCTCAAGACTTCTCTTGCAGACGACACCTAGTGAAACCTCTGGATTTCATTTCATTATTAACAAATCCATTTGATTTCACCAGTGAAGGATATCATAGTATGCATAGAATGAATCTCTCAATTGGATTTGACTGCAATTGAATTATACAGAGGATAATAGCTAACCAGGAGTGAATTACAAATGATAGCAAAATCAAGATTTCTTGATAACTGTGAGAGTAATCTCTACCCTAAACAGCAATCATTATTTGCAACATATCCAAAGTTCTTTCTGGTTAGTATCTCCTTCCTCCATCATTACTGTTTGTAATGTGTCCATCTGCTGTTTGATTTTTCCTGTTCATAGCTGGAGCTTTCTCAGAAATTTAAGAAAAAGATAAGCCAGTGTTTCATATTCCATGTTGCAGGAATATTAAATGTTTGGGGACATATTATTTGTAAATTAATTGTAAAGCTTGTCACTTTTGTGTTTATTTTGGAACAAAGCCTTTTCTTGTTTTGTGCTTTGTGTTCAATATTTCACTCTTTTTGTCTTTTCAGTGAATTAATGGAGAACTTCTTAGAGAACTTCTGGCTGAAGGATGCCATCAGCCACTACTATCCCAGACATATATATAATAGGTTGTGCTTCAAAATGAACTAAATAAGGCAGTTTTTCAAATACTCCATGAGAAGGCCCTTTTCTGAATTTCTAAGATGTATTTCAGCACTTTGAACACTATCAGAATGTGTACATTTTGCATGAAGATTTTACAAAAACTCAAACATTAACAACAAAATTACATTTGTATAGCGCCTTTCACATTGGGTTGAATCAAATAGAAGAATCATGTATAAATGCATCACTTTTTGCTCTACAGAACTGTACAGTGTAATTTCAGGACTCAAAGGGTTTTGAGACATTGGATGTTCATTATCAGACTCTAAATTGTTTGCACAGTGAGACTTTTGCACCTGAGATTGTTGATGTTCAATTTTAATCGAGTTTATTTGACATTTTGTATTGTGCTTCTCATTATAAGACAAAACTGTATGGCTTCCAAAGGACTGTTTAATGAGGGTGCAATGTATGCATGGTCGGGGATCTGCATCCACTCCTAATTGTGCATCTGAGTCTAGCTCGAAGTATTAATCACTGTGATAAAATGGCTTCCATCCACATGAGACCAATTTGCACATTCACTCCTTGATGTACAAATGTGTCACTGGCCCTGTTTAAAGTATTGGTTGCTCATAGATGGTGTCGCCATGGCGATACCTGAGGCTACCATCTGTCTGTTGCCTGGGAAAATTAATCCTGTAGATTCTTTAATTGATCTTGTTGATAATGAATAATTAATTTCAGAGTCTAATTAGCACATGACGGCCCAGATTTAATGTACCTGTGAGGCAGTGTTAGAAAAGAATTTTATTTTGATCCACTAATACATATGGTTTATTATTAGATATTGCTTTCTGCTGTCATGCAAAATTAAAAAAAATTCTGAGCACGGGAAACAAAGGGGTGTGTATCCAGACAAATCTACCCAGCAGCCATTTTTAAGGTCAGCATTTGTGTATTGGGGGATTTTCAGCCTAACAATCAATGGAACAACTAAGCAAGTCTGATTGCCCACTTCACATAATATCTTAGCCACGGTTGCAACTTTGGACTGCAACAAACATCACATTTGCAGTAATACACATTGTATTATGGCTTCAAGATTTTTATATTCAATTAAAAATAAAATAGTTATAATATGAGAAGTAATCACTCATTGTTGTTTTGCCTTCCTTTGTGGATAAACATGGCTAAATGCCTCAAACTGCCTCCTTAAATTAAAGATATAAAAGACTTAGTAATGTGTGACTATTGTGAATGATTGTGCTATTGTTTTTTTCTGCAAACAGAATAACAAGTTTATTTCAGAATTTAATCCCTCAGGCTTTATAGTGTAACACCTTAGTGGCAAATAGTTTCAATTCCAAAGATACCAGTTTATACAAAAAAAGTTGCTTAATCTATTGAGGCACATAACACTAATTGCCCCAACCATTTTGAGTGTAGTTAGTAGAGCCGAGTCCTTGACTTCTTCCTGTTGTGTTTGTTTGCTTGCTTTATCCTTATCCAAGTCAGTCTTCCAAAAGGGGCTTTTTCAGCCTGATTATTCCAGTTCTGTCAGTCACATCC
The DNA here is from genome assembly GCA_035084275.1 of Hydrolagus colliei. Classification (NCBI taxonomy): domain Eukaryota; kingdom Metazoa; phylum Chordata; class Chondrichthyes; order Chimaeriformes; family Chimaeridae; genus Hydrolagus; species Hydrolagus colliei. The sequence continues at coordinate 2,985,798 of CM068757.1, forward strand.
AAAAGGTTCAGCATTCTTTCCCTTTCACACATGCACCTGAATCTGTTGTTGTTTTGTTGCCAACTCCCTTGTAGCTTTGTGTTAAGACAACAGCAGATGTGCTCATCTAACACTGTCCACTGGTTAAAAAAATGAATTAACAGGTGCTTCACGAGACACCACCTCGTATGAAAGGCGCTCTATAAATGCAAATCGTTGTTGTTATTTGGCTCACCTTAATCCATGCACAATTTCTGATCGAGAAGCCAAGTGAGACCTGGGTGATATTTTCAGCTGGCAGTGTGACTCTGTAACCAGCCACCAGGAGGTGCTTGACAGTAGCACAGAACTGCTTCACTTTCCAATATTCTTTCCTCAAAGTCCCTAAGTGCCTCCTTCAGCAATCCTTAATCATATTTGGAATCGAGCGTGTGAATCTACCTATAAACTGTTCTGTGTCAAAATGCAGCTTCTCTTTCAATCCAAAAAGAATCATGCTGTACCTTTAATTTTCTGTTTCCAGCAGATGTTGATTCTTACATTGAACCAGGAGACTGCACTAATTCGATGTTTTGCACCTGAATTGAAAGCACTTTCAATACTGAAACAAAATACTTAAACATTGAGATGAAGCATTTCCACTATTTATTCGTCCATAAGCAGTCTTGTAGAGTTGAGATGAATGAAGATAAAAATATTTCATGGTCCCAGGTGCCAATTTCATCATTTGAATGCAGGTTTGTCTTTATGCCAACATTACCTATAAATACTGATTATCACCGACACACTACATAATAATAACAATCCTTGTATTTGATATGTCGCTTTTCACATCTTCTAGACGTCTCAAAGCGCTTCACAGAATACACTGTAAATTGAATTCACTGTATATTTTTAGGCAAAGCACAGGAGCAAATTGTGCACAGCAGTGTCCCACAAACACTTCGTGGATTGAAAGGACCAATTATTTTTGAGGGATTATTATTAGGCACGTGGAGTAAGGAAACTTGCCCAAGGTTTCGTCCTGTGGGAATTGAACCCAGGTCTCTCACTTGCAAGGTGAGTGCTCTAACCACTGAGCTACAGGACTCCACATTATATTACATGATAGTGTGAATAGTACCAACAAAATATGTTGGAAAGATGATATTTTTAAAATTATAACAGCATGTTTTGATAATGTCCTAAATTAAATTTGGGGAAATTTTAAATTAAAAGATGGGCCTGTTGTTTAGCATGAAAGCAAGCGTATCAATTAATTCAGAACTCAGCCATGCATAAATACTCGATTCACTGACAGATGGATTGCTGAATGTGTTCATTTTCATCTCTTAACATTTAAAATTTTGTTGCAGTGACATTTCATCTTTTGTAACAAGGAGAACGACAAGTTCTGTCTCTCGTGACATTAAGCTGCTGATGGACGACCTTGGTCCCACTAATGATTTGATGATTGATCGTATGTTGTTAATACCTGACAGCAATCAATGGGGTTCTACCCAAGTCATTTGCATGTGTTGCCAGTACAATTAGAAATAAATTCTGTACATTAAAGATTGCATAATGGAGAACTCAGTTTAAAACACTGCCTGTTAACATTTATGCGAGTTTGTTATTTATGATTTCAGAAAAGCTTGTTGACATTGCCATAATAGGCCACGATATAACAAGGTATTATTATACTATAATGACCGTTGCATCTGATATAGCACTTTATCATGTCTTTAGGATGTGTCAAAGCGCTTCACAAAATACACTCTAAAGTGAATTAACTGTGTATTTTGTGGGTGAAATCAGCAACTAATTGCACACAACAGTGTCCTACAAACAGTAGTTGATTGAATTATTTCTTCGGAATTATTATCCACAGAAGGCGATCTGCCAATTGATTAACAACCGGGTTCCTATTTACTGCTAGGTACAGAGGCGTATAGGAAACTTGCCTAACATTTCACCCTGGCCTGGAATCAAACCCAGATCCATTCGCTTGTGAGGGGAGTGCTACTGGACTCCATAACTACTGGGATTTCAGTAATTTGTTCAGAAAACAACAAAAAATAAAATTTACAGACAAGTTTTGTTGTTTTCCAATTACCATCATATGAATAATTCATTTTGAACGATCTATTTTTGAACTGTAAAACTTCAAGAATCAATACTTATATTTCCATGCTAGCTCAGCACATGCATTTTAATCATTGAGATGAAAGAAAATGGCAAATACTGGAAATTTGAAAATCTTCAATAGGTTTTGATGAAGGATCTCAGCTGAAATATTAACCTTTCTTTCAGATGCAAAAGCCCGTTGTGTATTTCCATGTTTTGATGTATATTAGTCATTAATATTGAAATCAAATTCATAAATACAGCATTGCATATGGATGAGTCTGGATCAGGCATATAAAACAAAGACACCAATGCCATCTTTTGGGGTGTCTGGGTTAGGCCACCCACGTTTTGTGAGTATTGATTCTTGAAGAACCTCGCTTGTAATGGAACCGCAAAGGAAAAGTATAATTTTTTTTCTCAAATTACCAAACTTACTAAAATGAATTTAGTTTTACTCAAAGCAAATCTTTTGTAACACTAACTAAAAAGTTAGAAAAGGGCAAATGTGTGTGGCTTCCATTTGGAAAAATTAAAAGATAACAGAATTGGATATTTATTCGCTATCCATTTACAAAATGTTATGAGTATATTTCAATATGTTGAGAAGATTCAATTGGAAGAAAAAGACACTCTAATAGCATCGGTTGTTAAGCGTTTTGTTGCATTGGACTATGGACTGTATAGTGGTAGGTGGGGCTTTTCTTATCTATGCACAATGAATTCCTGACCTCAGTCTTTACTGTTACAAGTGTCAAGTAAATGGAAACCGTTTCTCAAGAGAAAATAATTTACAGTACAGTACCGTATCCCGACGTTGCTCTTGATCACCACCTAGTGGCTATTTACTGGGCGGCGCAAGCAGAAGGCTTGTAGCTCCCTAATAAAATTTGATGGCTCATATATAATAGATTTCAACTATTCTTTGGTTTTGTTGGGTTCTGATGCATGCCATTTGGTAAGAAAAATAATATTGAAACAAAGAGCCTTGCAGTTAGGAATTACTTCCAGAATTATACTTCAAATAAAGTTAGCTGTCTTGAGCTATGTGGGTTCATTCTCCCATTATTTTTTTCTTGAACTATTCAATATTTTCTTGGGAATTATAATCTCTTTAACCATTTAGACAATATGCATTCAGCAATGCAGTGCTTCCTGACCTGCTTAGCTGGGCATTAGTAACAGCACTGTAACAGATTGCAGAGAAATGCTGCTCAATCTGAACCTACAATGCTGTGAATGTTCTACCCAAATTTTAGTTAGTTATACAAATGCTGGTTTAAAACAAACGTCATCAGCGATTCAGGCTTAAATTTGAACAATATTTAATTATCAAAAAAAGTGAAATATGGCTCCAACTATATGAAGTGCAATTGTGACACGTGACTTAAACTATATCAATATAACAATAAATCGTTTTTATTTCACGCCATGTAAAACAGTTAAACGGAAAGAGGGATATTTGGTGATGTAATAACATCTCAAGAGAATCCAAATTCTATACAACTTGTGTGCAGCTTTTGAAGCATCCCTCACAAGGCAGTAAGTCACAAAAGAAAACGGACCCACTTGATGTCGGGATCACAGACCCCAAGCTTATTTTCGAGCTGCCCACATTATTGTTTAAAGGCCGGGGTGCAGTCCAATGCAAACAACTCAAAAGCACAGGACAAAAGTACTGACTGGAAGGACACAGCCAGTGAAGTTTGTCTTCCTTCAGATGCTGACCGACTGGACTTGACTGTGTGTGTTGATAGATTCAGTGTTTGTTTCTGGTTTCCAATGGTTTGGTTTTGAATTCCTTATTAAACCAGTGTTATTGGCAGTGAATCGCTTCCAGACACCCACCACTCCCAGGGTCAAAGGCGCTACATCTAATAATAATACTAATACCAATAATCCTTGCATTTGATAAAGCGTTTTTCACGTCTTCTAGACGTCTCAAAGCGCTTCACAGAATATACTGTAAAGTGAATTAACTGTATATTTGTGGGTGAAACGCAGCAGTCAATTGTGCGCAGCAGCGTCCCCCACAAACAGTCGCGGACTGAAACGACCAATATTTTTTCGAGGGATTATTATCAGATTATTTTTCATATTAATAATAACAATCCTTGCATTCGTTGCAGCGCTTTTCACGTCTTTCCCCAGACGTCTCAAAGCGCTTCACAGAATATACTGTAAAGTGAATTGAACTGTACTTGTGTGTGTGTATTTATATATAGAGGGAGGGCGGGAGATTCAAATGTTCTTCAACGCAAGGAGCAGGTCTGTCCAGACGCTGATGCCGGAGACGTCGAAGTCGCCGTCAGCGGCTCTGCGGGACATCAGCAGCTCCTCCGCCGCCTCCCTGACCGACGGCGGCCTCTCCTCCTCCTCCTCCTTCTCCTCCAGCAGAGCTCCGAACCGCCTCACCAGCCTCTCCCAGCCCCGCTCGGGCGACTCGTGAATCCAGCGGCCGGTACCGGCCTCGTACCGCATTCCCTGGGCCCAGCCGGTCAGCGCCCGCAGGTAGGCAGCCGCCAGGGCCGGGTGTCGGGAGGCGGCCCGGCTCAGCAAGTCCCCGGGGAGGCTGAGAAGTAGAGCCGAGCCTTCCCCCAGTAACCAGCGCAGCGCCAGCTCCTCGGGGCCGCCGCCGGCCTCCAGCATCAACTCCACGCCGTCGCCGTCACCCTCCCCACCGGACAGGCTAGGCCGCAGCAACCGCTCCTCCATCATCACCTCCACCTCCTCGGCCGCCAACCCTACCTCTATCCGCTCCCGGAGCAGCTCCGCTTGCGTGGCCAGCACCGAGCCGTGTCGCCCCGACCCCGAGTCCCAGGCTTCCAACAGGAGCCGGGCCGCCGCTTTGGTCCTGAGCCCGGACCCCAGGCTCCGGCCTAGATCCAGGCCTGCGCGGCCGCTCCCGTCTCCCGGTGAAGTCGGGCAGCAGGCGGCCCGGTGGAAAGCGGCGGGGGAAGCGGACGGGTTGCCGAGCAGCGACACCCTCAGCGCTTCTACGCCGCCCGACAGCTGGTCGAAACTGAGCGGGTGACAACCCGACGGCAGCCCGGGGTCCCGGGCCTGGCCCTGCCGCTCCCTCAGCCTCTGCTCCAGGGCCTGGCGGAGGGCGGGTTCCCCCGCGAGGTGCGAGTGGAAGCGCTCTAGGTACCGGGCCCACTGGAAAGCCCGCCTGGCGGCCGCCTCGTCCCAGTGCCGGGCCCAGGGGCCTCGAGCCACCGCTAACACCTCAGAGAAGCGCTCGACGCGTTCGACCACCCGCTCCATCGCCATGACGACTCCTCCTCCCCCTCCCACCGCCCGGGCCAACGGTCATCTGACTCCTCCGCCAAGGGTCACCTGACCCCCCTCCCCTCCCTAAGGGTCACCTGACTCCCTCACGTCAACGGCCACCTGACCCCTCCCCTCCCACCAACGGTCAACCCTCCCTCTCGTCAACGGTCACCTGTATGACCCACCCACCCAACCTACCTCTGTGACCTCCTAACCCCTGCCCCCCCCCCTCCAACTCCTAACCAACCTTTCCCGCCCCGTCCCTCCGCAAGACCCACCCTCACCCGCCCCACCACTGGCGGGCGATCCTTCAGCCAATCTGCCCCCGACCTCTGGAACCCTATCCCTCAGTCCCTCGACCTCAGTCCCAACGACTGTCCAACGCCTTGGGACGAACTCCTGAAGTGAAAGGCGCCTGACAAGGCTCGTGTTGTTGTTAAATCAGCACGTAACCTCGGAGTTGCCTCAGCTCTGCGGTGCCTCCCGCGTACCTCCCACCCCCAGCCCTTTTAGCAGCGGGACCAGCTTTTGGAAGCTCAAGTTCACTCCCCGCAGGCCCAGCGTATTCCAAGCGCCTAGATCCCAAGCGGCAGAAATGACAAGGTCGGAAGGAGATGTATGTACGGATGAGGAAGGCTTTTCGGTCAACCTCTTCTCATCCTGATCGTCTTCCCGTTGGAACATCCAGCTGTCAAATGAGTTGAAATGCACTCACCTCAATCACCCTTCTCTGTAACACAATTCCAATTGCCACGAGAGTGCAAACGAAAGGTCTTTTGGCTTAGTGCGTATCTCCCTTGCAGACGACTTGCCGCACCCATCTCCCCTTTGCAGTGTTCAAGGGTTTTCAACATCTATGAATAAAAAGGATAGTCTAACCTTGTCAAGTGTCACATTTTTCTATTAAATCCATTGTTTGTGCAATATTGTATCTGAGCAAAACAATTACCAAGCTACCCAAATAGGAGCAACACTCAATATTGTAGAACCACTGCAACCCACAGAATTAATCTCTTTTCTAACAGTGAATCGGAAATAGGTTGCTGATTTTTCACTCTGATGACCTTGGGCAATGATATTGTATAGTTAATAACATCTCCGTTTTATTTATAGAACAAGCCTAGTATTAAAAAAGTATGTGTGCCTCTTTCTCCTCTCTTGGTCTGTGTGTGTGTGTGTGTGTGTATGTCTTTTTGGACTGAGTGTCTGTCTGTCTTTCTCGTAGAATGTTAGTCGCTTTGTGTCTGGGAGTGTGTGTCTCTCTGGGTCAGTGTGTCTGTGCGCGGTCCTGGGCTCTGAGAGACAGGAGGTGGGAGCTCCTGTTGTCTTGGAGTCAGGACATTGGTTCTGAGTGTTTCTTGGCTGATCTCCGTGCACTTTGGGCCCACTCTAGTGTCCCCATCCCACCCCCCTCCCATTATGACTCACCCAGTTTTTGTCAAGAAAGAAGTTAATAAAAATATTTTGCAACAATCTAATACAGCAGGTATGATTTCCTCATGTTTAGTTTTTGTTAATAAAGTGCAAAAATGTAGGTTGGCATTAAAATGTACCACAATAGCAACAATCAACATCGCAACTTTCTGCAAAAATTTGGCATGTTTCCCCGCAATTTGGGGCAGAAATTTCCACAGTTTTCTATTGGCCCAGACAATAGTGCAGGAAACTATATAGGATCAAGAGATTCCCTAATCTATCAACGGTCTATAGTCATTCACTAGTTTATTCCTAGGACTTAGCATTGGATGATATTCATAAATGCATTCATAGAATCATAAAATCTTTACAACACAGGAGACTATTTGGCACGTTGTATATGTAGAGTTAACTCCCTCGCTGGAGTTATTTTCTTTGATCCTATTTCCTTGCAATTCCCTTGTAACCTTTTAATTTTTTTTTATCAAGCATTTGGGCAACTGCTGTTTAAATGCTGGTTTGGATTCAGCTTCAACAGCCTTGTGTGGTAAGGGATTCCATATTCTAAACATCCATTGTACAACATTTTTTTTAACCTTTTTTTCTGATGATAATCCTCAAATTATGCCCACTGGTTACTGACCTACACTATACCAAATGATATAGGTGCTGAGAAAAAGCAACACATTTTCTGTGTGCGGTGTTTACACAGAGATGAAGGTAAATTAATATCAGGGTTGAGACTTAAAACTGAGTTCAGAGAAATAATAATTGTTCACCATATATAATCTATAGTCATTCACATCCACAAAAGTGCTTTCAAATGGAAAATGACCATGTGGTGTGTTTAAAATTTTGAATAATAGAATCCAAATGTTAAACGGTCGTGATCATAACTGCAAAATAACATTTGAATAAAACCAATATTTATTCTACTTTTTGATTTCATTATTCTAACACATGCACAGCAGATGTATCACCTCATTTGTATAATATCCCTTTTCTCACACCTAATTTCTATGGCAAAGTCCAGATGGAGTGAACTGAAGAAGTTTACAGTAACCAAAAATGATCCTATATAATGTATGTAATGAATGTTATCCCCTGCAGATTATTTAATGTTAGCCTGGCTCAGTTAGTAGCGCCTGCCCAAATCAGAAGTTTATGGTTTCATGCAATTTATTGGGACTTTGAGCTCAGTCTAGGTGGACACCAATACTTTATTAGGAGAGGTGTCTGCTTGAGCTGCTATCCTTCAAATGAAATGTCAATGTGCCTGTTCATGTCTTGTGAAAGATTCCATGGAGCTATTTGAAGAGTGAAGAGTAGCTCAATTCCCTGGTCAACAATTTCTTAGACGAACAAAAATCAGGTTGATTTCAGGCTGAACAAGGCTGATTGTGGGGCATTGTATACAAATCAATTGCTGCATTTAACTACAAATAACACAGCCACTACACTCTACAGAAAACTCTGAATCATTTTGAGATGTTTCAACATGATAAGGCGCTATATCATGTTGCACACATATATAGTCAATTCACTTTACAGTATATTCTGTGAAACGCTTTGAGACGTCTACAACATGTTAAAAAAAATTCTAAGCGAAGACAATAATTTCAGATGAGATACACCAATGTACAGATGGTACATTTAAGTAATGTTACAATCTCAGATCATACCAGAAAATGACACTTCTATAAACTCCCACTTGTTCAGAGTTTAGAATACAATCTCGCCCCCAACCATTTCTTATCCGATTCCAAAACAAAACTTTCTCATCCTTTCTGATATGTGTATATTCTATCATTTAATGACAACTCATCATGAACCAACTGAACAATACATTCTTGTGCTACCAGAACTGCATGCACTCTCCACTGGCTAACACATTGAAACAGATATTGCAGCATAAACTAATATAACACACATTGAAATAAATTAAGGAATGGGATGTTGGGAAAATAATATCAAGATAACATTATTTATTGGTTCTAATCCAATCTAAAACAATTTATAAAATTGCTAAGAATGAATCACACTAGCGTTACTGATTAAATTAAACGCTTGCCTGTTATGTGACATTATTTCTGGATCTAAAAACCAGGGACTTTGAATTCACACAATCTGGGCTAACCACTCCAAAGCAGTACAGGCTGGAGGGCTGCGATTCGGATGAAAAGGCAAAGCGAGGTCCCGTCTGCCCGTTCAGGTGCACAATAAAGATCCCTTGGTACCACTTGAAAAGAGAAGGGAGTTTGCCTCAAGTGTCCTGACCAACAACCCCCCAGTTAAAATTGGCTATTCGCTTCATGAGCATTTGTGAGTTATTGCTGTGTGCAAATTGGCTGCTATAATACTCAGTCATTATATGTTACAGTAAATCACATGAAGCGCTTTGAAACAGCCTCCCCATATGAAAGGCACTACAGTATATCAAACGCAAGGATTATTATTATTACAGTGTACCTGTACTAAGTGGAGAAACAGGTTATTGCTGGTGGCAATACGTCTTTCGGACAGGTCCCATCGGGTCAGCCTTCCAACAATCAGATCATTGAGTTTAGAATAGAGCCTGTGTGGTGATGTAATCACATTGCCTACCATATGTCCACACTGCTACTTAAGCTGTAGCAGACAGGTTGCCACTGCAAATGTCGTGAGGTATACACATATACCCCTTATCTGACCACCACAACAGTACTTTAATGAGCTCTAACGTTTTAGATCCATATCAAAGAGGAGAATAGCTGGCTAGAGTAATAAGATTGTCACTTATAATAATGATGATAATAATCCTTGCATTTGTTGTAGTGTTTTTCACAACTTCTAGACGTCTCAAAGCGTTTCACGGTGGAGTCCTGTGGCACAGTGGTTAGAGCACACGCCTTACAAGCGAGAGACTTGAGTTCAATTCCAGACAGGGCGAAACCTTGGGCAAGTTTCCTCACTCCACACGCCTAGTAATAATCCCTCAAAAAAAAATTGGTCATTTCAACCCAAGACTGTTTGTGGGATGCTGCTGTGTGCACATTGGCTGCTGCATTTTGTCCACAAATACTAGTCAATTCACTTTACAGTATATTCTGCGAAGGCGCTTTGAGACGTCTAGAAGACGTGAAAAGCGTTATATCAAAAATGCAAGGATTATTATTACTGTAAAGTGAATTGACTGTATATTTGCGTGGCAGCCAAACACGCACAGCCACAGACAATCACGGATTGAGTGACCAAATTATTCTTGTTTTGTTTTCTTGAGAGATTATGATCAGTGGGGTGTGGAGTAAGGAAATGTGCCCAAGGGTTCACCTTAATCTTGAAATCTTAATAAATGGACATACAGAATAACTCAAAACAGCCATGAACAGCGAATTCACAACCCTATCTCAAACATCCCCTCCACCCCTGCCTAATTACCTCTGTACGTGTTCCAGATATTAATGAACTGTAATGATTCCAGTACTGGACATTATGAGTAATTGATTTTGGGGGTTTTTTTTTGCTAAAAGAAAAATGTGTCCAAACACACACACGCACACTTCAGCATGGAATTCTCGTTTAAAAAAAAAATAGGCAGGGGAAAAAAAAATCTGCTTTTTTTTTGGTCAGATGCTGTAATACAATATGTCAAGGTTCCAGGGGTAAATCATTGACATATCATAGGGAGTGGAAAGATATTTGTAAGCCATCGACTTCCGTTCACATTTTTGACAGGACGATGAGAATGTGTGGGAAACTGCGGTGTGTGTGATACTGTAGTGTCCACACGCACACACACACACACAGAGATAGATAGATGTAGAAAAAGAGAAAAAATAAGAGAGAGAGAGAAAAAAAAACCCTAATGAGTGGAAGGATCGGTCATGCCAGCGGCTAGAGAGAGAGAGAGAGAGAAGGAAAGAGAGAAAGAGAGAGGTTACTGCTGTCTGATCCGCAGATGTGTGCAAACAAGAGCTCTGTCCATCTCCATCTACCCCCATCCGCACTGGGTTGTGTTGCATTGCAGGAGAAACTGAGTTGAGACCAGCGTCAAAGGAGCAGCACCAACTAGTTGGGTGAGGTGGAACGCAGTGATTGATCTGCCTGTACATTTCAGTTACTTCCAAGGCAACCGTTAACCAGAAATAAAGCATGAAATATATATATACTCTCTCTCTCTATATATATATATATATATATATATTATATATATATATATAAAAAATGTCTCTGTCTATAATATAACATATAAGGGCTTTTTTTTCCTACATCTGTGATACATTGGGTGGGGGAATATATACATTTATGTATGTGTGTGTGTATGTATATATATTTATTTATAGAATCAATCAATTATATATATATCTATGTCCTTGCACTTTGCATCACAATCTAATTGAATCAGCTTTTCTTTTTTTTGGGGGGGGGAAGTTGGGATGAGGAGTTGGGTGGGGGGAGAGGGATTGAAATCTGAATATATATATATATATATATAAAGATGTATCTGGAAGCAGAAAATAAAATACCTTTCTGCTCATTTCAGTTCACTAATTTGTCTTGCCACTCTCACGACCAAATCAGTCATTTGATGCATGACAGAAGTCACTGTTTGTGCGTGTGTGTGCGTGTGGCTGTATACATCTGCATGTTTTGACTTTGGAGAGGAGGAGGGTGGAAAGTGTTGAGATTTGCTTACATTTGCAACCAAGTAGAAAGAGAAAACGTATTCACTTTCCAGATCTCTCACGTTTGAGTCACTGCAAAACATCTGTCTGGGGAAAGAGAAACAGAGAGTGAAAATATATGTAGCTTTTTCACTTTTTAAAGGGGTTTCTCTCGACTCTTGAATAGTTTGCAGGCATCTGTCCCAGTAAGGATGGCGGTGTTGGCTGCTGTAATAAAGCAGTTATTTATTGCAATTTGGTTTCAATCAACACCCAAATTACACTGGAGGATTTGACAAGACTCGTTTTATTTAGGCAGCTTCTTTTTATTTCTATAATGACCAAAATGCTGGTAAATATGCCAATGAAATTACAGCTGATTGCTTGCTTCCTCCACTACACCCCCGCCCCCTCAACCACCCCAACTCCACCACCACTCACCAACACACTCCCATTATGTGTTGTCCATTTATAAATAAGTTTGATAGCTCAAGTTACAAATGAGGGGAAAAACATTGTAATCTTACTCCTTTGCTAAGACGATGGAATAAATGCTCTACTGTAGAGCCTTATATGAAAAAAAACACTGTTCATTTAGAAAAGGGTGGATTTCATCCAGCAGTGTGTTGAAAATGCAACACCAAGAGCCACTTAGACATTTGTAAACTCCTCTGTCTGAACCAGGTCACTCAGGTAGACAATGCAGTTTGGAGAGAGAGAGAGAGATGCAAACTCATTCTCAGGTTCAAAAAGGGCTGTTCTGAATTGGGATAGAGTTGGACGACACAGCAGCAAGGCAACACTGTACTAAAGTTACAGTCCCATCTAAGTGTTCTCCATCTGTGTGCAGAGTGGCTCCAAACTGTGCTGTAGTTCTGGAGCAAGGTAAAAAAAAAACGACTGTATTTTTATGTTGCCTGATGTAAATTTGTTTTCTTCTGGGTTGGAAAAAAAACAATTGTCCAACTCTTAAGATACTTCTTATAGATTATGAATGAAACTAGCACCTACACCAGTTAATAGAATTGTATTATATTAGGTTTGCATCAAATGTGAGTATATTTTCTTTACAACCTAGACATTGTTTACTTATTTGAATGAAAGATAAACACCACATCATCTCAATTAAGAAGGATGTTTGTGTCAAGTGTATCATTACCTGGATGATTAAAATTTCTATATTTGTGTTACTTCCTAGCAACTTGCTTGAATATTGAATAACGCTTTTTTTTGTTGTTGCCATTTTAGATATTAAAAGCGGATAAGATGTGCAGCACATTTAATCCCAAGGAGCCTGGACCAAGTCTTTCTGATGTGAATCAATATAGTCAGTGGCTGGCAAGCAGGCACGAAGCTAGTTTACTTCCAATGAAAGAGGACTTGGCTTTGTGGTTGACAAATTTACTAGGTAAGGTTACAGTTGTAATGCTAAATATTTTATTAAAATCATAAAAACAACAACAGTAACTTGTTCAAGGGCTGTGGAAGTAGTTCGGTCTTAGAACACAGCCCCCTGGGAAGAGTGTCTGGTTCCTTGAAGCAGAATATGAAATGGATACTCTCTTTTTTCCCCCAAAAAAAGGAATCGGGTATGTGTTGAAGCTTTACATGCTTTAGTTTGCGATTGCATACTGTATTTGTAAGGCCAATCTGTAAGGGGCATAAACTGAACGGTCAAGGTTTTCATGGTTTAGAGCCTTTAAAATCAAAATAGAAGAGCTTTGCATTTCAGTTGAGAAGTCTGGTAAATCAGGCTGCGCATTTCATTCATGCGCAGCTTGTCCAGTGTTCTAAATGAAATCGCCAACCGCAGGGAAATGTCTAACAAGATGAATGTCTGTGAAACATTCCCCTCCTGTCTTCTCCTCCTGGAGTGAGTCTTCTCACAAAAGACCAAAATATTGGTTAAAAAAAAGTACAATATATTTCATTCAATCCAACCAGATACACGTGATAGCTGTTTGTGACATATTGCTGTGCTACCACATTCACCCACAAAATACACCCATCACTATACTTTACCGTAAATCTTGTGAGGAGGCCTCGTGACGTGAATAGTGCAATATCAAATGCTGTACAAGGATTTTTTTTTATTCCAGAAGTGATATGTCCCTTGATTTCAGTGTCACAGGCTCCACCCCAATCCATGGATAATTCATGTTCATATTCTACGTTATTACCTGAAAAAAGCATGTAACCCATTCTTAAACGGATATTCATCCACTACCTGTTTTCAAACTATGCTCATGAAACACTGATTCATTTAGATGCAAGTCTTTTTCTACATCTGTTGCATGGGCAGGGAATTGATTTGTCTATTCTTGTTACGTTTGTACCAAACTTCTTTTTTGAAGTTTGCATCACAACCTAAATTAAATTGTACAGTTACATCTGCAATACTATATTTCTAGTATGTTAAGGTCACATTTCGTTTTATGTTTTTTTTCTGATGTAAATAAATCAAAATCTGTCACTATTTCAATTTAAAATCTTGGAATAATCTTGTTACTATTTGAAATAGTTTTATTGTATTTTTTTTGAAGGTAGGGAGCCCAACACTGCACACAATATTCCAATGATTTGTACAATTCTAATCTGTTCTAATTGATAATCAAATGTATTAGAGATGTATTCCAGTAATTGATTTGCCTTATCGACAAATGAGGGCGAAAACTTGAGCATTTTTCCTTACTCCACACATCTAATAATAATCCCTCAAAAATTAAACAATAAGTTTGTCATTTCAATCCATGATTGTTTGTGGGACACTGCTGTGCGCAATTGGCTGTCAGTTTTCGCCCACAAATATACAGTCAATTCCCTTTACAGTATATTTTGTGAAGCGCTTTGAGATGTCTAGAAGATGTGAAAAGCTCTATATCAAATGCAAGGATTATTACTATTAATCATAATAGTCTCATATTACCTGGATACTTTCAGGAAATCACTTAATTTCACCATATCTCTTTGAATCTGGATAATTCTTCCGTCAGTAGACATGCTAGTATAGTCAGCAAATTATATAAAATATAATATTTTTTTGTGGGACATTGCAGTGCACAAATTGGCTGCTGCGTTCAGTCACAAAATACACACAGTCACAGCACCTTACAGAACATCCTGTAAAACTCTTTGAGACATCTTGACTAAGTAGTAAGGTGCTATATGAAATGCAAGTATTATTGATGTTAATTATGGTACCGTAGCATTATAAGTACTCTGTCATTTATAAACACATAAAGAGCATGGGAGCCAGTGCAGACAATTGCAAATCCCTACAAGGCATTAACTATTTATGATTATCCATTGCATTTTACTAACAGTCAAGCTATCTAATTTGTTCTTATATTGATGAGTTTTAAGATGCATTGCAACTCCCAAATGCTTTGATAAATGCATTCTAAAATGCCCAGGTAGATTTTACCCACTGAACATAAATCCTTATCAAGTGATTCCTGTAGATTTGTGAAACGTGATCTGTTATTTTTAGATCTATTTTGATAACTTATGGTCTCTGAACTCTAAAGTGTGATGATATTTGATAACAACTTTATAGATTACAAGGAAACAGTGAGACATGTAGGATGATATATTTGGAGCTTAGGAGAAACAAGATATGAAAGTTTGGAGAAGGATTAACCTTTGTCATGTTGCTAAAATGGAAAGGAATAGTTGTGATGTAAAGTGAGAGAAAGAGAATGGAGGCCAGAGTTGAAGGAAACACTTTATCAGACAAGTCCTTTTTTGGAGGGGTCCAGATGTAAAAGAGGGCCAGATATATCATCCTTGATGTGAGAGCAGTTCATAAAGTCTTGGAAAAAGTTAACTTCATAAAACCTAGCAGAGCTGTTGAGGAGAAAATAAATGGTTGTCACGCAAAAAAAACAAAAGCTTCTTGGAGGCTGTTTTGGCATTAAAGGAGGTGGGAAAATGATAAACTACATGCCTGGTTTTCTGTACACTAACATTGTAAGACTGGTGGTATATAGTGTTTGCCAGTTTCATATATACTTTCCCCACTCAAGGATGCTCCATAATATTCCACCATTATTGCATGCAGTTTCACCATTCTGATGTACGTTACTTCCTTTTTCTTCTACTGAACCATGAAATATTTCTCATTAAGAGACAGTTCCTAACTTGAATTCACTCTGCAACTTCGACTGGATAAACACATTCAAGCCTTGTGTTTAAGCAGTCATCTTGAAACCTGGAAATGGAGTATCTAAGGAAATTGAATACTGCTCAGAATGAAAGGCTCTCAGTTAGATTGGGGGGTGGGGGGAAGGGGTGTCTTATCCAGGACAACAGCTGTGCTAAGAGGGAAAAAAATCTTTTATTTTCACAATTATTTGGCTTTTTAATGTGAAAGATTAGTTCAATTTTTTTAATGACATCACTGTCAGAAGAGTGATGTTATAAATTAAAGGTAATTGTATTCAAATGCATTTTCCATCTGAATGTTTTTCTTTCCTGAACTGTGGATAGTTTGGGCCAATTTGATGGTAGCATAAGTTTTTGGGAAGAATGATTACTTTTTGCAGGAATGAAACGCAGGCAGCTGAAAGTCGACACTTTATATATTTTTCATTGACTGCAGATGGGATAGGCACGAAGCCAGCTCAAGATTGGTTAGTTAAATACGGATAAATAAATACAACTTTACCACAATGCAAAAAGTAGCTAAAACATCTCGATCCGAAAGGTAGAAGAGGCATCTTCAAATTATGCAATGCATAAAACAGAGGGAGTTGGAACGCAGTAGATTATCTCTGTTTAATGTGAGTGACACTTTAATCGGTCCAAATGTTGAAATTTATTATCTCCATTTCTCAGCTATGTTTGTATTGGCAACGCATCGTGAAAAGAGAATCCAAAAATGCGCAATGAGGAATGTACTTATTCAGGATGAGAATTTTTATTCTTGCTCTGTAGTCTCAAGGTAGTTTTTTCAGGACTGAAGGAAATCGATTAAGTCATGATTTTCAGCTAAGTTCAAAAACATAAAGTTACATTATATGCTTGTCCATTCTTCCTTTTCCAAAGAAAATGTTACCCTCTTAAAGTCACCTCAGTATCTTTAAAATGAAATTGTGTTGCTTCTGTCCCTTCAAATCTCTCAGCAGTTTAAGATTATATAGACTGTTGGATACTTTTGCGGTGTTCATATTGCACATTTGGTGGTGAATTGTTGTAGGCTCTGGCAGTGATTCATTGCCAAATATGTACTATAAACCGGGATGAAGCAATGTGAATTGAGCTGGAACCAAGACTTTGCTTTCATCCGAAGGAGGTGAATTCATCACTAGTGCCATTTGCCCCTATACAGTACTAAATACAATGGGTGGGGTAGGTGGGGGGGAATGGAAATAACTACACTGTGTTCACCTCCACTTGTTCCATTTAAAGTTCCTGCACAGACAGTTCAGAAACTTTGAACAAGTTCTTATTTAATGAAATTAAAGAGGCGATCATGCGATCTTTTCTTCGGTAACACTGGAAAAACTAACCCATTTTTTCACGTGCTACAAACATTTGTTTGGTTTGACCAGGATTTGGAGTGGGGGAAGTATGGGGAAATATAAATCAGTTTCTTGCTCTGCATTAGTATTCTGACCGCAATCCCGGCGGTATGAATACAGCATAAGTTATTGTTCCAGGTTACAAAAATAAATAGTGCTCTTGGTTGATCATTTTTTTTTCTGTATCGACTTGGGGACGCTAAAGCTGCCCAAAAGGCAAGTGAAGTCATTTCCTATCACAGTGTAATTTACAGATGCCGCTTTTCCAAACGCTCAATGTGCTAGCTTGAGCACTGCTGGATATTTTGCTAAGGGTCTCAGGGCCCTGTACTTTTTCTTCACTGTTCAGTGCGTTGCCAACATCTCAATTTCATAATAAAAATAAGTTTTTTTCAAAAAAAATCCTTGCATTTGATATACTGCAGCACCTTTCGCTTCAGGAGGATGTCTCAAAGTGATTCGCAGTATTTACTGTAAAGTACAGTGATTTGTATTTGGTAGGCTAATGCGGCAGCCAATTTACGCACAGCAATGTCACACAAACAAGCCATGAAGTGAATAACTGATTGTTGGCCAAGACACCAGGGGAAATTCCCTCCTCTCAACTGTTCAAAAACTGGATTACATATGGCACCCTATTCAAAAGTACGGTAGGTGTTAATTACAACATAATAGGTTGCAAGGCATATAGGACGATGTATTTCAGAGTTTGGGAGGAACAAGAGAAGTTGGGAGAAGCAGTAAACCTCATTATATTGTAGAAAAGTGTTTGTAAAGAATTGTAATAATGAACTAAAATGTATTTAAATGCAGTTGACAAGTTTACAGTGCACTGTTTGGAGAGTTAAATCTCAGTAACCGAGTGAAATAACTCATTCCGTTCCGTCATCTATCATGTTGTTTTTTTTTAATGTTTTTTTGCAGTTAAATGAAATTATTTACAGGAATAAAATTTTGCTTTATCCCAGGGAACTCCTTTGGCTGCACCGTTGCTAAGAGTGGGACTTGTGGTTTTAAAAACAAAAAAACTTTGACAGATTGCAAACTCATTTAAATGTAGAGAAATGTGTTTGCCTTTTTTAAAATTTTAGCCATTTTTTTTTAAACCCACAATGAGCTGTGTTAGCCAGCAATGAGTTGTCAGTGAATAGCATGGCCAGTATCAGAGGAACTCTCCAACACTGCCGATGACACACCAAAGGGACTGATTGTTTAAAACCCCATCGCAATAGTAGCTAAAGCAGGTGTAACGGAGTAATGCACTGTTTCCTTTGTTGCAAAACTCCGTAACATTTCCAAAAAGGAATATCCTGTAACCTTTACCTTTCACGGGGGAGGTGGGGGTGAAATATTCCTTATTATTATAGCTTGATTCAGAACTTTCCTCTGCAGCCCCCTTTGTCATAGCGACAATGTCTCAAATGCCAGTTTGAAACCATGGCATTGAGTCAATTAGAGCAATAATGTAATTTAATTACATCAAAATGAACAGGGACTGATTGATCTTCACAGTATATACAATTTTAAAATTGTTAAACGTGAACTAGATTGGGAAAAGAAAATCCACTCTTGCTAAACACAATTTTTAAAAAATATTGTAGGTCTCAGTAATTTTCTTTAAAAAATAAGCACATCTTCAATTCCTGCATTCCTGCAAAAATACCTGACCACCAGTCTTAAAGACCCAAACCATGTTTCAGTTGCAAAAACTGAGGTTCCATCTACTTTTGACTTGTGTCCTTCCTCAAATAACTAGCAGCACTTGGTACTATGCACCAGACATCTCGGTTTTACTTCAACTTTTCCTACGTTCAGGGAAGGAGATCACGGCGGAAAGTTTTATGGAAAAGTTGGACAATGGAGCGCTCCTCTGTCAGCTGGCACAGACATTACAAGAGCAATTCAAAGAAAACAGCAGTGAATACAAGGCTGCCAAGGTGAGTCTGATAATCAAATCCAGTTTACTACTTCAAATTAAAGTCAAGTGATTTGCCTTTTCCACTTACAAAGCTTTAAGTATGCAGGACAATGATAGTTTGCCGTTCTGAATCCAAAAAATATTATGGGGTCCAATTTGCCAGTTGCATAAAACTTGCTGTGATTACGTTATTCAGAGAGTATTAGTGATGCTCCAAGTTATACAATCCACCAAGGTATACTGTCACTACGCTTTATAGTAAATCCTGTGAAGCGTTTTGAGACATTCTTCTAAAGCGAAAAGAGCAATATCAAATGTAATCACCTCTAAGAATTAATTACATCATTGTGGAGTCCTGTAGCTCAGTGGTTAGAGCACTCACCTTGCAAGCAAGGGACCTAGGTTTGATTCCATGCAGGGAAAAACCTTGGTCAACTTTCCTTACTCCACATGCCTGATAATAATCCCTCAAGTAAAAAAAAACAATCATAATTTGATCTCTCAATCCACGACTGTTTGTGGGACACTGCTGTGTGCAACTTGCTGTTGCATTTCGCCCACATACAGTATATACAGTCAATTCAGTTTACTGTATATTCTGTGAAGCGTTTGAGACTTCTAGAAGATGCGAGAAGCACTATATCAAATGCTAGGATTATTATTATTATCATCGTTATTATTAAGGGCTCCTCTAATCCCTGTTTACATATGATTTACCCACAAAATACACAATCAATCAACTTTACAATACAGTATATTCTGTGAAGCGCTTTGATATGTGTCAACAATGTGATAAGGTGCTATATCCACTGCAAGGCTTATTATCATTATTATTATCCACCAAATTAGATCCAATAATATTTTCCAGAAACATATATTTTTGTGCATTTTTACCATTATTTTCCAATCCTTCGAAGCTGTTAATGCTGCCAATATTACACTAATGGAAAATCAACATTTGTAAGTACTGTATCATGTCTTGTGATTGCTGAACATTGTATTTTCAAACCTTTGACTGACGGCACACCAGGGAAACAAACATCTTCCTGGACCAGCTGGTTTCATCATATATTCAGCTCATGCACTGCTAGGCTGAAATCAACTCTAAAATTACAGTCCTAGAAATACTCAATTGGCAAGAATAGCATCTACTCCTGTAATATTAACCCTGAGTTGCAAATTACAAGCAGAGCACAGCTAAATTAAAATAAAGACCATTGACTAGAGTTCAAGTCTCTCTCTCTTTTATAGTTTTTCTCATTCCTATTCAATGGCCATTGATCCCCCTGGAATTTCCTCTCTTGTTCTTCCTAATGTCCAAATATGGCAGCTCAGGCATTCCTTCCCTTTTCTGCATTCTCATGGTGTTAACCTCAAACCTGATCACATTGATAGCAAGTCTCCCCTTTCCCCTCCATCACTATAACCACAAGTGCAATCAGCTAACTCAAACCAGACCCAGTGAGCAAATCTGGGATAATTCTGGTCCATTTAAAACTTGATTCACTTGTTGTATATCTATGTCAATAGGAGCCCCTGAGCCCCGTGGTGTTACAGTTGCCAATGGAAGTTGGTTTGAACTAAAGTGTGAGGGTGGGAAACAAGTGGAGATTGTTTAACCAATATCATACCTTTGAATCTGTGGATTAACAGCATTTATACGGTGGAGATTCTACACACATAACACAATCAAGTATGAAGGCAGAAAAGATCATTAATTCCATTGAGACCAATCTTCTACAGACCATGTAAAATGGTCATATTATGGCCTCTGCCCACACATTCAGTTAATTTAATACTCAGTGATGAAAGTACAAAATCACCTTCCATTGGTAACTGTAACACCAATCTTGTAGGGTCCTCTATTTTGCGTGGATGGAGGAGGGGATAGAGAGAAGGGAAGAGATCTACATAATTTCCTGATCCAAAAAATGAATCAAGCAAACACTACCAGAAACCAGTCCATCCCTACATCTCCAATGTTCAGTCTGATGACCCTTCACACACAATATTTGTCCTTTTCTTTTGGCTTTAAGCTGCTCAGAAGCTATTTGATCATTTAATTCTGTACCTATCTATTTGATACTGTTCCCAATCAAATACATTTCTATTTTGATAGAGTTCATTAACTTACTCCCCGTTTTTGCTTGCAGGTCTGATCCACAGATTCATATTTTGTTGGGAGAAAAGTATTCTTAGTAGTCTCTGTTCTTGTTTGTGGCTTGTAATCTAAACCTGTGGTCACAGTACAGTATATAAATCCCATACATAGCAAAGCAAACCAGTCAAAATAAGTTTTTTTGTTTCTTCTAAACAATCTAAATAAACTCCTGTTACAGTTCAAAAATATTAAAACAGTTTTTGTTTTTAAAAATGTGGAATTCAGTTCCCTTCTCCACTCTCGATAAAGCCTTAGAGACTTAAGGCTCCATCATCTGTAGTCCTGCAGTGCACAACACAAGTTGACAGTGGAAGTTCAGGTGATGTCAGTTCAGTATTTATCAGTGCAGACCTTCGAATCAGACCTATCTGGGTTATAACCCTGCCAGAGAAGCCTAACAAGAGCTGAAGAGTGATCGAAATCAGTCTGAAGGTGTTTTGCAGGAGATTGCTTTGACAGCCCCCCAAAATAGTCTCCTCTGTATACTCTCAGCGTCCAGTATTATGTTTCCACAAAACACCCTTATCATCTGAAGAAACAATATTCAGTTCTGCTCAGCATCAACCAAAGGAAGATAATATTCCTGGTAACGTGAAACCCACAGTAATCTCAAGGGGTACCAGCAATTTGAAAACAACACCTTCCCATGGGACTGATGGTAGAAAAACATAACTTGTCCTTGTTAAGATTTTTACCTGGCCAGATGTCGCTGGAGTGATGTCAGGCGCAAAGAAGAATTTCCCATCAGGCCCAAATTACTGGAGCTCCCATGATATCAACTCAATGATCTCTTCCACAGCAGTTCAGTCTCTGCTGGTTGGGGAGGAGATCAGTTTAGTCCTGAAATTATAGGCTGCCATTTGACAGTTCTGGCCATTGATCAATTCTCTCGATACGAGCAAAAGTAGCAAAGGAAATGCTGTGGAAACATATGTTCTGTTCAGACTCAGGAGCGGGATTCCGTTTTGTGGGGATTAAATGCAAGATTATGAGCTATTCTCCTCCATCCGTGGGAGACAGTGAATTTGTTCATACGACTGATTCACTCTGTTCAGTAAACTGAGGAAGTTTGGCCTTGCGCACTTGCACACAGTTGTGCACTAGCAGATTGTGTCCCTCGCTTTTAGACTGTGAATATCAAAGGAATAAAGTTATCAAAAGAATCAGCCATCAAACTAAATGTTTGTTCGCGTGATTGATTCGGTGTTAAGGAGCCCATGGCACTGTTTTGAAGAAGATCACGGAGTTTGGTTTGATGACCTTGACAATAATTCTGCCTCATCCAAATTCACCAGCGTAATTGATGCATTTATCCCATTGCCATTTGAGGGTCATTATTACTAACACAGATCATTTGTCACTTTTGATAGATAACAACACTCATTACATTTCAGTGTAGCTCTTCACATAAATTGCTTTGAGATGCTTCAATGTGTTTACAATAAGTTTAAATTGTTATTCTTTATATATTTGTTCACCAATTCTTTTTACTTGAAATATATTTTTAGACCCCTGCATTATTATTCAAGGGCATTCTGGACCAACTCTTTTTCTGACTTACTTTCGTCCGATTAAGAAACATCTGGTGCCCAGTTCCGCTGTGTACTTTGCACTGTAGCTTCTGCACTGAATGGCAATATAATTCTGATGTAATCCATTTGGAGATTACTCCCCCATATCACTTTTTAATGAGTTTGAACTACAATATTACATTTATAGAGTGCCTTTCACGTCGGGAGGACGTCCCAAGGCACTGAAACCGAGCATGGCGGCAACTGAATTCCTGTCTAACTGCAACCAATGTGACGCTAGTAAACTTAAGTTCTAAAGTTCTCAGTGCACTGAACTTAAAGGTGGTCAGTGGTATTAAAGAGTCAGTTGCAGTCCTCCTTTGGTTGGGTTGCTTCCAGATTCATAGCAGTTTGGAGAGAGCATTACAACTGCCAACTCCTAACTCCCGACGCTCTCCACTCACCTACAAGCATAGCTCTCTGCTCCAGATGCTGTCTGTTGAGACTAGGTAAATACCTTGCTCATTGAATGCTGTGCCCAGGCACTCTGAGGCATTGCATGTTGGTGCACCAGCTTCCTGTACTGACTATCTTTGCAGCCAATTTATCTGGCCTATTCAATCCGTCTCTCAACACTAACTCTTCTTAGGCATGCAACATGCATGTGGGGAAGACATTACACTTTTCAATCTGTTTTACCATCTGGAGTTGTCATCTACTTTCCTGGAGCAGTGAAATTCAATCCGAATCTCTAGATGTTTGAAAGCTCGACAGGGTCAATTTGCCTTTCTCCAAAGCATAGCCACAGAGTGTAAAGTTAGATGCTTAGAATAATTTTATGTCTGTATACAAAAATGGCTCTTTTCCTGACATGATAAGGGCTGCATATCAGAACAACGCAATTTGAAATTGACCAGCAATGAGCACGTGGGGGCAATTGCATTGTATGCTTGTCGGTTTTATGTTTGCCTTTGGGTCGAACTGCGGTCAAAAATCCCCTTGCTCTGGTCTTGAGTGAGAACATAGAATACATTCACAAGAAATTGAGTCTTCTGTTCCTCGTAGACTCTGCAGTTCATTTTAATAATGTTCCTTCTAATTGTTTAAAATGGTCACTTCTGGTTTGAGCTCCCTGTAGCTTCCTGCATTTTCCCTTAAATACATCCCGGGAAACTACCTCTGTGCAATTGCACCAGAGCTTGTCCTCAATTTGACTTCTTCCCCGCAGATGGTCCAACATTCTCGGACCGATGCAGATGTGGATGGGGGAATGGGCATTAGGATTGTGCCAGGGAAAAAAAAATTACAGTATCATACACGGCAAAGCTGGCCCACTATGTTTCATGTCTGGCAACATGGATCCCAGAGCAGTGTTCATCTCTTATGCGAAAAAAAAATTGGTTCGACAATTCAGCTCCAGACTTCTAAAATTCACTGCCAACTGCATTTTTTTTTAGTAGCGTGAGTCTGTCTACTGGTCTCCAGTGAATTTCAGATCATCATTTCCAAATGATGTACTGCTGGCACCTGATATGTGCGTTCTTGTTCTTATTGAACTCTCTGGAGGTAATGTGCTTCGGATGACTAAGGAAGACATAGCTCAGATATTTACTTGCCACTGTTTCCTCCGCATCATGGATAGATTTACAATTGTGATTTATAACATTTTGCAGGAATAAATTTGGGTGAAAATCATTTCAGTATGAAGTACTCCTCTCACTCACTCACCCAACCACCTACCTACACATCCACAAAATGCTTAAAACAATTTTGTTTTGGTGAGCCTAGTGTCTGACACATACGGAAACCAGTCCATTAAAAATAGCTCCTAAATGGACTTATTCACAATTCCCATAAGTAACCTACTGGAGAACTGCCATTTCGTATCTCCTGTTCAAGAGAAGATCCATATGACGTATTCAGTGGTTCTGTCTGTCTTTGGATTGAAAGTGACTGGAACACCCCCAGCTGGTACAGAGCATTTGAAGTTGTGTTTGGCAATCAGCATTCAAAATCACAAGGGTTACTGCTGACTGTGTCAGCAGGGAGCCCAGGACAGATCCACACAATGAGCAGATCTTTCCAGGTCAAGATATTTCAGCTTGTGATTTCCTGCCCAGTTGCTGTTTTGATGGACTGAAATGGGAATCTTTCTTCTGGGGGAGGAGATATTTTAACAAGGTTTTCCAGTCTTTGTTGCGAAGTACTATACAGTGCATCAGCCAGAAAATCAGCCTCTTTAAAGTGATGTTCCTTTGTTATAAAATAATGATCCTTGCATTTGATATAGCACTTTTCACATCAGGAGGGAGTTTAAAGCGCTTCATGTGATTTTGCTGTAAAGTGTAGTGACTGCTTTGTAAGCACATGATGGTGTTTATTTTAAGCAAATTCTGGTGATGTTTCTAGCTTTTTCCTGGTTTCTATTTTTAAAAATTCATCTTATATAGTATTCTTATTATTTAATTTATTCACCCTTCCCTTGTTAATTCCCTTGTCCAACAAGTCTGTTCCGGGGCTAAGTAGCCAGTCAATCAGGATTGTTCTGGCAGACCTCTCTGATACACAAACAGTCATTAGATAAGACACAAGAGCAACGTTTCACTCTGTTATGCCTTCCAATATATGGCTTCTGATCATCGCTTCCCAATCAACACAGCTATTGTAATGACGGTTTAAAACGCTACCATAAACAAAGTGATCTGCAGTTATATCATGGAATTTTACAGCACAAAAGGAGGCCATTCAGGCCCATCATGTATGTTTAAACTCTTAAAACATTTTAACACATCACATGGGAACAACCAATCAGTCTCCACGGCTTGTAAACAACAAGTGTATTCAACAACAGTGGAAAGATTTCCGATGCTGTTCTGAGGTTTGGGATTGGGATTGTTTGGTGTAATTGACCAGAAAATCAAGGCAGTGACAGGTTAAACTGTGAGCACACAGGACTAAAGATTGAACCCTAATACTCTTAGCAGGCATCTAGGACAATAGTGAAATTAACAGACTAAATCTGAAGTGTGCTTCAGACCAATTCTCAACTTAACATTGTGCAGCAAATCATTCATTATAACTAATGTTTGACACAACAAAGTTCAGGATTGTGCAGTGCAGTAATTTTCAATAAAACATATGCAATATATGATAGAAACACAAACCTTAAGTTTCTGAAAACGCACTTGAAACTCCGCTATGATTAATTAATCAGAGTTAAGATATAAATATAATTCAGATTTTTTGGGATTGATTAAGAGTAACTGGCACTGAAACTGTCAAGGATCATGACCTGTTGTGGATTCATCTGTCTCATGACATGTATGTACATTACCAAACATGAAAAGAGCCATTTTCAGGGATTTATTTAATAGCCTTATAATTGATTCAAGGATAATGACAAAGCTATAACTAAAAATGTTAGGTACTGCTTCAACTAGCTATCTATTCACTTCTAAATCATATGTACTTAGACACAACATGCTGTGCTTTCAAACAGTCATGCGCATTTTATGTATTTTTCAGTGAATTAACAATGTGTTTTGCATTAACAGAGTCTGCCTGTGAAGAAGATTCCTTGCAAACCAAATGCCCCCTCAGGGTCATTTTTTGCCCGTGACAACACTGCCAACTTCCTAGCCTGGTGCAGAGAAGTGGGGGTGGATGAGACTTGCCTTTTTGAGTCTGAAGGTTTAGGTGCGTAAGTTACTTGGGCCTATTTGATTATACTGTACACACAGGGACTAGCTGCTAGCCTAGCCTAGGTTACCTTGAAGATGGCATTGTGATTATCTGTACAATGTGAACGGTATCCATTCTTGGCTGATGGCAGTGGGTTCAGTGATATTTGAAAGCTTCGCTTTGCTGAATGCATTATCTATGTAGTTCAGAGAATAAATGAGCCTTTGTGGAGCTGAGAGACCTCTTTTCTCAGCAGACGAAAGGTCACTCAACAAAAAAAACGACTTTGGTCCTTATCTTTCATGTAAATGATACCCTCTTTCTCTGTGTTAATGGGACCATTTTTTAACCATTTTTTTTCTCTCGCTCTCTTCGAATGACAGCTTGACATACTTATCTGGGCCTCTTTTTCTGACCTACTTACTCAAATACAAAACAAAGCTGTCGGTGATCTCCAGAGAGAGTTGCTATGAAGATGAATATCTGACCTCTGACACTGTTGGCTGAAATATTGCTTTTCTAGGTCATGCCCGCCAATGGGAAGAGTATCCTTCATTGAGTGACAAAGAGGAGATGAAGCGGGGATTCTTATAAAGGTTCCACCTGAGTTGGTGTTGGAATGCTTTGTGTAACATCGTAATATTGTGTGATCAGTGTGGTAAATGTTGTCTTTCGACCATGAATGTACTTAGTGAATTCATCCATCAATCATTACCCTGTTGACCGATTACTGCGCTTAATATGTTCGCGCCGCTCTCTAATTTGCATTCGCGCAATTATAAACCAATATGTGAAATTAATTTCTAGCATTCCATAGTTCAATTTCCTGGAGGATACAATAAAAATGCTAATAATTATAGCAATAACAACAACGACAAATTGTAGGGTTGGGTGATGAATCAGCAGCTGAGATCAGCTGGTTTAACACCAATTGATGATCAAACCGGAGTCCTTCCCTAATCAATTTCACACTGGATAGTGCTTTACAATTATTACCTATCAGGGGAGGATTAACTTCTATTCATCAACTGCAAATTTGCTTATTTCAACCCGAGGTCCTGTCTATAACGTTTTGAGAAAGTAAACAATTGCGTTTCAGACAGAAAGCTTTCTGTGTTGATCATGTGCTATACAGTTGCACTATGTTGTGCCAGAAAGCCCTGCTCTTTACAGTGGGTTAAAGATATCACATAAAGTGTGATCAAATTCTCTTTGCATGTTACAATTAACGTAGTGAGTGATGTACAGGGGTGCTTTGGACTGATCGCATGCATTATTTATTCTGCCGTGCTGATAGGTTGGAGTGTGAGGATTTCATGTTAGATCGGTGCTTTGAATGAACAACCACTCTACACAGTGAGAAGATATTAAGTCTGACAGGGCTTATCAAGGGGGAATTTTGGCCTTGCATATCTAACCAGTTAACATTCAGATCTTTCAACACATTTTGTGATGTGATCAGCTACTGATTAAAACAAAGTTTGGGCTTGAAGAAAAGCTGGAACATGTCTTAAAAATTCTGACATACCATTAGTAAAGGGCATTTAGCTAGATTTTTCATTTAACAGATTTACAGTTGAGAACCTGGCATTGAATTTTAAGGTCAAAGTCCCCAGTAGAGGACACTACCAAACAGCCAGCAACGGTCCCTCTATAAATGAGTAATAAATACCAGAATTCCCTTCAATGATGGAGGCGATAAATCCAGTACTAATAAGTACTGTTCCAAAACCAACAGGCTGGCTTAGAAAATTAGAGTTAGAGCGCAAAGGAAACAATGGTGACATGAACGTAGTTTACAAAAAAAAATCAGCAGTTTTGATGAATGTGTGGAATGAAAGATACTTAAACGATTAATTTCTGTTGTACATATAACAGTCTGGAGAGTGAGTGGATATTCAATGACTAACAATGTTTCATGCCTTTGTGTTCGCAGTCCTTCATAAAGAGCCCAGAGAAGTATGCCTGTGCTTACTGGAACTGGGGAGAATAGCCTCCAGGTAAAACGATACCTAATCCTTTATTTTATATAGAAATGAACAATTTATAATTTTTCACTCCATTAATCAGCCTTAGTCTACCATCTTTTGCCAGGTTATGTGCCTAGCTCAGTAAGGGCCAATTAATTGTCTGCAGTATTGAGTTGTTCAGGCCCCACGTGCAGTAACATTTTGGGGACAATAGTTCAACTAACACATTAACAACAACAACCACAAAATGATACTTGTATAGCGCCTTTCACGTCAGGGGGACGTCCCAAGGCGCTAAGTGTTCCAGAATGCAATGATGTGATCCAATTACTCAGAGTGCTATGAAGCTGACCACAATAGCAAAATAAAACAGTATGACTTCCTGCCTCCCAATCTGCAGCAGCTTGATACCTTTCAAAGAGAAGCACTATGTACTTATGCTAAATTCAACAACAGGCACTGGCATGGTAAATTATAGGTGCACCTCACTCATAAATAAACTGTGAACAACGATTCCTTGGCACTTCAAATGGCTCTTATTCAACCCGTGACCAGGTGGAGTCGTTTATCCTTTAAGAGACCTCAGGAATATTTGTGCTTAATAGCAGTTCTATTCCCCATCGCAAGTTTGAGAGCAGTAACAGTCAGAGAGCCCAAGTGTGAAGCTCAGTCTCAATTAGCATTTGACCCGATCTGCCTTCGTTCCACGAGCTTGTTCGCTCGTTCTTGGTCGGGCATGTACAGTAGACGGATAAACAAAACACGGTCTCCACATTTGATATAGTGTCTTATCATGTCGTTGAGGTGTCTCATTGAACTATTATAAAGTGTAGTGAGTGTTTATTCTGCAGGCAAACAGTGCGACCAATTTGCGTAGAGCATTATCTGACATACGACCATGAAGTGAGTGCCCAATTTTATCTGGAAGATTGTTGGCCAGGACACAAGGAGGAATCGTTTTTGTTTTGAAATGGTGCAATGGGATCTCTAGTATCCACCTGAACAGTCAGACCGAACCTCAGTTTAATATCTCAACTGAAAGACAGCACCGATGACACCCAGCCCCAGCATTATTGTCAGACTAGACTATGAGCTTGAAGTCCTTCCTTGGGGCTTGAACCGACAACCTCTGACGAAAAGGTGAAGAATACTTCCAATTGAGCCAAAGGCAAAATGCTTACACAATAATCCAGAGAGGGAAAGATCATCCCTAAACCAATAAGTCTTTTTTTTCTTTTCAGAATATCTTTTGAGCCTTCTGTCCTTAACCTTTTCCAATCCTTTTAAACAATGTGACAGGTGTTTTGAGTGTCCTGCGCCCCATATATAAACTCGGTAGCAAAAAAACACCACACACAGGAAACGTTATAGACCATCCTGTGCAACTATATGTAATAATAATAATATCCACCTTGTGAAACCTCTTTGAAATCTACAAGGTGAGTGGGAGGGGTAGGGAAATGCATTTGATTTGATTAAAAATTGTCTCATTGCTTATCACTGGTAGTTTCATTCAATACCTTGATGACACTCCCAATCACATCCCCTCCCCCTCCCAATCTAATACTGCAATCAATATTCGGCATAAACTAAACATAGTCAATAAACCCAGTACTTTTTGTTAAAAAGAATTAATGGTCATACGGGTTACACGCCCTCAGCCATAAATATCTGCCGGTTGAACAAAGAGATACCGAAATAATGAAATCAGGAGGAAAAAATACCAAACAGGATCTTGCACAGAAGCAGACTGTTTGTGCAGTGTGTGAGTGTGAAGCCTGCTATAGGTAGAGGCCCAATGAGAATCAGAAGATTTACAGTGTGTCAACTCCTGCAGACAGACAGGAAAAGCCTATATTCAGTACAAGCAGTCACAGTCATGCTAGCTGACTTTTCATTAAACAGACCGCGCCAGCTATTAGCCAAAGAAAGCAATCAATTTGTAACTCGAATTTCATTTATAGAGTGATGAAGTTCATTTGGATCAATATAATTCAAAACAGTTCATGTTTCATCCCTGTTTATTTGGTACTATAGCGACTATGTCCATGAGCCAAGCTTTGGTTTTATTTCCTAGCCATACCTATGATATGAATTAATAGTATTAATGAGAAAGTAGCAGCAGCTGAATCCAACCTTTTATTATTCTGTAGATGTTACCATGCCTCCATTGTGCTCTATTTCACAAGCCACTATTTCCCGTTTGCGTCTAGATGTTAAATGCCATTGGTACGGTTTTCCTGTGTGCAATTTACTGCTGTGTTGCATCCACGGAGTGTACAGTAAATGTACTTTACAGTACATTTTCTATGAAGCGCTTTGAGACATCTCGAAGACATGATAAGGCGCTGTATTAAATGTAAGGATTATACGGACTGAATAACAAATACCCGTTTGACATTGCCAATCCAAAGTCGGAAAGCATCAAACATGTTTTGTGGCCCAATCCCTGACTGCCAGCTAAACCGCACTAAATTCTCTAACTAGATTCTGGCAGAAAATTAACCCATTTCCGCAGTAGTAGTGCTGGGAATGATGCAGAGAGCAGCAGAGAGTAACAAGTTGCCAGACTCACTGCCCCATCCATCACATTCGCTCTATTCTGCTTGTTACATTCATTGCCATTATGCAGCAGCACACAAACATGAATGACCTGCGCACACATAGAGCATGTGCCACAAAACACCGTACACATCAGACAAACAGACAAGATCAATTACAATACAGGGCCATCCTGGCAAGAGATAGCAATGTAAACCTGACAGTTCCACTCAAACTGCCAATTTTGGCAGAACTCATTATAACTGAAGAAAAACAACTTCTGTTTGAATGTCCATCAAATTAACTGTTACACATAGATATCATAGATGTTCCTTGTAATGCAAAGAAGCCATCAACTTCATTAGTTTGTGTGTATTGGAAATATTAACTGCTTATGTGGACGTGTAAAGGCGAGCACCAAAGGAATTGAGTTATCAAACCTAGCACTACAAACAAGTGATTCTTATTGAAAATACAATCCTATATAAAAATACACAGTCAATCCACTTTACAGTGTTTCCTGTGAAGTGCTTTGAGATGTCTCAATGATGTATTATGGTGCTATATCAAATGCAAGGATTATTATTATTGTATTGTGTACGAGTGTATGGGATTCCTCATTCTCATTCTTTGATACTTACTAGCCTGATTCTGTCTGAATTGCATGGGTGAATCGCAGGATTGAAACTAATGGGCTAAACAGTACATAGAACACCAATGTCTGGCATTCACAAGCTATGTAGATTCAGTGAAAGTAACAGAGAAGTTGAAAGGAGTGAGTCAGCAGCCACTTGTCAAAGTCAATTTCTGTACGCGACATTGATCGAGTGAGTTACCAGCCAAATGCGCAGAGTTCATTTTACTAAAGGAATGAATAATCAGCTGTTTGGCCAGGGGATATATTGAACGATAAATTAACTTTTTTACGATAACCCCGGTACTCCCAAGTACAATGCAAATCATTTCCGCAGGTGTCTCCTGCATTCATTCAAAAATTAATCAAGCAGTACCTGTACATTGGTTCAAACTTCAAAGTCGTTCAAGTTTGGTTCAACGATTCAATGAATTTAGGTTCATTTCAACTAATTTCTATGACACACTGATTGATTCTTCCCCATTAATCCATCAATTCCAAGACTGGAAAACAGGCAATTATTCTTATTTGTGCACACAGGCAAAACAACCGTCAAAACGTGTTTGCTCCCAAGTGACAAGAGAATGTTTTGTCCTGTGAACTGGTGCCTATTGAGAGTGGGCCCAAATGATCTTACAGCCAGACACAGGAGACATCCATTGAATTCAAATCAGTGTCTCAGAACTTAAAGGGCCCGTGTTCTTACCTGCTGAGTCACAGCCATTTAACACTATTCACTACTTTTCCTCTGCCAGGTAGGATTGCTTGTACAACAGTCCTTGCATTTAAATTAAAAATACGGAGCCTTTCTGCATCATGGCTCGCGCATTTTCCCTCAAAAATATCGGGTTAGGCAGTGGGTGAGAAATGGCTACATAAAATGACTATGAATGTACTAGGAATTGAGACATATTTTTGGTGAATCATCATCAGTATCAACACATACACCTCGGGTATGGTGTAATTAAATTCAGAAGAATGCTCCCATTATTTTATGCCGAGAACCACCCATCCTCTAATTTCAATACATTGTGGATCTATTGTCTCCTAAAATCTTTATTCTTGCTTAATGGATTCCATCATTGCTTGTGGTTTATCAGATATGAACATCAGTGAGGTTTCAAAAGGTAAATTGTCATTTTGCGGAGTAGATGGAAACTACAAGTTCCACATTTTTGTGCAAAATAACCCATTTCCAGACTGAACTATCATTTAGCGGATGTAAGCGAGAGATTCTTTAAGCTGTTCGCGTTTGGATTTGTGTGACAATACCTTTGATCTCCAGGTTTGGAGTCGAGCCGTCAGGACTGGTGAAATTGGAAAAAGAAATCGAACAGGAAGAGTCCCGTTCTGCACCCCCACCTTCTCCTTCTCCGACCAAATCACCCGGGAAGAAGAGTGCGGGGAAGCTGCTGGATGATGCGGTAAATAAAAAAAGGGGGTAAATGTACACATAGTAGAATAAAGAGACGAAGAGGCAAACGCTGCATTAAACTAGTACAGACTAACATTGCATCCTGTAGCTCAGTGGTTAGAGCACTCACCTTGCAAACGAGAGACCTGGGTTGAACTCCAGGCAGGGTGGAACCTTGGGCAAATTTCCTTACTCTACACACCTGATAATAATCCCTCAAAAACCCCCAATAATAAATGGGTCATTTCAATCCATGACTGTTTGTGGGACACTGCTGTGTGCGATTGGCTACCGCATTCCGCCAACACAATATATAGTCAATTCACTTTACAGTAAATTCCGTGAAGTGCTTTGAGACATCTAGAAGATGCGAAAAGAGTGCTATGAAATGCAAGGATTTTTTTTTTATTATTAACATGCTTTGAAGTTCTGGATGTCAATCCCAACATCCAATCACAATACACTGGACTCCCAGTCAATACTGAATCTTTTAGCCGTTTGAATATTAGTTTGGGAATGGATATTGGTAGAAGATTATAGAAGGATATTGGTTCCTTCTCACCTGTCGTCCCAACCAGTTTATCCACAACCCCCAATCAGTCGTCTCAACATGCCAGGTTGCCACAACAAAATCAAAGCCATCTTGCCGCAGAGATAGAGGAGGATTGAATCCCTACTTTTGATACGTTGTAGAAGAAAAATGCTGCAAAAAAAAAACAAGCTTGAATCCAGATGTTTGGAAATTATAATGAAAGTTGCCTTTATGGTTTAATTCTCAACTCTAATCACATAAGTTGTCTAGACTAAGTTATGCTGCTGCTCTCCCCCAGCTCAATCCTGAAGCTGTCGATCCCACGAGCTCCTGATCCACTGATGGCAGTTCTGTGTTGAATATTTCAAACCTTTTGAAGCCATTCTGTAGACCGAAAAGTTTTAATAATGTTTAGCTGTAAAGGTTGGAGACACATTCTGAATGAACATTGTCCTCGTAAGATGCTTTGTTCATTCTAATTTGTTTCTTTGCCAACATACAGAATTCAAGTGTTTCTTAAAGTTATATTTGCTGGTGGATCATTCCATTCTGTCATTTACCCAGTTTTCCAATTCAGTAATAATTTAAATTGCATTAATCTCAAGACGTCCCTTTTTGGCAAACCTTTTGCCATTTGAAGCAATTCCGCTCAGCATTTTTCTACAAAAGCAGGTAGCCTCGGACACTTTGTGAATCAAAAGTATGACAATCCTATTACCACGAGTAGGATAGTTTGTGCATTGAGCTGCCTTCTGCCATCTAAATGGAAACTGATTCAGCCATTATTCCACTTTATTGTACATTAAACTCAGTTGCAGGTCCACAATTAAAGTCGAGACAATCTGCAATGAATTCAGTGTCATTTTCATTACTGCATATTGATTCAGAGTGGAGATACCTCAAAGTTAATGTTAAGTTGAGTGGGTGAGCCCACCCACTCCTGAATGTGCAACTCAACAATAAATCTATAGGGCACAAACCTACTGAGCATATACAGGTCAACAAACCATTTGCAGTCATTAGAGGCATAATGGTTCTCCAACAGTTAGGCTGCGTTTAACGTATGATTTGCACAATAAGACTATATAACAATTCTTGCTTATTATTATACTGATTATTCACTAGCTGAGCATTAGGTTCAGAGTCACTATTGCTTTAAAATTGAGCACTTAAGTGACTGACCAGATGCCAGTAAACAATGTTTTTGAGTGGTGTGGTTTTATTTCCATTCCTCTCTCTGTTATCGACTCACTATTTGCTTCTGGATTTTAGTTTCCAGCCAAATTAGACAGGAAAGTCTATTGATTGGTGTGGATATTTTGTCTGTTTAAAAAAATAAGTAGCTCATAGTTCAAAGTCACTCTGTGATCAAGCGAAAGGCAGCAAAATGGATCGCACATGTAAATGGCTTAATTTTAAGTGATAAGTTAAAGTGGGTGATGAAATCGCTTACACATAACTCAGCGGAGATACTGAGACACATCTTTGGAAAAACTCTGCTTTTTAATAAGCAGATGGTGGGAGTCTGTTATTGTGAAAGCTCCTTGGATCTACTCAAATAGAGTTGGATTAGGCCAGGGAAGTCCCAGATTTGAGACTGGGCTCCACCTGGGTGATATTTAGGCCAGGAATTATAGTTACAGCGTCTGCGTGGGTGGGTGGGTGGAGGGGGTAAAGAAATCAACCTCTCCATCCAAAGGGATCACCTGAAAGCGAAATGGCCGGTTATATTTCAGGCACCGTATCAAATTGTTACCCTGGTCTGCATTCTCACGCTAATTAACCTCAGCCTCAGGGTGAAGATCTGCTCTCACTCAATCTGAAACCGAATCGAAACCATACGTACAAATAAACACCATGAATTGGCAGGGTTTGGCGAAAAATAAAGCAACAGTTCCCAGCTGCCATATAAATGGGAACTATTATGTGGCGGCAGTCGTTGGTGGGTGAAAATCAGCTCTACCACCTGGTAGTTCTGGTTTGCGGATAACGTCCGTGCTTCTGTTTCAGGTGAAACGCATTTCGGAGGATCCACCGTGCAAATGTCCAACCAAGTTTACCGTGGAGCGTCTGTCTCAAGGGCGGTATCGTGTTGGTGAAAAGATTCTATTCATCAGGGTAAAAGCTTTGATTTAAAATATATATATACTGTGTATATAGTAACGGTGGCTTGTGTGCTTGAGCTGTGAAAGCGGTGTGGGGAAAAGAATACATTTTGACCAAGCAATAAATAACTGCAGGAAGCTCCACTATACCAGGTACAGGGTTCAGTACCGCTCATAATGTCAATAGAATCTGACATATAACACTAGCAAATAACATCACAGACTTTCATTGTGGACCAGTCAGTACCCCTGAGATGTGTTCAGATAAAAACAGCTTGCATTTAAGCAGCCTTTACATAGTGTCCTTCACGAGGGCTAGCACCTTGGAGTGCTTAAAATATTGGAAATGAAAAGAAAAAAAAATAAGCCTCAGGAAGGAATGAGAAAAGATTACTCACTCATCAATTTTTGTTTCTTTAGTCACTGTTTGTTTTTGTACTGGCGCTCGTTAAAGCCGGCACAAACTCTACAGCAATGCTTTGGGACGTCCTCCAAACGTCAAAGGTGCTATATAAATGCAATCCGATGTTCTGGTTGAAGCAGGCCATTCAGCCCAATTAATCTGTATTGGTGTTTATACTTCGCGTGAGTCCAATCAGATTGGGAGGGAAAAAAAACCTTGTTCCAATTTGCTGTGTTTTTTTTTGCACTGCTGTGGAAAGGCTCGTATACGTTAGACGACAATGAGCCATCCGCACAGCTTGAACAAATGCTCATGTTCACAGGCAACATCAGACGCCGTCTGACCGATCCATAACCAAGTTTCAGACTGGTGCATGAATGGAATCATGGAGAATAATGCCAACTCTATTGATTTTGATATCGGCAGATTTTTTTTTTGTTCATCTAAGAACAAAAGACATTCACACTAAGCCACTTTTACATGGTCACGGGATTGGTTCAGGTAAAGAAGCGTTTGTGGCCCACGTGATCTCACCCTTCTACAGTCTCTTAAACAACTCCGGCCTCAACCACCATTCGTGGTGACCTGTTCCAGTCATTAATTAATAGTCTTTGTGGGTCCTGCAAATCTTTTTTTTCCCTTCTGGTTTGAAACAGTGGAGACAGATGTTATGTACTAACACAGGCAAATGATGGATTTGTTTTCCAAATGGTTTCGAATCTCGTGCTTTTTCCAGTTTAATGCTTTTTCCAAAGATACAAGGGGGGTGGGGGGGGGGGGGAAATTCCTGAAGATAAACCTTTACAAAGCCAGCAGGAGTGCTTACTGAAAAGTATTTCCGTCGTGGCCCATCAGCCAGTTTTCAGCACCCTTCGAGTAAAAGTAGTTATTTATTTGACCTTCTGAAGACTCTGCTCTTTGAGGATGTTTACGGTCACCTCCTCCCTCCCCCTCGCTTGGTGTTATGCTCCGTAACAGTTAAACACTCCGACACTCTGCCCCTCGTGAAGTGTGCTGTGTGAATATGAGTTGTTTATTGTTAAAAAAAATTTAAAGAGGCATGTTTGTTCACAATCTTCGGTCCTGTTCAGTGACCTGCGATCCTCATGAAAAAAATTTAATTGACTAGAAGTTATGTTTCATTCCGGGAGCCGTTTAAAAAAAAAAGAAACTTTTTCCATCATGTTTGTAGACACACCGAGGCACGATATGAAAGTGTGCAAATAATTCTGACGTGAATGATATTGCTTGTGTTAGGTTTGTGGAGATTGAGCCACAAGGAGCAGCTGAAGTTGTCATTTATTTTGACACAAGATAGAACCTGATGATTTAATAATTCAGAATCAACCCAGATTCAGCTACGAGAAAAACTTTTCTCACCCATGGGAACGACAAGATTCTGACAGTTTGAGTGATATCAATATCAATTGAAACACCCTACACATGATTTATAAGTGAGAGTTATTGACGGCTTCTCAGCTTCTTCAGTAAGGTAGCAGGGTCTCTCAATCTAGGTTTGCAGATTCCTTATGTCTGGGATAACACAGACATGACTCATGAATCAGCAGTGCAGAGACTAAGGAGGTGGTTTAAAGGAATGGTAAAACTATCAAATGGTAATGTATGTAACATTCATTGTCATATAGCTTAGCTTCGCTAAAGCATTTTATTTCCTTTTGCCAAGAGGCATTTGTGGTCTCAGTCAAGTAACGTTTCATTTTGTTCATGAAAAAGAATTGGCCAGCCAACAAAATTTGCATAATTCATAGAAATTTTCCTTCAGCAGATTTGATCATCGTATAGATTGAATCTGCAACAAAAGTATTATTTCCTTTCGCATCTCTCCAACTCCGTTCCTCATGCTCCCATTTCCCTTTAGGAACCAAATCTGTGTGGATGACTTTTCCAATACTGAGCCATGCCTGGCCAACACAAGTCACTTCTGTTCTTCTCGAAATAAACAAAAGACTGGGACGATTAAGATAAATTGATAACTAGGTTACTAAAGTGACCGCATCCTCAATGACAATAGAGACAACTCAAATTTGATTCAGGAGTTCAGCTCAAGAGCAAGTTCGGTGTTGAGTATGTTCAACAGCCTGCAAATAAATGAAAAGTGGGAAGTATGTGAAAAATAAAATCCTTCATTCCAGCACTTTAGGCAAGACACATTTTCGCTCATCTGTGGTTCTGGTGCTCTCAAGAGTTGGACGAGAGTACGTGGAGAAAATCTACTCTGCTAGATGATGAGTTACAGCAGTTGTTTTACCAGAGTCATGAGCAGCACAGGCATTATTTACAATCATTTACACATGACTAACAGATTACTGCACCTTTTCTCACTCACCATCACTGGTTAAATATGCTGTTTATTCTGAGGAGGCAGAGTTTCTTCGTGCAATCTCTAGCAACATTAGTTAAGTCTGGAATGCTGCATGTTATTAATCATTAATTACTATTTCACATCTGGATGTAATTATTCGCACTTCTGCGCAATAACAATTCTTGGGCCAGAAAACAGCTGTGCCACAGAATTAAGGAAACGGTTTCATCTGCTCGACAAATTTAGAATCCAAACCATTTTGTTCGATTCTAGCCTGCATCAGTCCTCCACACACACACACACACACACACACAGAGAGAGAGAGAGAGAGAGAGACAAGCTGCCAGCACCTTCCGAAAATGTACATTCACCTCCACAATCTGTGTTATCAGCAGCTTATCTTAAACCAGCAAGACTGGGATGCACCAGAGATTGTGCTGAAATGAAACCTTTTATGAATGACATGTGTGGACTTGTCAGTGACAGATCAGGCTCCTGTCTATAGGCAGCTTGTCAGCTTGTCACATTTAATTAATTTATTGCGTACATTTCATTTGCACTGTACTTTAACACAACCTCTATTAATCCTGGAACCCAGAGACTGGGAAATTAATTGAAAAACTCCTCCCCCCCCCGCCCGCTCATCTCCTATCACACAGGATAAGTTCAACATGATAGCATGCCAGTTCCTGGGCTGTTTGTAAATATTGTGCCTCAGCTTTCTTATCAAATTCAAATGCAACTTCAGTATACACAGTGTGTGTGGAAAAACAATGCAAAAATATCTCTAGCATCTGTAGATTCAATATCAACCTCATCAGAAACAATATAGGATCAGAGCTGTGGCATTATGCAGCCCTGGTCTTGAATCACATTGCTCACATATTACTGTATATTTTTTGTGGCTCACTCCTCTTCGCAAAACCCCAAGTGTCAAGAGTAAGCGCTTTAAGCCATTTCCATGACAACTCTGCTCTTTGGTTTCCTCTGGGATCAGCTGGGTAGGAGGATGAGAGAAAGAAGCCAGGAATTCCAGTTGCGCCTTTCATAAATTATTGATTGAGATGTGATCCATCATGTGTGGAGAATGATCAGATTACATACATCTATCATAATAATAATAATCCTTGCATTTGATATAGCTCTTTTCACATCTTTTCTTATTAAAGCGCTTCACAGAATATACTGTAAAGTGAATTGACTGTATATTTGTGGGCGAAACGTGGCAGTCAGTTGCGCACAGCAGCGTCCCCACAAACAGTCGCGGATTGAAATGACCAATTTTATTATAGTTTATTTTGGAGGGATTATTATTAGGCATGTGGAGTAAGGAAGCTTGCCGAAGGTCTTGCCCTGACCTGCTTGGATTTGAACACAGGTCTTATTCCCTTGTAAGGCAAGTGCTCTAACCACTACAGGATTGCGAGATAGAGATCCAGAGTGTGAGGATTGCATTGAGTAATTGATTTCCAGAGACATCAGGGAGGTAAATGCTCATTAGAGAATGTCACCTACCATAAGAATTGGGGCACTTAATTTAATTTGAAGATTTGCTGTGATATTTTCAGCCTATAACTGGAACAGCACCACTGCGTTTTTTTTAAAAGAAAACAGAAATGAGAAAGCAATGTGGAGTACCGGAACTCACAATGAAATTGTTTTTCAACATTTCTTCACGTGATTACTCAAGTCTTTTTGTTATAACACACCAGGCAAACATGGCATTTTGCAGGCAGATGTACATTGCGGATACCCAAACTTTTAAAATTCATAATATAACACAGGTTGTGAAAGAAACATTGGTACAACATTATTGCTACGAAACCTAACATTACCGCCTGGTACACAACAGGTGTTAATCATAGACTCTCTTTAGTTGATGTATTTTACAAGGTAAACTTTTAAAAAAAAATTCCAGTCTCCTTGACAAGCAATCAATGTCCAGGTGAGTCCCCTCCGCCCTTGCTACAAGTCTCTCTTACTTACCTGTTAGCCCCAACTCATCAGATAAACTCACTTCAGCTTACTTCCCAGGGTGCTGGCTCACTTGTGGCTCTAAGTACTGTAAGTCTCTTTGATATTCTATAAAGCGCTTTGAAATGTCTAGAAGACGTGAAAGGCCCTATATGCAAATGCAAGGATAATTCTTATATTATTACTTCCAATAGTCACTCAACTCCTATTTCTACAGCATGTTATTTACCTTTTAGGTTACGAGAAGTGTACTTCAATACAACTTTTTGGTATTGAAGGCTTTGCTGGGATGCTTTTTTAAGGAGATAAAAGTTGGAATGTCCTTTGTTCTTTGTGATATTTTCAGAGGTAGATTTAGCAACTGGAATGTTGTTTGAAAATTAGTTACGTTGTACAGAGTTCAATTTCCTATGGAAATGGATAGTGTACCACTATTGTTCCAGTATCACTTAGCAACCAAGGACATACAGCTTTATACACCAAGTACCTAAGTGCAAATTATTAAAAGGCAATAAAAACAACAGTCAGAACCTGGAATAAATTGAATCCAAGATTACCACAAATTCCGTACAATTATTCTGAAGATGGTTTTGTGGCACAGTGTTGGAGTCATTTGAAGAGTAAGATCAGAATACCAGCTGTGTCTCAGGCCTTCGAAGGCTTAAATTGTATTTCCAAATCTTGCAACAATGTGTTTTTTTGTGGGGGGCTTGTCTTTTCTCATTACAACATATCACGCTGTGTTTCTGGTTTCTTTGGTAACTGAAATCTTCTACATTAGCTGGAGAAACCACAAGTAATCACAGACAGAGACTCAGAGGTAAATGGATCCTATGTAACCAGAGGGTTTGTGGACCAGATCACATTGAGTGATATATAGGCAGTGATGTTTCAATGTATTTTAGTTCCAAAGGGAAAAAAGGGAACACAGAGTTAAAGACTGGATTAAATACAGATGCATCTTTTCCTCCCATCATCAGGGAACTATGGGTGAGTGAGCAATTCCCCTTGTTGCTAAATGACTTTTGATGATGTGTGTTAATAACAGGACTTTCTCATTAGCTACACTTTGTCAAAGTCACAACATGTGGCAGGTGGAGAAATGTCATCCTCCAGGTTTAGTGTTAGATTTTATAGGTTGCTTTTAGATGTCATTCCTAATTAATAAAAACACCTCCAAACAGAATTTCTACAAAAACATGGAACGTTTTAACAGTTGCTTTGGATGTCAGCTCCTTTGGATGTCGTCCCTACGCGAAAGGTGCTAAACAAATGTAACTTTGTTATTGTTGTCTTACACTAACACTATAAAGTGAACAGATTATTCCAATACTGCAAAGCCAGAGCCCGAAGTAAATGTTTTTTTTATGGAGATAACCGGTTGAAGGACACCGTGTCTTAAACAAAAAATTGGAGCAGAACAATAACTTAACAGACATAATTCTCAAAGGCTGTTAAAAATGTAAAATGTATTACATGACCAGCAAGTGGTATGGCTGGGTTGTACAGCAAGTGTTGCTATAATTAGCAAATTTTGATCGTTCTTTGATAAATGATTTGAATTTGGAATTATGCTCAATAAATTAGTGGGTCATTGAGTAAAATGAATGGAAGATGCAACTCATCCACCAGGGACAAAAGCATTTCACTGCCCATTCATGCAACCCAACACAACTTCAGTGAATAAGTAAATCAAACACTAAAAACACAGTGGATGTATTTTGTTACAATGAATATGCATTGCTGTAGAGCAGTTGTACACAATCTGAGGAGTCAAACCCCCGAGGGGCAAGGATTTTAGCTCATTGAAACCACCCAAATATAACAAATTCCTGTTGGAGATTTTCATCATGAGCAACTTCAATTGATGCCATTCTGCACGGGTCCAAAGAATGGGGTGATTCCAAGGTCAAAGAACTGTAAGGCGACTTAGGGTTGATGGTTGGCAGATAAATAGAAGTCTCCCCTAGAATTATGCGGAAGTATAATTCACAGAAATTCAGAAATCCATAGTATATTTGTTTCTCATTCTTCAAAACTCTCAGTTGAACAGGCGATACATTGAGTATCAACAGTGTTCATTAGGAGAATGGAAAAAAACAAGCAAAGGAGGCAATAGCTTTGCAGCTGAATTACACGTATGTGCACAGAGCCCTACGGCTCGATGCTTAAAATGAGTATTAGTTTCAGTCTTGAGCTAGAAATGAAGATTAATAAGGTTTCATAAGGTTCTGTACAGAGACCCAGGACAACAATGACTGCAAGCAAATTATACCTTTATTTTCTCAGAGTAGAATCATGTAACATCCCAAATAGACTTTCAATCTTTGGAATATGGGAGGGCTAACGCAATAAAACCAAGATCATTTGCATAATAGTGCATCTAAATTGTATTTTAGATTGAGAATGTCTTTTTTTATTAAGAAATTGACAATTAAAGTACAGCCAATCTTTTGATGGCTCCCGCAGTGTAATCCTATGATCACCTGCCATCTAGTGATTCTTTACACAAAATGCATCTTCCCTGAGCCTTTCTCTTACAACCATGAGGGTTTTACAGTGAAACTAAGGTTGTTTTGTGTTGAGACCTGGAGGAAACAGTGTGAAAGGTGCCATGCAGTGGCAGTCACTAAAATATTTTCCAGAGAATATCAAGAGAAATGATGCAGGTGAGGCAGTCCTGTACATCATAGCTTTTTTTTAATGAGGTGAAAAATGTCATTTGCCCTTTACATCGCTTTGATTTCTATTTCACACCCTTCTGTGAGACAAACTTTAAACTCCCTGCATGTTATTTCCTTCAATGGCATCTCTCGAGGGAGAGTCGATGTGAAGGCTGTTTGATCAAATCGATCACATCCTTCTTGAATATCTACGTTGCCTCCTCCACCTAAAAAGCATTGAGGTGTGTTTTTTTTTACTCGAGTCCATTGTACTCACCCAGAAGTCGCACCGCTCAGACCATGCGCTGGCTTAGCTAATGGCTGGGCTGCCAACCACAACAAGAACAATTTATAAAGGACCCTTCACGCCGGACAGAAGTTGGTTTGCTCACTGTCCTTACTATTGGAGTGACAAAATACAAAAAGATCGCTCTCTCTCATTTTATATAAATTGTGAGGTTAGGAATATGTAATCTTTCCGGCACCATTGTATTTCATTTGGGTTCCTGTACTATTTTGCAGCAATAGCCAATGTTATTTGTGGCCTACCAGTCACATTATAGGGTCCCCAAGGAGAAAGTGACATACATGGAGTGGAGGTTTGCTTTCAGAATAGAATACTATGCACACAATTTGTAACCAAACTGTTGATCTGTTCCCTACCTGTATCTGGGTGACATTAATTTGCATCTAAAGTCTTTGAAATTCATGCAGAATGCTGACTTGGAGCGTAATGAATATTCAATCATTTGCAGATTTTATCTGAAAAGTACAGTGACTCAGGGTGGCAAAGGTAGTCTGCCTGATGTGTTTCTCTTTGAGAATGTATCCAGCTCTGATACTGAAATGGCAGCTTGCCCTTTCTCTCTCTCTCTTTCCCTTTCTCTCTCTCTCTTCCCAACTCATCGCACTGAGAACAGTTCTCGTTGAAATGCGTTGCTTGAGTGCTTTGTGTTTGCCGTGTCTCTTCATCTTGTATAACTACCACAGGTTCCTCTCTGGTACTGTACTTTCTCGCAGTGCGATCTGCCAACACGATGCCTAAACTACAGTGTTCCAATGTGCAAGGGCTAACCACAAATATCAATCCAAAGGATTATTATTATCATTAGATAACCCCGGCAACAACAACAACAACAACAGAAAAACACCCAGACCTTTCTAATGGCTTAAATTCACAAAAAAAGGTGTTAACAACAAAATTACTTTTGCATTGCGCACTTCACGTCGGGAGGACATCCCAAAGTGCTGAAACAAGCATCAGGAATTTTCCATGTACAATTAACATCTTTCGTTTACTACACTTTCCTGCATTATGCAGCTATCATAATTTGCATTATTAAGGTTTAGTGCGTAGTTTGTAGCTTTTGCTAGGGGATGTGCAGTCCCGTACAAAAAGACGGCAGCACTTTTTGACTCATCGTAGATGAAGAGCTCAGCAGTCAACAGTGTATTGACCAAGCCATCCTTACACTTCCCCGAGTTAATTTGTGAGTAAATGACTCAAACGACAATGAAAAGGTTAATGAATTCATCTCCTCGGGCGATTCATAACTGCAACACTTCTGAAGCCATTAAACGTAGTAATACCAGCATCTGAGGGATCTGACCAAGATGATGACAACTTTAAATCTCCTACTCGTGTGACATTTGAAATTGCCTCGTCTCACAGCACAGTACAGAGTGTTACTGGTTTCCAGCTGAGCTCCGTGTTTCCTCGGTTTTGAAGGCAGCTAATCACCGCATCTCAGATCTCAGGGATGGTGGTGGGGGGTGGGGGGGG
This sequence comes from Hydrolagus colliei, assembly GCA_035084275.1. Lineage (NCBI taxonomy): Eukaryota > Metazoa > Chordata > Chondrichthyes > Chimaeriformes > Chimaeridae > Hydrolagus > Hydrolagus colliei. Next base: position 3,030,350 of record CM068757.1, read on the forward strand.
GGGGGGGTGGGGGAGGGTGGGGGGGGGGTTGTGGTGGGGGGGGGGGGTTGTGGTGGGGTGGGGAAGAGAGAAAGTGATAAACCCAACAGAATTGTACCTCCTGCCAATTCGTCACCGGGCGGAATTGAAGTCAGCATTAGCAAAGACTGCAAACTAGAACATTAGCTCTCTCGCAAGGAGGAGGTGGAGGAACGAGCAATAAATGCTTTGCCTTATTAAATATTCTTTTCATGTAGCTCTATAGCACGAACAGACCAGAACCCGGTTTTATTTATCATGTCCCTGGCTGACTCAACGTGACAGTAACACGTGTAAAGTGACTTGTGTAGGTGATAGATTCTCCCTGATTGGTACACATTCTGTTCAGTGTAGGTCACAACATCCTATGATAGTCCCCAACACTCCTGTCGCTGTCCCCGCTAACATTTTCTTATTACATGAGTTTCCTGCGTCAGTGACCAATAAGTGCCCCTGCCCTCCACTAGCTCTCCCTCATCTCGCTCTCTCTCTCTGATCCTTTTAGCTCAAGATGACCAGTTTGCATTTTTTTTTGCTGAATGCCCTTTTTAAATTATTCATTAAAGCCTTTTCCGTCATGCAAAATACGCTTCCGCGGTAGCAATTAGATTTCTGCCAGGCTTGGTTAGTGTCAGTCGATGCAGAAATATAAAGTTGTCATGAATGACAAGAGTGAGAACAGATTGACAACAAAATGAGAGCAACGATGATACCAGCGCAACTCGGCGGATTAAACGCAAAATATATACGCAAGGCGCGCGCAAAGCTGCTCAGAAAATCGCCTTCAGGTTAGGTTTCGGTGGCAAATATTTGCTTGCAGCAGCCAAGTCACATCAGTCAACCCATAAGTGTTTTCATAGAACCACTGCAATAATCCACCATTCAGCGTACGAATACATCAAGCTCTAATTGCATTATATATTATCTTGCCGTGCTCTAGGGTGAGATCCAAATTCAAAATTATTGCTTTCTTTCCGAAAAAAAATTACATCAAGCAAAATGCAAAGCAGTTGGTGTTCGCCTCAAGTCTGCTTTCTGAGGCCTCAGAAAGAAACTGAGCCTCCGTGGAGAGAAAGATGGCTCGCCTAAACAATACACAGTCATTTATACTTTACTGCAAATCGTGCAAAGTGATTTGACACGTCTCAGTCTGAAAGGCGCCGTATCAAATTCAAAGAATATTTTGCATCTAGTTCTTATCAAGTAAATGCTCTTTATAAAACTCAGTGGAAAATAGAAATTGATTTCACAAAAATTTGTTAGAAAGAGGCAGTAAATCTGTTTGCTCAATGTATTGTTGGTATCCTCGCACTTGGGATCAATATTTCACAGCAAATGAACTGTCATGTGTAATAGCTGTTAATATATAAATGCACAGAAGAAACTAAAATATAGTGACCACCAACCTACTCCCAGCTATCCTCCCTGCACTAACAATTGGTGCTTGAAATAAAAATCACAGCTACATTAGCAGTGCATCTAAGCTTGCGCACATCTTTTGTCACTTCTTACATGTCCTGTCAGTCGATGTTGGTATACAAAGCAAACCCTGAAGTCACTGTTTCTCTCTCTCTCTCTCTCTCTCTCTATAGACGGCTTTGTGTTGTCCTAGATTAGAGTTGATATACAGTAAGATAGTCATATGGCAGCTAATTGGGAGAGGAGACCTGACTGGTGTGCGTGTCTGTGTATGTATCATATAGTGGAACTTTAATTATCTGTAACAATTAACATTCAAACATGAAATTTTGGGGGAAAGACCAAATGATAATAATAATAGTCCGTGCATTATACAACAACAGCTTACATTTAGGGTAGCATCTCAGAGCGCTTAACAGTGGCGGAGCCTGGCTCTAAGCCAGTTGTGTGGAGGTGGTGGGTGGTGGATTGGGGAGTGAAGAGGTTGGAGAGGTAGGCAGATGCCAGGGAGTGAATGGATACCTGTTCACTTTTGGAAACAATGATAAATTTGGCTCCTGCAAACAAGCATATCGGAAATACCGCACTGATCGTTGAGCTATTTTAATTCTTGCACGTTTTTGCACGTGTCTTCATAGTCACAAATCCAAGCAGTTGACAAACGGGGAGAAGAAGGGTCACCTTTCCCCCAACTGCCCTTGTGTCACAGCGAATATATTTTTTGGAATGAAAGATTAATCTGCTATAATTTAGCAAAGCATTAATGACGTTCGGGTGTGTGGTGGGGGGGAGGGGTGGGGGGGGGGGTGAAGAAATACAATTGGTTGCCATGAGCAACCTTGCCCAATACAACTTGGCTTTTATGAGTGATACCTGGCCTTCAGTTTTGATCCCAAGTTATTGAAAATTGCCAGTTCTCTGCATGATTGAAAAAAATGTGTCACCATCAAATACAATCGTTTCATTATTCAGAAGCCAGAGCATTGGTCTCCTTCCTGGTCAAACAGTGACCTGTAAGGTTTCTTTTGATCGATTTTCAAAGAGCAGTTAATGAATCTTGCATTGTATTAAACCACAACAAGGGGAGAGATTGCTTCATTTCACCCTCCTGCCGGCAGCCGATGATGCCTTTCACTTTGAAGTCCAAACTGTCCTTCAGCACAGAGTCATAACTTTCCATGGAAGGGTTTGCTGTTACATGAATGCACAAGGCATGGGAGGTAACAGGAAGCCCAACAATCGGTAGAAGGAACACAAAAGCTGGGCTGTATTCTACATGTTTGGAAGTCATCAAACAAAGGAAAATAATGATGGTCTAGCTGGGCAGCACACTGGCTTTGTGTTCATTCCCTGGACGGATGGGATGAAATTCACTTTTCTCTTTTGACTGTAAGGGAACTAAGCAAAATATGAGCCTGCATATGAAGCTGCAGCTAGGGATCCACACTAATTGAGTTTTCGTTCATTGAATTCACAAAGCTGGATGGTATGAGATATGTAGGTCGGCACAGTGATGTGTTTATGTGTATGTGCGTGTGTATAAGCAGTGGGTGGGGGTGGTAAATGGGTAGCACAATCTCTTTGTCGAACCGGGACTGCTACATGTTGCCTTTGAGCACAATTGGTCCAAACTACAGGCACCAGCACTTACATACATCACCCCCATGAGCACAAAATCCATGAAAATGTAAAAATATTTTTATTAATAATAATTTTTAAATATAACGACCCTTGCATTTGTCATCGGGCCTCTGACATTGGGAGGACATCTGAAAGTACTGCACAGGATGTACTGTAAAGAGGAGTGACCGCATTTTGTGGCCAAACATACATGCAGATTATTCAATGGGAAAAAGACAGTGTCCATTTTATGTGTTGTGATATTCGATTACATTGGTCCCTTTTAATTTGTCCATACGAATGAATGGTGGGATTTAATCTACATTCAGCTGTTGCTATGCTAAAATAAATATTGAGCCAAGATTAAAATTTAATAGAGAATGACGAACTGAGGCAATGAATAAGAATTCACTTTTTATTTTAGTTTCGCCCTTCCCCGGCAATATAGAGGGTGAAATCCCTCTGCAAATAAAAACCTTCAAAACATATTAAAAAAAACACAGAAAATTTATAGCAATTAGGGTTTTAGGTCACAGATAAAATAACTTCAATCTAGAACATTTCAATAATTTCATTATTTTCTTGATCAAAGTTATGATAAATCTTTGCAATTTGATACGTCTTTCACTTTGGGAGCACCGTCTCAAAGCGATTCACCGTAAACAACAACAAAATTACATTTATAGAGTGCCTTTCACGTCGGGAGGACGTCCCAAGGTGCTGTAAAGTGTAGTGCTTGTATTTTTGATGGCCAACATTATACTTAAATTAATAACCCACAGTTCAGCAATGAGGATTTTTATTAAACACATTACATTTCTCCTTATCTGGGGAATGGAACGGTTTTAGAAACTGCTGACGAACGTTGGCTAACCTTCCCTAACATTTCCAGTATGTCTGATTCTGATGATTTTTCCCTTCACTACTAACTCAGCATTTTACCTGAGCTCGTCAGATTTTTACATTTACTTAGACACAAGAGTAGTAACAGATGGTCACAGATATAAATGTCAACCTGGGCACTCACTTGGAAAACAACATGTCAAAACTAGATTATCTGGATGTTTATCACCCATCAAAAACAGTTGATTCTGGGACGATTAATTTTTTCAGAAGGAATGTGAATAATTAGTTGCTTGAGAACAATATTGGAAGATGTCGTGACAGAGAGGATAAAAATACTGGGGTGAAATGATTTCTCTGCTGTAGATTCATATGGAATGGGAGGGAAAAGAGTTTATGACTATTCTGGAGGTTTTCATTTATCTATATACAGTACTTTGGGGCTCAGAAAGTATTTATGTATTGCCTTCCCTGTGTGCCAGAATGGCCGTTGTAACATGTATAATATGGTGAGTTTTGGAAGGCCTATTCAAGGAGTGACCTTCTGCTCCCAAATCAAATGGATATTTTAATCGGATGCCAATTGCGATGGGAAGTACGTCGAACAGGTCTTACTCGGTGAAAAAGAGGTCGCAATGTTGGAACCAGCATTTTCATTCATCATTCATAAGGGTATACGAGTTGAATCTGAGTTTCCAAGAGCTCTGAGATGTTATTTTCTTGAAGGGTATTATATAAATTCAGGTGGTTGTTGTTCTTCCGTCTGGTGTTGCAATCCTGAGAGTTGAAGAAAAATAGAAGTTTGAGACCATCTGTCTGTGAAATGTTTGAGACAGGATTGTTTGAAAATACATTTGCTGCTCCACGTTTTCTTTCACAGATCTTTCTGGTGGAGTAGTTGGATAGTATCCTAATACTGTGATTGCTGCCTCAATAGATCAATGCGTTCAACTCTGCTGCTACTCATCATTTATTTATTGCGTGTGACCTTGAGTGGAGCAGACACAGAAGACACCAGAACACCCATAGTAATCCCTTTTCAGTCTGAGATTATGAACTAACTGCTTTGCAGATCTCTCTCTCTGGTAACCCAAACCATTAACATTGTTTACGGGGAGTGGTAGGTGGGTGGGTTGGGTGCATAGGTTAAAAGTTATCTGTTATTTTGAAATGTTGCTTGGGTATAATAAGTACCCAACACACAAAAACACAGACCGATAAGAGGTTGCTTGATCTGGAGGTCTCTCTACTGTCGACTTCAACTCACCTATTCTTACATCCGGCGGAAAAATTCAACATCGATATTCCCTGATCCTAAATACAGTAGCGATGAAAGAAAAACTCCATTCTTCCAAGTCCACGTCTCCATGACTTACAGGTGGCCCTCCTTCCTGCTACGTTCACTAATTATCCCACCCTTTGCCGCCACACACAACACAAAACAAAACGCAAAGTGTCTTGAATCCTTTCCTGAACAATCAGTAATCAGACCTACCCTCCCGCTTCCTCACCATCTTTGGTAACGCACAATCCATTCGGAACGCACGTTGACTTTTACTTCTTACCACCAATCTGCATCACTTTGCATGGATTTGCATTAAAATCCATCTGCCACGGTTTAACTCATCGTATTCACCTGGCAACATTGCCTGCTTTGGTGCCACCAGTAAATATATTAATACACAAGAAGTGCTCCCCTCCAAATCATTTGCACTCAGCGTTAACTGTGAACAGCAGTGAGAGAGAGAGAACAACTCCCCCTCAATAGCTGTCGGGAGTACTTATCAATACTTCTGTTCCAGTCTAAAAGTTCTCACTTTTCTAAATTATTTTGCAGCTGCTGCTTTAATAACACTTCCTACGAGAGGGATTTTTTTTTTATTTTTATCAGCGAGCAACCAACGCAGTGCATAAACTCAATGACTCCCACAAATGATGGGAGTAGTTTTCCAAACATGTACAGCAAATGTGAGCTGTACTCCCAATCTTACTGAGCTACACACAAAATCCATATTAGATAGCCTGGAAACAGAGTTGCAGGAAAGGGGGGGAAAACATGGTGAGCATCACACACACCTCTTAAAAGTAGCAAGCTTTTTGTGATTGCATTCTTTAAAAGATAGAACCGGATAAATCTATACTTGGCCATGGATTGACGCATTCAATTGCAGAACGAGATGGGCAACAACAACAACAACAACTTGCATTCATATACTGCGTTTCACCCCGTACGGCGTCTCAGAACGCTTTAGACCAGCATAGGTTTCTCTGCTGATTATGCTCGGGTGGGATAGGGAACACTGCGTCCGAATGTCTATAGTTTCAGGCATTAAATGTTACACAAAATGCACCCGTTAGAGCTCTGACTCAAAAAGTCTTCAAGGTCTCACAGGTTGACCAGCCTGGCCTGGCAAAAAATCATCGGTAAATAAGGTTGTTCTGTAATAGGCAATTTCTTTTGAACACGGTTTTCAGCAACTCCCACTCGCCTGCAAAACAGATTGAGGGACCTATAATTCTCTCACTGAAAAATATTTGATCACTTCCCAGTTCCACACATATTAAATAGATGGTGATTAAAGTCACCAAGAGATTTCAGCTGCTAGCCATGTGAGCATGAGATAAATCTAACGCAAAAGTGATTCTTATATATGCACTGCGTACACATATGCACATAAATAGTCCTTATATCAGGCATGTGGCAAAAGTCCCATTGACCCCTTCCATTTATAGCTCAATAATCTCTTGTAATTTTAAAATATATATTTTGTTCTGGTTATGATTATACAAATGGCAAATGGGCACACTGTCATATTTGGCAGGTCGTTAGCATGAATGATACCATGAACCAACCTGTTTTAACATTGGCTTAATGCCATTTTAATAAATAATTTAGTGGAGGGAAACCTGAGCCAGAGGACACTCTGTGAAGGAAAGTGATAACTCACCACATCTATTGGGATCTAAGGCCCGTTGGGGATGTATGGGATAAGGCACAAGCATCAGTTTTAAGGTGTTGCCATGGCTACACAGCGCAACCAATATCATCTCATATCACAGCACAGTAAGATCGTTGCAGCTTAAGAAAAATGGATAAACTGAGTGCATCACTTTACAGATTTATCCATTCTGGCCAATTTTCCTCGACACAGTGTAAAAGCAAAATTGCAGCCCTTCACTCGATATGATTCCAATGTGATGACTGTTTTTAGTCATTTTCACAGACTGAATGTTCTTTGTGAGAGGGTTAGGTGAACCATGCAACTAAGTAGGTTTTTTTTCTTCTGTTACTTGAATGATGTAGTAAATATTTATTTTCCTAAGAACAGAAGGGGCAGTATTATGTTTCTGTAGCAATAAATCCTGTTCTTAGATTTGAAATTTGAATGCACGAGCTTACACTTGGAAATTGGTTGCGATTGTCTTCATATAAAATATTCAGAATTTACATCCTCCCACAAAAAAATGGATTGATGCAACATCATATGGTTTTCCAAACCTGTTAAAAACCATTCGCACACAAAAAAAATTCTCCCTGAAAGTAATGGCTGAAGTGAACCTATCAACATCTGCCAACCTTCCAATGTACAGAGTAGTGCTCAATTTGAACAGTGTTTACAGATAAAAGGAAAGGCACAGTTGAAGAGGTAGATTTTAAGACAAGCTTCTAAGACAGATGGAGTAGGGGGCCAGATGGAATAATGGAGGAAGGGAGTTCTAAAGGTTAGGCATGTAGGAGTGATTGATTGAAAAAAATGAATGAATCATTGAATGTTACAGCTCAGGAACAAACTGTGTGGCCTTTTAGGTCTTCCCTGGTGTTTCACTCCGCATGAGCCTCCTAACATAGTGTTTATAACTGTTAATGCAGCCACTTTTTCCCTTTGCATTTGTGAATACATTGGTACCAGTGAGCCCATTTGTGACTGTGCACCTCAGAAAAAAATATATATAGTGTACTGTATATTATTCCTTCAAACGCAGCCATAGTTAATTCTAAAAAAGTGAGTGGCCAAACCTGCAGTAAATCAGAACACTGGTCCTATTTCTGTTTTAGTTTCAACCAGGTTTTTAAATGCAATTTTGCAACCCTTACATTTTCATTGCGTTAAATAAGATTGGGTTTCATTTCCTGACCTGCTGCGGTGGTCATTCTGAAGATCCAACATATCTCGTTGTTAAACATTAGATGTTAGTCACACTTTGTGGTTCTTTCAGATGACTCAGAATTGTTTTTGGGGGGACTCTGTCAGGCCATATAGATGACATTAGCTGCATTGAGCAAGCACTTTGCAAACATGCTGGTGAATTTAAACTATGACGAGGAGGCTGCCTAGTACTTCTGAAATCTCAGTTCAGTACATTTGTCCTTCTTTCAAGATCATCATCTTCAAACGCTCTTTCATCATTAAAATGGCATTTCCTGTTCAAAGGAAACTCTTTCTGCTCACTGGGATTAGCCCACTTAGTTGATTATTTTCCTGAACAGATCAGGCATTAGTTAGTTAGTTAGTTAGTTAGTTAGTTAGTTATTGAATCAGACACTTTTAAACCACTTCTTCGGTAACGCAATTAAATACAGTACTATATTTGGTGCTGGCACAATAAATATTATGTTGTGTTATAAGAATTCTGATAATGGTTTCACCTGAAAGCAAATACAGTCCAAGGTTTTTCGCAGCAGTGTAACTCATTAGTAATATGTTTCTCAATCTCTCATAACTTGTTTGTTCTTAGCATCAGAAGATTTGGGGGGCATTTGAGGAAACCCATTAGGTTTCCAGGAGCATTTCCTGGATCAAAGAGATTGGCAGAGCAAGTGCTTTCTGCCTCAGCCTGTAGTAAGCTGCTCTGTGGCAGCTACGCTCGGATGGTCCACAGGGATTGCGGCCTGAAACCTATAAATATTGATTGCTTATGGCCGTGGGCCTATATGACAGCTGTGTGCAAACTTCTAAATTAACACCGCAATGCTGATTACTGAAACTAAACGACCGGGGCTATTTACGTTATTTAATTTTTTCATTGAATACCCGCGCGTCGATCCTTCGGTCTTTCCTCCACAAACCTGAGTTCGGAATCAGTCACGGCCGTTTAATCTGCATCGAATTCTCTCGTGCAGTACAACTCGGGTTACAACCGTGCATTGATTTTGCTGTTGAACAATGATTTACGTTGCAGATGCTGCACAATAAGCACGTGATGGTACGTGTCGGAGGGGGATGGGAGACGTTTGAAAGCTACCTGCTCAAACACGACCCCTGCCGGATGCTGCAGATCTCGAGAGTGGATGGCAAGACCTCACCGCTCCCGAACAAGTCCCCGTCAATCAAGGACCTGAGTCCCGATAGTTACCTTGTCGTGGCCGCTCACTACAGAGGCAGGAAAGAGAGCGCAAGCAATAATAGCGGTAACTGGGTGACAAAGTGATGAGCCTAGTGTTGACCTACGCAGTATGTCCTCCTCCTCTATTATTCTGAAATAGTGATTCACTGCCAGTACGTATAATCCACCTACAGCCCTTTTCCAGCCCTAGTCGGCCACGAGTGATCCAACACATTGAATCCAAGTCTCTGTGGATTATTATTATTATTATTATTATCATCATCATCATAATTGGTGAAAGCCCAAAGAGGCACCAAAAGGCAGTCTGTATGCAATTATCAGAATGTAATGACACCCGCTGGTGAATAGACTCCTAGAGCTCCAGTAAGTGTCCAGAGTAATATTTAGAGGAAATTGGTGCAAGTCTTGATTGATTTTTTTTTCTCTCAGTTTCAGCGTGTTCCTGGGCTTTAAAGAGGTAACATTTTGCAACGCCTAGTCGGAACTTGACATCTCATTCATTAAGGGCATTATAGACATTGCTTGGCCCTCACTTATCCTGCTTCTCTTGCATTATGGCTGTTTGCAAAATTGGCTGTTTGTACATAAGGCAGCACTGGTATTGGACTTGTATTGATTGCTGCATACCAAATAAGAAGCCCTAAGGGTACTCCAGGAGAGAGTATATCATGGTATAATATTTATAATCCCAAACATTTACCACAGGGATCTTTTATCCCGCTGTAAGCAGGATTTTTGGCTAAATCCCAGTTAACATTATCTACTCACGGGAGAAAGGCAACCGTTCCAGCTGAGTGAACGAACGTGGGACTTGAAACTCCCAAATTATTTGGACATACACTTGCTAGGGTAACACAGTACTACCTTAAGACTGTAGTCTGAATTCTTTCCCCTCCGCAATCTGGTAAATAGAAAAAAAACACTCTTCACAGCACAAGATCTTCTGACTCTTCCATGCCCGATGCTGAATTGAAGGTGACAGCAGTTGCAGAAGGTACAATTTGTAACCAATCTGCATGATTCACTGACACCTTTGGGAGCTCAGGTGACGTGCAAGATGAGAATCTAACAGTTGACGGGTTGTTCCATATGTCTCTATTACTCTGTGTCCCTGACACAATTTCAGTAAAGATTTAGAAGAACCACGATATTGCAGATGGGTTTATTTTATTATTTCACTGTTTCTTAGTACAGAGGTAGGGTGGGGGTGAGACCACGCCTCACCCATCCTCTCCTCCAATTCCAACCGCGAGGAGATGCTGGACTTCCTTGAATTCAAGGCTCCGGCCTGCTCCGTACCCCCATACCCACCCATCCCACTGTCGGCAGGCAAGCCTTTAGCCACTCAGCCCCCTACCTCTCCAATTCCATCCTGCAATCCCTCCCCCTCACTAGTCTCCTTCCAGTCCCGCCTCCAGACCCTTCTCTTCAACCGTGCTATCAGTCACTCCCCTTTCCTTCCTTCCCTCCACTCTCCCCGATCCCAACCACACCTTGGGTCTAAAACACTGACCATCCAGTTCCTTGGGACATCATCCCGACGTGAAACACTATACAAATTTAATTTTGTTGTTGTTATATTTTCCTTCCACTTATCAAAGCCCAGCGATTGGATATACAGGCATTTAGTGACATTACATTCGGGGCGTGATTACCTCTCTCACGGGCGTGAGAGAGGGCGTGATGCAGTGCCCTCTCTCCTCCTTTGCAAACACCCCCCACAAACAAATAATGCCCAAATAACTAACTTCCCTAGAAGTCATTCTATATTAAAATGATTAACAGGACTGAATATAATGCCTGCTTCCTTCCACACCAACATGAATATATTTTCAATGAAGTTCACGTAAGTCTACAATAATCATCCTTGCATTTGATATAGCGCTGTTCACATCTTCTATACGTCTCAAAGAGCTTCACAGGATATACTGTAAAGTGAATTGACTGTATATTTGTGGGCAAAACACAGCAGCCAATTGTGTACAGGCAGTGTCCCACAATCGTGGATTGAGTGACCCCATTTTTTTTTGAGGGATTATTATCAGGCTTGTGTAGGAAGGATGCTGGTTAAAATAAATATTATCCATTGTTCAGGAATACCCATGCCTCCATACTCTGGAACTCTGTCCCGCAGTCCCTCTGCCTCATCCCCTTTCTTACCTGCTTCAAGTCCATCTAAAGAGCTTTGTCTTCGACCGTGCCTTCGGCCACCCTCATCTGCCCTCCAACCCTTCTGACCACAGGGGCCCAAAACCTGACTGTCCGGGGCCCTGGGATGCCTTTTTGATGTGAAGGGCTTTATACAAGTGCAATTTGTTATTGTTTTGGGGCCTTCAAAGCTGCTGGCTGGACAATGGATGCTGTTGGATCATTGCCAATATCCCTGCAAGATTTGATCTATGTGCGTTATCGATGTCAGGTGGGCAGTTTTTATTTTTAAATGGATCGAACCTAATTAGTAAAACACCCTCCTTTCATTTTGCAGGTTATATTAGCTTTGATCTCTTCTTGAGCACTGTCCAAAACATGTATCATGATATGAAATTAAGTATAGATTTTTCAGTGTGCTTGAAGTTTAAAATGAGCAACTAACCAGATGTAAAGTCAACATTCCTTAAAAATAGATTTAGCTGGTGATGAACATCCTCAATTAATAAATTCTGTCTCCATCCCTTCTTAAAACATTTGGGTATTTGATCCATGCTGGGATTTGTTTGCCAGGTCATTCGCTCCAATGAAAAAGTAAGAACCCTGCCAGCGATTTAGCACATGTGGGAGAGTGATAGTGCATGAACCTGCGTTTGTGAATGGAGTTGTTGTGATTGCACACTAACCTGTAGCCCTTCAGCACATGTGAATACGAGCAAATAATTGTGACGGATAAAAAAGCTGTTTTCTTCAGTGCCTTAGGGAGTGCAGTGAAGAAATTTCACCGGTTGCCTTTGTTTGGTTTGAATCATAGAATGTATATAAAAAAAAACACAGCAGGACATTTGTTAGAAATTCTTACCCATTTCTGTGAATTTGACTTATTTTCCCCCGTTAAAAATCATTCCTTGCAGCCATCATCATACCATGTAGCGTTCCCACTCGACATTCTCTGAAAATTTGATAATACTGGCAGACGCTCTCAATGCGATAGAACTCTAAAAGTCATTGAGGATTAAGTGGTTTCCCACGGCTTTCTAATTCTGGTTGCGTTTGCACACTGAGCATTGGATTCATTCACAGCTTTAGATACAGTGAGTTTCTTCTCTGCAGCTAGCACTAGTTAATATCCATTGATGGAATCAAAATGGTGCTGAGCATCTTCTACTTGATAAAAATTAGCCTGTGGTGGTGGCATTGAAAAAAAAGGCGTATTAGCAGCTTGCTTTCTACCTCTTCTGTCCCAACAGAGCCTTGAAGTTGTTTCAGTGGGAGCTTTTCTGATCTTTTTCAAACCATTTCTAATGTTGAATCGAGTCACACTCCTCAGCATGTTGTATCAATTGTCATGCTTCAGGTTTCTGCCTGCACTGGTTTCCCAGTTTTCTTCAGCTCCCTTTGAAAGCCACCTGATGGATCAAGTGGTCTTTCTGTTTGAAAGGGCAGCTAGAATAGGAGTGGTAGGCAGGCGACTGCCATATCATGTCAATAACTGCAAATGTAACTGTGCAGCACTCTGCTCCTGATGTGGTCTGGAACAGTCGTACAAGGTCAGGGAACTATTTGGCATTATTTATTCCAAACTGTCCAAATTCGTGCAGTTTATCATGACCAAACACTAAAGCGAAATCTCCATTCTGCTCCTAGCAATTCCGCTCCTATTTGTCTCTGAAATTATCCCCGACAGGAGTTGTTTCGAGGTGCTGGGGACAACGACAATGATGACAAATAGCGTGATCTACCACAGTGCATTAGTATGGAAACAAGTGACTGGATTTAGCGGTGTCAGGCTGTTTATCCAGCTCTGATATAGAGAAAATGTACTGTATTTTAGTCTCTGTAAATAATACAAGTGCCCTTCATATTAAACAAACTACAAAAAGTGCAAGCAAGAATTGATGTACACACAAAGTGTAAGACTGAAAAGCAGGTGGTCTGCAGAGGTTTTATTCAATCAAATTAGGAATGAATTAAAAAGACTGATCAACAAGCCAATGCTCATTTGTAAACAGGTATATTTAAAACTAAGGCTGCTCAACAGTTACAAGTCTTAGCAGAAATGCCTGAAGCGCACATCACTGGACTTCAGGTTGACATAAACTAATCCAAAGATAAAACATTTTAACGCATCTCTAAATGGATGGCAATATTAATGCAATATTAGCAGCTGTTGAGTATTATGGTACAAGTGAACTACCTGCTCTGGTTGATGATTTTTCGTTGCATTTGTTGCGGTTTATGCAATATAATTTGTTTGCCAGGTCATTCGCTCCAATGAAAAAGTAAGAACCCTGCCAGCGATTTAGCACGTGTGGGAGAGCGATAGTGCATGAACCTGCATTTGTGAATGGAGTTGTTGTGATTGCACACTAACCTGTAACCCTTCAGCACATGTGAATACGAGCAAATAATTGTGACGGATAAAAAAGCTGTTTTCTTCAGTGCCTTAGGGAGTGCAGTGAAGAAATTTCACCGGTTGCCTTTGTTTGGTTTGAATCATAGAATGTATATAAAAAAAACACAGGACATTTGTTAGAAATTCTTACCCATTTCTGTGAATTTGACTTATTTTCCCCTGTTAAAAATCATTCCTTGCAGCCATCATCATACCATGTAGCGTTCCCACTCGACATTCTCTGAAAATGTTGCAGCTTCTATCAAAAGTTAATTTACTGTAAACATTTGTCACCTGGTTACGTCATAGGTGCTCGATTAAGTCCATCTCAAAAGTTTCCAGTAAATCTATATTCACAGCACAAACCTGACCACAATTCGTCATGAATTGGCAAACTGCAAAAGGTCACAGATAGCCAGAGGAATCTATAATGTCCCACTGGTGCAGTGGGAGGGGATAGATGCTCTTCTGCACTGGATAGTTGCAACGATTGAAGCTCTAAACTACACCTAACAAGCTAAAGCAGACCTCCAAAATGCTCAGGCATTAGAAGGAAACAAGAAGAAAATAAGTCCCCAATACCTGAACACCATTGCCTTTTGCACGAATGAACACAGATGAATGCCTAATTCTTTTGGAAACATTTTTGGTGGTGTACAATTATCGAAATTTTTTGATTTCAACAAATCTTTGACACGATCCGTTTTCTTAGAAGCTTGCCATTCTGAAAGCAAAGGCTTTAACCCACAGGTGTCCATTTCCTTTAAATAGTTTCATTCATAGTGAAAAGCAATAGCAATGAACTAGAGCATCAATGTGTAACTGTATTGTATCCTCTACCTTTTCAAGCCAAATCTAGGCATTGTAGCAGAGAAACTAAGTGTGTGCTGCACAGATACAGAATCTGAAACGTTTTATTTCTCTACAAATAAGGTTTCTATCAAACCCAGATGAAGCTTCACGCAAAATATGAATCTATCCTTTTTAAAATGTTATTTTACTTTCATTCTAAGTAACTGCTTCGTAAATGCATTTATGATTTGCCTTCTTCGTTTAATAATGCATTTCTAAAAATAGAAGCATTTTAAATTGCTTAGAGATGATTCTTGTGTTCAAAACATCAATCTTCATTTTTTTTGGTAGAATCGACCCAAATAGTTTTTGTACCTGTAGCTGGAAGGGTTTAAAATAAAACATCTGCATTGCCAATATTGGTTTTATAATGAGGTAGTTAATTCAAATATCGTCTTTGGAAAGAATGTAAACTACTATGAATCCTGTTCCTATTTGCTTACCTTTGCCACTGTTCTGATTTGCTTACCTCATCAAGCCTTAGCAATCGTATGCATAAAATATTATTATAAAAATGTACTTTACTATTATTGTAGTTGTTTCTATGTTGCTCTCATCCACACAAGTTTGTTGGATTTTTAGCAATAAACTGTACAATGCTGTGCCTCGGAATTTGCTACAAATGTAAATTATTGTCTGTCGTTTCAAAATGTGATAAATGCCACAAATCATTGTTTTAGACTGGCCAGGTGTGTGTGCATAGCATTTAAAGACTTAACTTATTTGAGCAGTGATGTCTAAAATGGATTAATAACGCACTGAACAAGGTTCAGTGCGTTATTTATGACACAACATATCTGGTTTGTTAATATTACATTTTAGTCCCCAATACAGGTCAGAATATATCACAATGTACATTTATCAGATATACAATGGCAATGGAATAATCTACATTGTCTTTTAAAACATCCCAAATAAATAATGATACTGTAATTTTTTTTTGTAAATGGGGCAGATGCTAAGATATTGGAATCCCTCCCAAATTGCAGGCAACACGATACAACCTAAAGGTACATAACAGACAGACTGAGGAATGACAGTTGTAAGCTTAAAAAAAGTCCAGTGCCAAGTTTTATTATAGCATTAGTTCAATGTGAAGCAACTGAGAAAAAATGCAAGCCAGCTTCTCTTCTCGCCCCCCCCCCCCCACCCCCCATCAACAACAATAACATTACATTGATAACATAACCTTTCACCTTGGGAGGACGTCCCACCACTCATTTGTAAGGGAACAACCAATATTTAAATGATCTTAAAAGTAGCTTCCCAATGCATGATCTGCCATATAGTGCCAAATCAGTCCTTTTTGCTGTACTTTTAATTATTAATGATGGTGCCTTGTATCCCATTTTCTTTTTTATACAATAGTTTCTAAGAAAACAAATCACTGAATATTGGTGAACTGTGTAGATTGTTTAATGTACACTTCAAAGGATATCTTTGCTATTGTGGGGGCATTAATACTGTATTTGTTTCCTTTGGAAAGAGCCAGGAGTCATTCTTAATACATGTCTAGGTGGCACCAAGCGAAAATGTTTCCGCAAACAATGAAAATGAATGAAAATTGCTTTGATGAAAATCCTTTACACTTTACAGGGTGATGATAATGCATCGATCCGTCTAAAGAACTAATTGTCAATGTTTCCCTCTCGCTGTCAAAAGGCTGTGTTATCCTAGAAAGCTAATAAACTATTCTTCAGTACTTGGGTGTTTTGTTTTTTAAAAAATCTTTTTTTGTGTTAAAAAACAGAACAATGCTGCCTTCAAGTGGTAAACTGGTGAAACTGCATCTACATGAAGGTCTTCTCATTATGTTAACTTTTCTCAAATACCTGATGTAGTAGCACAAAAGTTGTGCTGCAGCATCAAGGAGTAGCAAGAAAAATTGCAGAAAGTCATAAATAAGCGAAATTAGTACAATTTTTTTAAAATGCAGTGCGTCAAACTATTTTTATACCATATCACAAAGGTATAACATGCAATCACTCCCAAGGAATGGCTTCATTTTCACATGTTCAAAGAAAAAGACAATTACTTGAAATTATTATCTTTGTTAAAATTAACCCAGAACAATGGAATACCCTTCAACTCCATTGGTATCATCATGGCTGCTGTATTTTACAATGAAACTGAAAATATCAGATAGTTTATTCCACTCATGGTCAAATGAAACTCGAATTGCGGGTGGTAATTTTGTTAACTTTGTTGATACAAGATTTACATGGTCCAGAAATATTAACTGAATAATCAATATTCAAACACTTTTACCCCTCCACCTCAACTTAATGGAAACATCACTGTGTGCATGTTTATGGTTTCATGTAACAAAAAAAACCTCACAATTATTTAGTGCCTTTACATATAAACATCTCAAATTTCTTCACAAAATACCACTGGTTGGAAATGAAGTGAATGTTGTTATGCTGGTATGATGGCAGCTAATGTGAACCAGTCACAGCCCATCAACAATGCAATGAACAGCCATTTCCTACCATTTGATATTTGAGATAAATCTGGATTAAGAGACAATATAAACCAGACTAACCAAAATTCTAGTTGTTTGAAATACCATATCAGCATTCTTGTTCCAAAATACATTAGGTTACATTCAACTACATTAAAATTCATCTGCCATTCCTTGTCCCATCTGCTTAAGCAGTCCAGAACTTTGTGAATGCAATTTATCTTCAAATTGTTCATCAAATCACATAGCTCAATACCATTAGCGGAAGTATAATATTACCAAATACTCATTTCAGACATTTATTCACTTAGTCACAACAGGAACCAGAATAGAATGCTCGGCTCACACTCCTCTAAAAGTTGAAGCTTTATTTAATTTGCTATTGCTAAGCCAGTTTTCATACCACTCAGCTATTCTTTACATTAATTGCATGAAAATTAACTCCGCCTGACACACAATTTTATTGTATGCCTTTGTAAAAATCCATGTTAACTTAATCCACTTATGAACCCTTGTCCATTAGTTTAGCTGCACACATTAATGAGCCATACTATTAGTTCTAATTCTATGCTCACCACTCCGTTAGCCCAAAAATATACAGTATATTCTGTTATTCGTTTCAAGGCTTCCTCCTTGTATGAAAGGCAAGTGCAAGGATAAGCATTATTATTTTGGTTTTGTGAATGAGAACAGATTTGGAAGTAGGAAATTGCTAATTTCATTGGGTTTCACACCAAAGATTAAGTTCACTTCCTAATGGATGATGTTTCCCCACATCTGGAGTGCTGCAGCTCGGTGGTTAGAGCACTCACCGTACAAGCAAGAGACCCGAATTCAACTCCAGGCAGAGTGAAACATTGGGCAGGTTTTCTTACTCCACATGCCTAATAATCATCCCTTAAAAAAAAAAAATTAAAAATTGGTCATTTCAATCCACGACTGTTTGTGGCACACAGCTGTGTGCTATTGGCTGTGGTTCACCCATATATATAGTCAATTCACTTTACAGTATATTCTATGAAGCACTTTGAGACATCTAGAAGATATGAAAAGCGCTATATTAAATGCAAGAATTATTATTCTATTATTATTAACTGTGTGATAGAAATACAACACTGTAACCATCACTGTTTGGTATTGTATGGTTTTTACTGCACCAAAATATAGCACTTACAATCCGCTTTTCATTCATTAACCGTTGGCTCTATGTTGATGTTTTAAATTATTATCTTTGAATATTGAGCTCAAAAAAAGCTCAATTGTGTTCTTGTGTTTTTCAGATCAATGGAAATTTGATAAATAATCTGCAAGTGTTGTGATGCTGTTGTTACAGAATACAGTAAAGTGTCTACTTATCCAATGATACATTAAGCAACACTAATACTGCAAAGTAGTTTTATTTTAGTCCTAAAATGAAGCATTTTGAATAGCTCACTTACATACTCGCAGAGGTAGTTGAGTGAATCCACATGTCTGGATTGCCTCTTAAATAGATCAAAGAGATTTGGCCCATTTGAGGGATGCTACAATTTCGGTAGCAAAAAATAAAGTTCAGCAATGAATCCTAAACATTAATGCGTTCAATTGAAAGAGCCCCGAAAATAATTCTCAACACTATAATGAACAGAAGTGGTAGCATTTTTCATTCACCTTCCCACGCTATCCAAGGCACTAAGGTTAAAAAATTGCACTGTTGATAAATCTAGAAAAACAAGTCTAAGAAAGCTACAGTTAAATAATTTAATTTTTTTAAATTCCACAATCAGTAGATAGCTACATTAGCTTATGAATAGCAATAGACGTAAAGTAAATATTTTAGCTTTACAGTCTCCAAATCAAGACTAAGCACTAGCAGCACACATATCTTCCGTAGCTTCACTTTTGTTAAACAACTTGATTGGCCAAGTGTTTGTAAACTTAGGGAGGGTTATAAAAAGTGTGTTTTTTGGAGAGCCTTTGTGCTAAGTGCTAAGCATGGCACATTGCTGGATCTTTCTAACCACACAACATCAAAAGCCACGAAAACACAAGCCTCTCAGTAACTGGAGCCGGTAAAATCCATGTTGGCAACAGAAGTTCGTCTTCCTTCAGATTTCCAGATAGTTTAACCAACTTGCCACTGGGAGGGGAGAAAAGAACAATTATTTGTACACCATTTAAAGATTGCAGCTGTGTATCACATAAATGTATTATATGACAGAGTATAATAAGTTACCTGAATCTGTCTGTTAATCCATCACAACCTCAAGAGAACAGTTTCTTGGTTGCTCAACACTTGCAACATACTATCTTTACCTTTAAGAACACTGAACCTAGATAATACCACACTACACATAACAAAATACCTGTACCTAGCTGTGCACAATTGGCTGCTGCGTTTCGCCCACAAATATACAGTCAATTCAGACAGTTATATTAAATTAACACGCATAAACACGTATCATTAGCTTTTTGGCCAGAACTGTATCATTCTCAATCCAAGTAGTCCAAACAGCTGTGCGAACACTTCAAAACCAGTGAATTCTATCCCTCAGTGTCATTTCAGACAGAAACTCCAGTAGTTCGACCGGCCAGTGACACTATTTTCTGTTAGCGATGTCCCTGGTCAGCCTGTGCATGTGTAAATTAAACTACAAAGCTAATTGGAAACAGTCGCAAAAGCAGCTTATCCTATTCTCCCACCATTCTCTGTGTTGTCTCATCAACCCAACCATGCCTTTGCTGCGTCAGGCAAATTGCCATATACATGCACCTAACTGAACGTGACAAGATTTCTCTCACTACAAACTTTAGCTTACCCGAAGACCTCCTCCTCCACCTCCCCCTGTTGACCCTTCAATTTTCTCCATCTCCTGTTGCTTCTTCTTCTTTCGCTCCACGGATACTGGGTTTTTAACGCCTCTGCTCACATTCTTCACAATAGAGGAAACAATGCATCAAACTTTAGGCTGTACTGAACGGACTACATGTCAATTAAAGCAACAACAACAAAATTACACTTGTATAGCGTCTTTCACAAATATACAGCACATTCACAAGTGGTAAATTACATTTAGAAGGAGGTCTTGTTCATACTGAGTCTGCTTCAGATAAGCCAGTGTTCACGACAATGCTGTGTATTGCATTACACTACAGTAATATGCCTCTCAGTAAAACATTGATAGCAGAAGAATACAACCTAAGTAAAATATCATACATGCTTAAAATATGAAGTTAGGGCTGGTTAAGCCTACAGTTACTACTATAATCTTCAAGCTATCCCTTTTAATGTCTGAAAAAAAAGATCATCTACAAATCAACATTTTATAGTTCTTCAATCGTTCCAAAATTGTTTAGTCTGTGTTTAGACTATTACGAGGGATATATTTATAGGTGATTCAAGATTTTAATAAGTATATTTAACACAGTGTTCTGTGGGGGAATCTAATGTACCACAAGAGGAAATAGTGGAATGTGGGCTGCTGCCCATCTCCCAAATAAAAAAAGGCCTGCGCATTTAGCAGAGACGTTTTGCGTCAAGTCATCCTCGGGAAGAGGAGTACGAGTTCCCATTCTCACCTCCTTTTGACGCTTCTCTGCAGCTTCTGCTAGTTGCCGTCTTCTCGTTTCCTGAGAAAGAATAAAATAATTCAAGATTTCAGCAGAGTGCAGATAAAAACTATATAAGCTTCGGTAACATTAGCTCCTAATGTTTTAGTCATTTTCACTTCTGACTGAGTATCACCATTGAGAAAACTCTTTCCCCGATGCCCAGGCTGTTTCTTTTCTTTCCATCTAACCCCCCAACCCCCCCTCCAACACACCTCCCTAAACTGCAATAACCTAGTCTTTTTATTTACAATTATCCATGTGAAGCTTCAAGTGTTCATCCAATTTACCTTGCTAGTGACCACACCACAAAGATTCACAACAGGACACAAGAAGTAATTAAAACTCATTAATACTAAATGATGCCTCACTGATGTAAGACGAAAGGGATGCGCCTCCTCTCATTCAAGTTTACAAAGTGATTTCATCCTAAATGAAACAACACATTGTTGTTCATTCCAACTTTAAATCAAAAGGGCATTATGTGACTCATGGGTGGACATTTAACCATTTACACCAGTACTCAGCAATCTCCTGTGTGCTTGTGTGTGTTGTAGAACTATTACTCCATTGTTCTATATTATCTGATAGTGCGAGTTATCGACAAACAGAATATAATTCATTAGGTGATTAAATATAGCGAAGCAGCAAACACAACATCGGAAAGGTTAGAAAACAAATGGGAGGGTTTCTCTTGGGTTGCAGTTAATGGGAATAATGTGTAACTTATTCTGGGTTCGCACTATGCCCTAAATCCACTCCATGTAAACCTCTTTCTGTTTGTTTTCAGCCTCCCATTTGATCTAGATAGATCTCAATTCACATCAACAGAAAATGTGTTCTAATTTGCAAATTGTGTTAACCATGTGTAAACACACATGTACAAAGGGGATTCCAGGTGGCTTTAATTATATAATTAACAAGTAATCTAATGAGTAAAGATGATTTGGTAATCCTTTAGATCAGTTTTGATTATAATTTTAATACTCTCTGTAGCCTTGCCTAAAACAACCTGCTAATTAGACATTGTTATTATTGGAAGATCACAATGAGTTGCAACTGTACCAACAAATACATTTTGCCATACTCATGTTTTAGACCCAGACAAACAAGATCCACCACTCCCTATACTAAGATAAATAAGACTGTGTTAATCTTGATTTAACGCACAAGGATTAGAACGTATTACAGCAACTCAAAATAGGGTCAACTCAATGGAGCCCTTCAAGTATTACTCCAGGCATGAATCACAAAGATTGCCACATCCCTTGAGTTCACCAAGATAACAGCAAAAAAAAACTCTCAAGAGATTAAGTTCTTAAAACTGCTAAAAAACAACAACAACCTGCAACCAAACCTACGCTTGAGACCAATTCACTGGGCAACTTTAAAACAAGATAGACAGATACGTTAGCATCTTAAAGGGTACGACAAAAGAAGGACTGAAACATCTGCCAATATCTAATAAACTGCTTGTTGGACTGAATGGCTCCTTCTGCTCCAGTTCTACGTTCCTAAAGAAAGGTATAATTGTAGCTTCAGATAGAATCGAGGAACTTAAACTTGAAAGAACCTGTAATAATACAAATATACCATGTGTTTCCTGAGTTTTAAAAATACGACAAGACCTTTTGGCTACTCCCGCAACCCTCTTCGGGCATCGTTATTATTATTATATCAAATGTAATGATTATTATTATTATATCAAATCAAAACATTGTGATTATTATTTTGCAGTTATTATATCACATATCATTGTGATTATTATATCAAACATAAGGATTATTATATCAAATGCAAACATCGTTATCAATGTATAACGTATGTATGTCGCATCATTATATCCAACGCAGCAAAGATGGCCGTTGCTGCGTTGACGATAATAATAATTCTTCCAATTTGATAGCGCGTCTTTTCACGTCTGTCTCTCGTCAGACATCTCAAAGCAAAGTGAATCGACTGAATGTACATATTTTGTGGGTGAAACGCGGCAGCCAATTGCGCACAGCAACGTCCCGTCCCACCCCCACCCCCCACAAACAGACTCAGATTATTGAAACGACCAATTTTTATTATTGTGTGTGTGTGTGATTGTGTGGGTGTGTGTGTGATTGTGTGTGTGTGTGATTGTGTGTGTGTGTGTGATTGTGTGTGTGTGTGATTGTGTGTGTGTGATTGTGTGTGTGATTGTGTGTGTGTGTGATTGTGTGTGTGTGATTGTGTGTGTGTGTGATTGTGTGTGTGTGATTGTGTGTGTGTGTGATTGTGTGTGTGTGTGATTGTGTGTGTGATTGTGTGTGTGATTGTGTGTGTGTGTGATTGTGTGTGTGTGTGTGATTGTGTGTGTGTGTGTGATTGTGTGTGTGTGTGTGTGTGATTGTGTGTGTGTGTGGTTGTGTGTGTGTGTGTGTGATTGTGTGTGTGTGTGTGTGTGTGTGGTTGTGTGTGTGTGTGATTGTGTGTGTGTGATTGTGTGTGTGGTTGTGTGTGTGTGTGTGTGTGGTTGTGTGTGTGATTGTGTGTGTGTGTGATTGTGTGTGTGTGTGGTTGTGTGTGTGATTGTGTGTGTGTGTGATTATGGAGTAAGGAAACTTGCCCAAGGTTTGGTCCTGACCTGACAGGATTCGAACACATGCGCACACACACACAGGGGTCTCACGCTTGTAAAAGACGAGCGCTCTAACCACTGAGCTATCACCCTCCCTCCCTCCCTCCTCCGGCCCCCGGGCCGCACCCGGCCCGCCACAGAGGGAAACCTTACCGGATCCGGCGTCTCCACCACATCCTCGGCCGCCCCTCCCAGGCAGGGCAGGCACATACCCATGCTGAGGGCTTCCCCTCCCCACACCCCCACCCCACAGGGGACAAGGGTACACAGAGCCGGGCGCCGCCGCCGCTCGGTGTCTCCGGTGAAGCAGCAGCGAGGCGTTCCCGTCAATGTTTACCTCCTCTCGGTCTCCACTTTCCCGCCCCCTCCAAGCCAAGGAGGGTGTGACGGCAGGCAAGCAGGCACCTCTGGAGCGGTGCTGCCGGTCACAGCGCCACCTATAGGTTGGATTGAAGTAGCGCAGTTCAGCCCTCCACTCACTCACTCACTCACTTCACAATTATCTACAACAATGTTAACAACAACAACTTAAACTCACGTCGGGAGGACGTCCCAAGGCGCCTGCGCAGGAGGCGTGTGACCCGAGCTGGGAGGGGAGTGTTCGGGAGGGGGTGAAACACGTAGGGGAGGTCGAAAAGTTCAGGGGGGGGAACAAAAGGCGCGGTCGAAGAGGAAAGTCTTCAAACCGGCCTTGAAAGAGGAAAGGGAAGAAAGCTAATAATAAACCATAATTTAATCACAATCACCCTAATAATCACAATACCCACAATAAGTAGAATAGTCATATTAATAATCATCGTAATCACACCAAGAATCCTAATAATCCTTGCATTTTGATCTAGCGCTTTTCACGTATTCGAGATGTCTCAAAGTGCTTCGCGGAATGTGCCGTCAGGCAAATTGACATATATTTGTATGTACGGTAAAAGCACGTTTATCCGGCACCCGATCAACCGTAAATTCCATATAACCGGCGTCGCAAAACAATAAGGTCCGCGTTCGGTTAACCGGAACTTGTCCCGAAAAATGCATAACATTTTTTTTCAAATTGTTTTGCCGTTTTTGGCTGAAAATCCAGCACGCGCTATAACCGTTATTGGCCATGTCCCGAGGGTGCTGGATAAATGGGCTTTTACTGTATATTCTGTGGGCCGAAACCCGCCAGCCAATTGCACACGGCAGGGTCCCGCACAAACCATCGTAGATTGATGCGACCCTTTTTATTGTTTTCTGTTTTTGTTCTTTTGAGGGATTATTATCAGGCACGTGGTGTAAGGAAACTTTTGCCCTGGCTTGCTGGGAATCAGTGTAGAAAATCAGCTCAAGCAAATATGGACAATATCTTGCCATGTTAATAACCTTGCAATATGAGATACTTAGTGTCTTTTTTCCCTCCTTATAAAGCTTTGCCCACAAAATACACGGCCACTCCACTTTACAGGATGTCCTGTGATGCGTTTTAGACGTCTCAATGATGTGATGATGCACCATATTGAATGTAAAGATTATTATTATTCATAATGAAAAGCGATGCAAAATCCCAGAATAGTTTGTGATTTCTTGAAAGATGTCCTTTTAATCGGCTGCTGCGTTATGCTCACAAAATGTAAAGTCAATTCACTTTACAGCGTATTCTGTGAATCGCTTTGAGACGTCTCGAAGACATGATTGAGGCGCTATATGAAATGCAAGGATTATTATTATAATAGTGTCTGAGAAGTTACCACAGAGAGGTTTACACAGTTGTAAATAAGATTGGATACGTAAACCTAGACCAAAATTTTGAATGCAAGAAGTATTTTTAGAGTTACACAGGGGAATTTCAGAACAAATACAAGGAAGCAATGAGACTGGACAAATGGCCTTCTTCACCCCAACCGACTATATGAGAAAAAAATCATTTAGTACCCACATCCTGCATCAATCATATCTAATGGTTAAATTAAATTTGAATTATTTCTATACTTCATACCTAATGGGGTATTAACAGAATATTCTTACTTGAGATCCTTGGGATCTAATTTATGTCACACCATTTCATTCAAGATAACTTACACTGTTGAGAATGTTAATCATACTCTGTGGATCCTCCTCAAATGTCTATTTGTAATGAGACTATTTTATAACGAGAAAAGTGTCATTGTGAAATGGGTTTCTTTTATTGTGTAGGGTATATTTTAGATCTAATGAAGTCTGAGTTGTTACTCCCAAACACCAGCTGAAACATAATGTTCAGCAGATAAAGGAAAGAACACGATAACCCAGTTATGGAACACTAAAAGTGTGCAGATTAGCTATTTTTTTGTCTCACCACCCCATTACTTTAGACAAAGCTAATATTTTTTTTAACTGAGTCGTTAAACTGTAATAGCTTAGTGAAGGTGGTAATTCTGGTGACATGGACATCATTAACATTAATGTGAGAGCCAGTTAACAACTCCAATGTTAATAATTCAGAGGAGAGAATACTGGCAAAAAAAAGCTAAGAGCCTAGGATGTTGAATTTGTTTTGTGGAACAAGGAAGTTTAATCATTTAAGGAAACATACTAATAGTGTACGTGGGTGATAGTGAAGACCTATAGCTCAGTGGTTAGAGCACTTGCCTCACAAGTGAGAGACCTGGGGGCGAAACTTGGGCAAGTTTCCTTACTCCACACCTAATCATAATCCCTCCCCCCAAAAATTGGTCACTCAATCCACAAAACTGCGGGACAGTGCTGTGCGCAATTGGCTGCTGCGTTTCGCCCACAGATATACAGTCAATTCACTTTACAGCATAGTTTGTGAAGCGCTGTCTAGAACAGCGGTTCTCAACCAGGGGTACATGTATCCCAGGGGATACAAAATTACTTCCAGGGGGTACAGGTGGCGGTATATTGATTTATTGAGCTCTCTTATTTAGCATTTTGTAGCCTTCCAAACTGTGTATTTAATTGTTATTCCCCTCGTTTTGTATGTGCTAGTTATATTGTTGTACTGTCTAAGAAAAGCTTGGTCATAAAACGCAAGTGGAATGAGGGGGATGGTGTGTGTGTGTATGTACATGGTTGGATGGGGGTACACAATAACGTTGAAAATTAACAAGGGGTACATTACTGAAAAAGGTTGAGAACCACTGGTCTAGAAGACGTGAACAGCTCTGCATCAAAATGCAAATATTATTATTTAACACATTCTAACTGATATAAATGTGTGTTGAATACACGTTTCACACCTTTGTTGGGTTGTGCATGGCAACCTAAGGCTTTGTATCCTACTTTGAACACTCAGTGACAGATTGACGTTTTCAGGGGCAGTTTTAGAAACATGGACTTCATAAAGTTTCCTTTCATTCCAGCAGGTGGGGCTGCTCACTGCAGACAAAAATATATAGAGTAAATACGCACAACATCTCACATGTGGAAAATAGTTCTCATTCTCGGCTTGTCATATCCTATGATTTTAATTACTTAATTAGACTACTCTACAACTAGGTTACCATCATTTTTGTAAACTAATTATAAGCATCTATTTAATTGCTTCTATTTGCATAGCACATTTCACATAGGGTAATGTCTCAATGCACTTTACAAAACACTTAGTGGGAAATGCAAGCGCCCTATCACGTCTTCTAGACGTTTCAAAGCACTTCACAGAAAATACTGTAAAGTGAACTGACTATTTTGTGGGTGAAACGCAGCAGCCAATTATTACGCACAGCAGCGTCCCAAAAACAGCCTTGGATTGAGTGACCAATTTAAGGTGACAGTGGTTGAAGGGGTAGGTTTTCAGAAGGTTTTTAAAAGCCAGAGTTGGACAGGGGGCGAGGTTGACGGATTTACGTAAACAGTTCCAGAGGTAAAAGTGCTTGAAAGCTAAACCACTCATCTTCACCAGACACAATGTGTCTGTGGGGACCAGTGAAGAAAATGGGAGCATCTGTCACCACTGAAGAACTGAGGAGAATAGAAACGTTTGTCTTCCCCTATAACATTGTCGAACTGAAGCAGCAGGTTCTCAGGCTTCGACTGAAGTTGCTCCTGAGCTAACACATTGGGAGATGTACAAGTGCAACCCAGTCGGAACTTCTTTTTTTGAAGACCACCCTCTTCGACCATGCCTACAGCCACCTCCCCCAGGCTTGCTGTCCCGCTCTGCCAAGTGCTCTAGGACACAACCCTGGATCAGGGGTGTTATACAAATGCAAATTGTTGTTGTTGTTGATGTTTACCCTTACTCCAATTTATCTCTGCCCGTTCTGGGGAAGCTGGACCAACTCTCAAGGCAATTGTTTGACGGGATGTTGCAAATATTGATGGATATACGTTGTGGAGCTCTAGATATTGTGTCAGTGGAACGTAAACGCACTGAAATGGGTGCTAGAAAATGCATACGGTGCTAGAAAATCCAGGTTCTCTTTTACTGCTACTGACAGACTGTAAACCAAACCCTTCATTAAACGCTTTTTATGGATTGAGCTTGTTATTGGAGTAGTCTATTGGAAACGTGCCTTTAACAACTAACAAGGATTTATACACAGAGGTAAACCAGTTAAGGTGACCTTTGTGTACGTATCTTTGCTGGATGAAAGAGAACTGATCCTATTTGGATTTCAAAACTGGTTGAGAGATTCATTAAATATAATGAGAACAACCACGGCCGTAGTTTAGGCATCCCGCTGACTTTTCACAGCAAGGGCTATGACTCTGCCACCATCACAAATTCCTGCCTCACCACAAAGAAACATCTAAACTCACCATTTATAGGAGCTATCGCATCTTCAAATCTTTAATGCATCACGTACACCTTAACATCTTTTTTCTCCAACAATGAGAGGATCTGCTCAGTGATTTTTATATGGGAGCTGAACAAGAGAGCTAATGGACCCTTGGCTCCAGCCAAAATGCCAGAGTTTTGCATAAACAACATGCCACTTGCCACATGCTCTCTTCCCGACAAAGAAAGTGAGCTGTTTCTAGAAACGTTTGGGAACATTAATGTGTGTGTGTGTGTGTGTGAGGGAGGAGTGAATGAAAATCATAAGCTAGCTCCTAAACATAAGTAAAAACGTTCAGTAATAATGTCTTGTTTGCCCTTGGATTTGACAACATTAAAACAATGTGGCCGAGTGAAGTTACCAACCCCCACCCACCTTTGTCCGTGTCCGTCATTGATTCTTCCTATCTCCTCTATACTAAGCCCTGATATTAGGTTTTCTAGATTGTATATAATAAAAGCAATACAACATTGTTCTCGAAGCAATGGGCAAATGACATCAATGCCTACTGAACGTGTTGTATTTTCAATCAATCATTTAAAAATCTGCTTTAAAATGTCATTTTTTTTAACACAATTTCAGCCAGATGAATGTAATAC
The DNA here is from genome assembly GCA_035084275.1 of Hydrolagus colliei. Classification (NCBI taxonomy): domain Eukaryota; kingdom Metazoa; phylum Chordata; class Chondrichthyes; order Chimaeriformes; family Chimaeridae; genus Hydrolagus; species Hydrolagus colliei. The sequence continues at coordinate 3,059,007 of CM068757.1, forward strand.
AGGAGCAAAAGCAAAAGTAATGCAATTTGTAAATGTTTTTTTTTTCCTCCACAGATTTTAATAATTTGTTTAAAGGGAAATGTTGAACTGGAAAAAATAGAGAGCATCACTTATCCTCATTACTTTATATTACTCTTGTTCTAATGCTATAAAGTGGTAAGGCTTTCAGGCTGGTGGTGGGTGGGGGGAGGTTAGAGAAAGGCATAGTGTAAAGAAAATGGTGAACTCTGTGATGTTAAACTGTCAAACAACACAAATCAATATATGGAAATTGTCAAAAACAATCACCCCTTTTTCAGGCTGGCTAATGAATCTTGACACCTATAATTATTACAACGCGTTACCTTGTAACATCTTGCATGGAAATCAATTTTAAAGGCTAAAATGTCGTGACATGCTTTTTAACCAACTTTGTTTCTGAGCTCTGATCGGGTTTCAGAAGATAAGTGACTTTGAGGTTGTATTAAATTATCATTTCTTTTCGGTGGGTTGCAATTTGACACTACCTAAGGCTAGGATAGATGTCCCCCTCCCCCTAAGAAAAGGAACATTTTCCTCCTTGGGATCAGTATCAATCATTTCTGGATTAGCTGTTACATGAGTTAATGGCGGAATAAAGCTTTATTGAGCATTTTGCAATTACGTGCCTTTATCCCAAGCTCAAGAGCACAGTCTCTCAATGCACCCGTACGTCACTTCCACTTCTAACAGCTTTCGTGCCCAAGTAAGATGACCAATTTAGTGACAATTCACGGTGAATTACAAGCAATTCTATTCCGCGGTTTACGCCGACTCAGAGATGGGATTAGACTGTCTAAATACATTCCATGCGAGACTTTTATGTGTGGCAGGAAAGGGAGAAATGCATTACATCTGAGCTCGATTTAAATACAGCTCCCAGAGGTAAAATCACAGCACTCTGACTAACCATGATCCTAACTGTTCTATTAACTTTAAATTTGATTTGTCTCATCAATCCACCGTGTTGAGTTGCTTTGACTTCATTTAGTCAATACACGCCAGTAATTTGGTCAAAGGCAACTATTTGCCAACATGCTCCTGTAAAGCTTACTACAGTGCATACAATATTTCTCATGAAAATCAATGTTTAGTAAAAAAATGACGGATGTGTTTGTGTAAAAGGCAGTGCCTGGATCCTTTCTTCTCATCACTTTCTCCACTTTAACTTCACTCGTAACTACATATCTCTGAAAGTCAAGACGTTAGAAATACCCTTCGGGCACCTCGGAATTCCAAGCCGGCAGTTGCCAGGAGTTACAATGCACAAAAGACGCACAAATTTCCAGGTGGCTGACAGAAAATCAGGGTTCCTGAATACGTATACAAATTCGACATTTTTAGTATTACTTTGAAATGAATGATTAATTTCATCTGAGGGAACTGATGACCAGGGTTCCGCTTTCTCTTTTCAAAATAGTGCCGTGGGATCTTGAACCTCGGTTCAATGTCTGATCGGAACGACGGAACTTCTGACAATGCAACAATCCCTCAGCATTGGCCTCCGGCGTGGAGGGAGCTATATAAATCAAAGTTGTTGCTGTTGTTGTTGTTGGAAGGTCAGCCTAGATTGTGAGCTCAAATTGCTGACTTGGGCCCCCTTGATATTTACAGCCGAGGAAATTTTACGAGAGAACTACACCTCTGAAGCAATGTGACAATGTTTGCTCTCTGTTGTGCCCACTGAGCTTTCTTCCACTTGGAAACCCAACTTGCTATCTATCTTGTTTCTCATTAAGATGTGATCTATGTGAAATGAATTTTAGATTTCACGAGGAGCCCAGTTTTGATTGATTTCAGCTGAGATCGTGAGGCGGCAACACTAATTTGATTTAATGTTTAACTCATTAGGCAAACGTGTTGCTATATTCCTTTTCCACACAATAGATACTTTCAATATATTGCTTGAATGACTCTATATATCTGTGAGACAACAAATAGCAATTGCATTTGAATGTTAATAGATCATCACACAATCTCACCCTCACCACCCCACCCCTCCACCACACACATTGTTAGAAACAAAACTCCATTAAGCAGTTCATGGTGAATTGTTATTGAATTATAAAAAAAATCTTTTTTTATTGGTTTTAGTATGGGAATGAGTGCAGTGGACACAGGAGTTGACAAAGTGGTGGCTGACGGCAATATTCACTAATAGTGATTTAAGAAATACAAATGAGAGATCTTCTAGTGACTGCCAAACCAACTCACAGGTTCCCCGCAGCATTTCAAGCAACAACAATTATTACAATCCTATCAAACCATTTGTCCCCTGTACTTATTACTTGACAATTAAATTTTGTGTCTTAAAATGTTATCGTTAAGAAATTAAAATGACATTTGCATAACGCTCGCCTCCCATTATGTTCCTGCTTTAATTCATTTTTGTTTTTCATTTCAGATAACTTAATTTGCCCCCGTGTGCACTAAACTTTTGAACTCTCCAGTTATTGCTGGAACAACATTGCTTTGGCAGGGAGACAGACCCAGCTCAAATGGAAATGTAGTCACAGATGTTTTGAGACCTTGCTGATAATGCTGGACTCAACTCGAGAGATTATTTGGTCACAGGAATCAATTCCTCCAAAAATTATTCACATTGGTGTTGATTTGTTCAGAGCCATAATTATCATTAGCATACATATGACTAATTATACTGCTGAAGTTGCCATGCCAAAGTCATATTTGTATGCAGGTCATAAAACATCAAGACAGTTATTTAAAGTTGCAACAGTCCTTCAAATTGAATGAACTGAAATCAATGTACATTAAAATGGTTGAGCCTATTGATCGTTTTCGAGCTTCTTTCCTCTCTTAGAAACATTTTCGAGAGCTTTGATCTCTTGCTTTGCCGTTTTAATTGATCAACTTTTATCAAAAATGTGCAAATTGTTGAATTTTTAGCAACGCGGTGCGTGCATTCTTTTTCCTCTCCGCCTCCCACTGCCTTAAAGGTGCTGGGACTCGCAGTATGGGACTTGAGATATGTGCATTAGTGGTATAACAACAACAATTTGCATTGATACAGTGACTTACAGCTCTCCTCACCCTCAGAACACCTCATAGCAAACTGAGGGTGAGGAGAGCTGGGGTTGGTGGAAAAATAACTTATTAGGCTTATTTGGAGTTGAAGTACACAGAATAATAATAATAATGATCCTTGCTTTTGATATAGCACTTTTCACAGATGCCTCAAAGCGTTTCACAGAATATACTGTAAAGTGAATTGACTGTATATTTGTGGGTGAAATGCGGCAGCCAATTGCACACAGCAGCGTCCCCACAAACAGTCGTGGATTAAAATGACCAATTTTGATTATTGTGTTATTTTGGACGGATTATTAGTAGAAGTGTGGAGTAAGGAAACTTGCCTGAGGTTTCACCCTGATCTGCCTGGATTTGAGCATCTGTCTCATACTTGTAAGCGAGTGCTCTAACCACTGAGCTACAGGAGCTCCATGATCAGCCATGATCTAACAGAATGGTGGAATAGGCTTGAAGGGCTGAATGGAAAGGGACTCCAGGATTGAGGTGCAGAGAGAGGGAGAGGGTTGCGGGCAGAATGGCAGGTGGGAGAATATGAAGCAGGGCAGTGTTCATTGAGCAGAGACAATCTTTGTAACTTTTGATATCTGTAACATTGTCTAACCTGAATGTCATCCCTTGGTAATAACTTATTAGGAATTATTCATGAGTAAAGCTTATTGTGTTGTTGCTTTTATGGGCTCTCTGCTAAGCTTTGAATTGCGATTTAATTTAATCTTTTCAAGTGAAATGGCGCTTTTATTCTTCACTTCTAGCTATTTATTTTAATTTTGATATTAATTAACTTGGATTCTGTTTTGGCAAGTGCACCAGCTACAAGACGCATAATGCTTCCCATTGTATCCAGCAGCTTCATCACAGAGCTACTAAGAAATTAGGCTGGCATCATTTTCCTTCATCCTAAGGGCATTCTGCTTGAAAACAACACATTGTGCGACTGAAATTCTATGCTCACAAAAGACTGCATTCATGGTGTTGCTGCAATATTAAAAGGGTAACTTTCTTCTTCTTCATGATGATTAATGTCCTAAAGAGATATACTTCTGTCACTCGGTTATTTCTTCCCCCCCAGTATTTAGCATTCAAACAGAAGGCATCTTGGATTATTTTGTCCTTATATTCATTGCCTCTCAAAACTGCCTTATTTAATTGGAGGGCAGAGCCGGCAGATATCAACGAAACTGACTGCAGGAAAGTGAGTTCACAGAACAAAATGGTGAAACAAATGTATAGCCCTGAACCTGACTTTTCACCTAGTCGAAGCCTGCAACATCATTTTGTTTTTAAATTTAGAATTGTGCGGAAATGTAAAACAATCATACATTTAGTCTCAATTCGGAAGGTGGCTTTCCAAAGTTCTTCTAAAGAACTTCTTTGTAAATTGAGAATTAATATATAAGATTATGCAGAATTTAGCAAAAAGTCTTAAATACAGTCTGAGTTTGGAAGGCGATTTTATGTTTAATTTAATTTTATTGTGATATATCATAAAATCTACGTAATCTTTCAATAGCTATCACAGAAACGGTCCTGGTATAAAAGATTGTTGCTGAGGTCTTCTCTTAATTACTGCTGAATGATACCTTTTCAAAACATTCTGTTTTACATCTGAAAATGATAATTTGTGGAGATGACAGGAAATCACACTGTTGTGCACATCCATACGTATGGTGAATTGTTTATCCCCACTAACATTTCGCTATTGGGTGCCAAGTGATAGTTCAAAGCAAGTACAGGTGTCACATCAGGTGCAACATCTACTCAACAACACTAAGCATCTGTTCCAGTCATTGTACATTTTCTAAGACTCCAGTAATATCAAATTATGGATGGCATCAACCACTATAAATTGGGTTCAGACATCTCTTCAGATATCATTCCAAATAGAATTAAATAGACTGTGTAGCACCGAAACAAGCTGTCCACCCAACTAGTCCATGCCTTGGTTTATACACCACATCAGCCTCCACCCACTCCTGATCTCCTCTCTTTACTCTCTCACAAAGCCCTTCTTTCTCACATATGGAAACCTAGCTTGAGTATTAATTTTAGCAGCAGATACAATCATTTGAAAGTTGCAAGCTTTTAGTACTTTGCCTGCCAATATACGGTCAATTCATATTCTGTGAAGCTCTTTGAGACATCTTGAAGACATGAAAAGTGCCATATATAATTTTATTGGGTGCCAAGTGACAGTTCAACCACATAAAGAGTCTTATTAACAATAATAATCCGAGCATTTGATATTGCAGTTTTCATGTCTTCTAGAGGTCTCAAAGTGCTTCACAAGAATATGCTGTGAAGTGAATTAACTGTACATTTGTGGGTGAAACCTGGCAGCCAATTGCGTGCAGCAATGTCCCACAAACAGTCGTGAATTCAAGTGACCAATTTATTATCGTTTTTTCGAGGGATTATTATCAGGTGTGTGAAGTAAGGAAACTTGCCCAAGGTTTGGCCCTGCCTGGAACTGAACCTAGGTCTCTCGCTTGCAATGCAAGTGCTCCAGCCATTGAGCTGTATGACTCTACATTATGAGAGTGATAGAGGTACAATGTTTAGCGTTATTGCACCATGCCTCTCCTTACCTTCAGAGCTTGGTGAAAAGGAACCTCAGCCAGCACTGTTATATCCTGATCCAGTGAAATAGTTATCATTGCATCCGGCAACACTCCACTCCACACCACATTAATTGCATACCTGAAAATGAATGCTGGCGGCAGTCATAACATGCTGGACTCGACATCAATTCCGCTTACCTTGAAAACCATATCACGCACAAGTCAGCGTCCACAACAATGTGCAAGGTACTATATGTGTTTGTATAGTACTGTATATTGCGCATTATCCAATGATAGCAGTATATTGTAATGCCTCATTTTTAGAAGAAACAAGTAGTCTCAGTAATGCATCATTCTTTTTCAGCAAAAACAACCCAAACACAATTGTTTTGTTATTAGGTGACCTCAGCTATGTACCTACCTGTACATGGCATGAAAGAAACAGTGCTGCGTATCTTGTTTGATATGTAACAGCACTGACACATCAATCAGCACAGTTTACTTGAAGAAACTATTTCTAAATATCCAGACAGTAGTATATCTTTCCAACTGATGTAATACCCAGAAATTACCACATTCGCAAATATAGAAAATATTTATCTACTGCACCATAAGTCACCTTGAACCTTAATTGCAAATCCTATTTTAATGTTCTGGTCTTTGAAAAGTAACCTTGTGTGACGTCTATTATAGATTTTTCTGACCCACCCCACTTCTATTAAGCCAGGATCAATCTACAAAGCTCTGGTTTTTATTTAGATTTTAACGGAAATCAATTTCAGTTAAAATAATTTTGCAATTTTACACCAAATATGTTCTCTTGTTATTTCAAATGTGAATGGGGAGAAGATGGCTATAGTACACTTAATTGACCAATGATTATTTCACTAAAGAGTGTGCACAGTTAGCATTTTCTGAATAACATATTTGAAGATAAACACTTTATACTGAGCTCCAAGCCACTTAAAAAGGAGTTCAAATTGAAAACATCATCTATTGAATCAGTCAACTGAGAAATCTCTGAGGTTTAGAAAACTTTTACCAATGCACACGAACAGTTTATTATCAAGGATTCTTGGATGACTGGATGACTTTAGGTTTTCGTTGTTTTATAATTGAGATTTTTAATGACCAAGTAAAGACTGCAAAGACTTCACTTTCAGAGACTTTGCTGTGTTGGAGCTGGGTATCTGGACTTGGAGCTGGTTTATTGTCACACTTTTTTAATTATGTAAATCTTAATTGTATTGGTTTGTTTGTTGCCCAGTGCTACAATCTACAAAAAGACAGCTTTGTACTCAGTGGGCTGACAGAGCTCACACAGTCCTGGGAGCTTGCCGTGATTTATAATTGCTGGTATATTAGAGGTAGTATCTTTCTTTTTCATCATCACGTATGACGGGGTTCAGCCTCTGTCCACAATTGCTGTTTAATGGATTCTCAAGTGGAATTGCCGAGAAATTGTTCTCTGTACAGCCACAAGCAACTTTAATTGTTAGATGTTCGGGTGGGAGGGGAGGGGGAAGGTTGTTTCGGGAAATGCATAGAACATCAGTGTGCCGTTAACTGATCAGCCTCTGCTTAAAACTGGTGCCATGAAACAAGACCAGTCCCTGAATATTCATGTTTATGCCTATTCCTAACCCCTTCCCTTTCTGTAACCAGTGAATGATACACAGCAGAGGATTTAATTGTGCTGCTTTCTTTCTGTGGTGTTGGCAACCAAGATTATAGCACTGGCACTGTTTATACTGGGATTAGCTGGCATGTAAACCTCCGTCCACGGGCCAGACCTCAGCTAAAATGGAGCAATGCATCGACATTCTGACATCCTTGGCACGTTGGCAAAAAAGCCTTTACACAAATGATCCATGGCCTAAATTACAGTGGCAGAAGTGGAACCCCACCTCCACCCCCCCCACCCAAAGAAACAAAGATATTTTGGGACAAGTCCTTGTTCCTTGACACCCATTGTAATGCTGCACCAAGGTTCTGGTGCCCAACTAATCTACAATGGTGTCCACACAAGCCTTCACTCCTCCTTTTTCTCTTTCCTTATACCCCTTTGAACATTTGCTTCAACCACTGGTATTATCCGTGCTAAACGATTCTATGTTTCTATGGACGAGACAGTGCATTGTGGTGGAGCAGGCCCAGGAATGCTATCAATTGTTGGTTTACAATAACCTCACCAAGTCTAACTGTCTAAAATAGCGGCATAATCCATTGGGACAGAAGAGTGTAATCTTTTCCGTGATAGCTGTACAAAGTAAACAGAAGCTAATTCCAAACTTTGGAAATGTATTTGGATCTTTGGATTAATTTGGATCTTTGCATAAAACATCTCCGAAACTGAATCACTTTCATTTGCTGATGCACCTAACTAAACCCAAAACATGTGATGACTTTGTGTATTATGTAGGGAATGGGACACCAGACTATGTATATATCTATAATATATACAGTACATATATTATAGATTTATACATTGAAAGCAGTTTCTTCCCTCCCCATGAATTATTAATCATATCAATATTGTGCTTAGCATCAGAATTCATTTGGGGTTGTTTAAAACATTTATGCCGCTGATAGAAAGGAATGAAAATGAAATAAACTTCCCCCATTACTCATGCTGAAATTTTTAAATGTTAAATGTGCTCACTTGAGCTGGTGGCTGGATTTCCTAATGTAACTTTACTGCTGTAGAAGGGAATGTGAAAATACTGATATTAGATACTGGACAGCCACTGATGGAAATTTTCAAGTAATATGCCAAGTAATAGACCCTGCTCCGTGGAATTTACAATTATCTGTGAACCTATCAATTTTTAATCTATGGTCTTTGTCAGAAAAGTTATTGAACTCCAGCTCTTCCTTTGGAGGTCAAACAATGTTAGAATCCAAAAATATATATATATTATATACATGTATCTAGATATATATACTGTATATATATTTATATATATGGATATATATACTGTATATATATGTGTGTGTATGTGGTTGTGTGTCTGCTGAGGGCAAGGAGAAGATTATTCACACAGCAATAGTGAACCATGGGATCTACATTATCTTTCTAAACACTATGTTAGAAGCACTGTACATAGCAATTCTTTGAACTCTTCTCTGAAATATTAACATGGCTTTCAACACGACCACCAAAATATCAGAAAGTTTTATCTTAAATGAATTACGGTAAGTCACTGGACCATATTTTGTGGTTGGAGAAATTGAAGAAAAACCACAAATCCTAATACAGTATAATGTTCATTTTGAACTTACCAAATCAAAAAACCTATTGTGACAAACAATGAAAACATTATTAAACATATTGAAATAAAAGACTTCTCTGGGTTATTGCACCCCAGGAAGGGAATGGTCATCAGCCCATTTGATCTCATCCTTGCTGCCTATCAATGCCTTCTTATTCCAGCATCAAATAGTTTCTTATATTAATCTATTTTTATGACTTCAACCATACTTCTTGGCACTGTACCTAGTTCCAGCTGCTGATTACCTTCTGTGTCAAGACAGATTTCAATAATCTATCCTAGAGTTACCGTCCAAAGCCCGCCCTGAACCCACACGCTCTTGCCTGAGCCCCAACTTATGAAAGCATTTATTTTTTGCCTTGCTAGGATCCATTACACCTCAGAAAGATTTCCTTTGAGAAGTCTTCTGTTGACACCTCATGTAATACTTCCATGTCTTCTTCAAACAGTGGAGATCAGCTTGGTTGGTCTCCTTTGCACCATCTTTGGGGCCTGAGCAGACCTCGATGATCCTTGTTTGATCTCAATGTGAAATCCCCCTATTTTTCCTTGCCTGCTGCCATTTCATTTAGATGAAGTAAAAATTTGGATGCGCTATAAAAATATTTTTTGGTATATTACATACAATTTAACATGTCATCTGAGATGAGACGTAGTGGCGTTCCAGGATAAATGGAAAACGCTATGCTTAAAAGAAGCATTAGGACTGACTGCTAACATAGTTTCAGAATAAATCTTTACTCACCATTGCTTAAACTGGGTAGGGCTTTGCTGATCCATCCATTTAGGCTCATTATTCATACTCATTATATTTCTGACTTTATTCAATTCAATCCAATCGAGGAAATTCTCCAAATTTCAAGGGCACCTTCACAATCTGTAATTACATCTGATAAAAATGGAAAGAAAAACATAAATTAATTCTCCAAGGATTTACCTATCACAGGCATTAAAAAAAACGTTTAACACACTACAGTATGTATTCAAGAGACAGGAATTCTATTCTTGAGAATCTCTATCTATTTTGGTTGTAGTTAAATATCATTATAAATTCAATCCTACTGTACTTAAAATGCATCAGCTTTTGAAAATCTTCTCTGCCGTTCTTGTTTGCTGTGTACTCAGGTCGAATGTTAAATAACCATTACAAATCCCAAGTAAAATAGGCATCTAAATACTGCAGTGATTTTACAGGCCATTTGCTTGTATTGATACAATGGATTGTGATAAGGGGAACCATAAACTAACAACTGAATGTATACCCGGTGTATCATTTCATGTCATAAATGGAGAAGATGTAGAGAGAGACCTATGTGGGGTTGAACATTATTCTTTGAAGTGAAGCACTCTCAATACCAAAAAGAAACAATATTGGCCACTTGGGTAACTTGAGATCAGTTAAGAAAATGGACCTGCCACCATCACTAGATGAAAAACTGCGTTGAATTGCAATAATTGTATTGTTATCCTGTTGTATTCATCAGGTGGGTTAAATAAAAATGTTTGTCTTGCAACACCCAAAAGAAGATGACAAGCATCACAAAAGATGAATTAGACATTAAAAATTTTGTTTTCGTTTCCAAAAAGAATAGTATTTCTCAAAAGGGCTGAGTGGCTGAATATGTTGGAACACTTTCCTATTACCCCAGGGAACCTGGGTGCAGTGAGTTAGAACACTGCCTTTTAACCTTTGGGGCCTAGTGTAGAAGCCAGCGAAGATTGATGAGCCAAAAATGCCTCTCCTCTTCAGAATGCCAGCTAGAACAGTCGCTCATGAAACATGCTTAGAGCAGCATCAGCCTAGTTGCTAATAAGAGCAAGTCCACAAGATAAAATTGTCAGAAATTGGAACCTGTAAAAGGAGTGGAATGCCCGCCAGTGTAGGGTAGGATGCTTTCCTGAATTTTGTTTCATAATTATTTAAGGACCTTTACTTCTCTCTGACCCACGCGATAGCTCGCCTGGGAGTGCTGGATGCTGACGCTGTTGAAACAGAGAGGTCAGGCTTCAACCTGACAATGTAGTACCTCAAAAGTCAAAGATCCATGTGCAAACCTAACTGCAATCTCCCAACCTACTTACAGGGCTACTCTGTTCATGTTGAAATTCATTGCAATATTTCAGGGGTAGCATCCAGATTAACTGGGGCACACTGAGTGAGACGGCTCTGTTGGTGTTGCTGCTATGTCAATGTCAATGTTCCACAGGCCTATTGTTTAATTACAAAAAAAAAATTGCGGAAGTGCAAATAAAATGCTGGCGAAGGTAGGAGAGGGCCAGCGTGTGCCAGTTATGATGAATAGAACAGGTGGAAATGGCAGCTGGTGGGTAGGATTTAGTTACAAGGCCATTGGCAGCCAGTACTGGCACGGGCTCAATGTGACCTAGAATGAATTGCACCATTGTGGTGTGTCTCAATTCGATATATACCCGACCTCATTTCCCACTTGCAGCAATAATAATCATCAGCTGTTTATGGGGCATTGCTGCGTTCGCTCACAAATTACTCAGTCACCAGTAAAATCCTGCAAATTGCTCTGAGACCTTCTGCCAATGTGCAAGGGGCTATATTAAATACAAGAATTATTATTTATTATAAGCTTAAGATGTCTTGCTGCATAACAACTTATTCGACTGTAGGCATTTAATTAAATAGACCAGTAGTTCTACTTCATTGCAAATACACCTAACAAAGGCTGATAAATCCGCAAAATATTATCTCTGACATTCACCCTGAGATGAAGTACAGAAGACCTTGTGAAAGCTCTCTTACTCCAGAATGCTTGTTGCTGAAAGTCGTTATGAAACGCTGAAAGTTATTAACTGAAATCAGTGCTTGAAATGTTGCAGCTATCTATACAAGGGTAAGTTTGTTGTTGTAATTGTGGGAATCATTTTTGAGCGATCGTTTTGCTTGGGAAAAAACAATCTTGTTTATTTTATTTGAAGCTGAAAATCATTTCTTCCACATCCACTAAAATAGGGTCAAATATCGAAAACATGCGACTTCAACACAATTTAGAAGAGGGGTACACTGGGGTACTCTGACGGGATTGCACACCATAACAGTCTTTAATATAAAAACAAAAGCCTGTTTGCTAATTAACCTAATCTGCATACATGAAGTGCAAATGATTAACATAATTCATTATCTTATTTATATCTAACGGCATAATTCATGTACCTTCAAGTCTTTAAAAGATAATATTTTCAAATTAACACAATTTTCTCATGTAATTTACACTGCCTTGATACGATCAGTCAGTGCGTCATTCGTCTGCATCGCACAGCAGCTCGATGAAGAAACAAGACTTAGTTTTTAAAAAATAACTTTCAACTGACCTTTTTTTCCTCATCATAAAACAAATACAATCGCAATTCCTCTTAAATATGTTGATACTTCCTGCTTCAAGCACAGCTTCTGGCAGTGAATTCCATTATTATATAAGTTACAATACAAGCTAAAGCATATGTTACGTGTAGAAAGCTTGATTTAAGAGACAATCAATGTGTTTAATAAAGAAGAAATAACTTTAGATTTCAATACCTTAATTTGTGTAAACAAAAAAGATATTAATATATTATAGGAAAACGATTCTTGCAGTAGTGATAGTGTAGCTTACCTGCCATTGCAAACACTCACATAAAGTGAATTGAACTTGCAAATACAGTATATAGATCGTTCTAAATTTGACTGAATGGAAGTTCGTAACTATTAGTCATTGAAAGTATTAGACCAGTTGAAACCTCTTGAGTTGAAAGAAATATACCGAAGTTCTGCCAATTGCATATTTGTACTTATCTTGTGATGTGTCCTTGAGTACAGTACTGTATATTGCTACTGCTGCTAACTTAATAGTATTTGTCCAGAGAAATGACCATCCAGTGTGTAGGTGGATCCAGGACTATTTAGAACATTTCAAGACACTGTAACAGCAACTGTAATGGACGTTACAAAGTTATCATGGCTTTAATTTAATTTTTGTTAAGGCTGTTGTCTTTGCACTAAGTTTTGTTTGGTGTGAAAAATTGAAAATGATTGGTTTGGATCAGTTTACAATTGAAACGAGCCAAAAGCTCCCCGTTCAAAATCATAGCTTTTATGCAACCCCATGCAAAGAAATTGGACAATGCAATCAATCCCTTTAGATATATTTCAAACTTTAGAAATGTACAGGATTCCCTCAAGGAATCCCGGGCATCCATTACTTAGTTTATAGTGTTATGAATAATTTTTCTAAAGGGCAGATATATATGCCATTTACAGTGCCATTGTCAGATTGCTCTCACTGTAAAAACTTTCAATACTGATTATTATTCATCACTTTCCACCATGGATGAATATATAAAGCTGCTTCGACATAAAAATGTTTGAAGGAAGCAATACTGCGTACTTGGGCATATTTATAATTCTGTCCTGAACGATCTTCCATTGGTGGCCTGTTCTGTACTTTTTCATCATTTTATAGCATTAAGAGTTTATTTATAGAAATGAACCTAAGGTGCAGTGTTATTTTGCAAACCATCTGTTGTTTATACAGCAAGCAGTACAAAAATTGGTTGCTCAGTTTCATGGCGATTCATCTCTGATAGAAAGTCCCATATGGAAAGTTGCATTTTCTGATGCCAGAGTTCAATCTTATTCTGATGCTCTGTCACTACAAGGGATAGGGAGACCTTAACATTTTTATCAGGCACAGCGAGTGCCTAAGCCAAGCCTCATCTATCAGTACATCGCAAAAGGGTAATATTCTTCAAGCTGCAGGCTATCTTGGATGCTTTATGGATGAATTGGGGAATGAGTGGGAGGGTGCAGCGTTCTCTAATTCTCTAAAACAAACACGTTGGGAATGCAAACCAATCATTATGAGTCTGATTTTTGTTTTCTCGCTTGAGATTGCGCACGGTCATTACAAAGTTTACGGTTGATTTTTTTTCCCCCGTCTTCCCACAAGGCAGCTAATATATTTGATTTAGTCCACACACAGTAGTGTACTTAGTGACATTCAGCAAAACAACCTTAAAATTCCACAGAAACGCCATGCTATATTACAAACAGATGTGCTTCCAATATTCCAATAGGATTTCATTTCTGTTAATACTGTCATTAGTGTCACCACATTTAGCTTGTGATTATAGCTGTTTGTTCTCTTGAATGAGTGGAATGCTGGATATGATAGGCAGGGGAAAATCCAATAAACACCTCCAGTTTGTCACTTTAACTATATAAGTACAAGCCTACAAGTTGCTACAAGTTGACCAGATAAATTATACGAGTGCTTTAATCGTTTCTTTCAATAATAATCCTTGCGTTAGATATAGCACCATATCATATCGTCGAGATGTCTCAAAGCGCTTTGCGGGGTACACTGTAAAATAGATTGACTGTGTGGTTTTTGTGAGCAAAACACAGCAATATATTAGTTCCCGCTGTTTCAAATGAGTGCATATTTGGCTGAATTTAGCATCCATTCTGAGATCAGTCTGTGTCACGGTAAGCAATAGGCTAAATCTAGCCAGTCTTTCCAGATTTCGTTTGGACTAATGTATCTCTGAAATGTTAATGCCAAGTGACGGCTGGGTTTCTGCCATGATTAGGGAAAACGCATCAGGCTACTTACTGTATGTGCCGGTTTCATGGATGTAAATGGATTCAGCTGGAAGTGTTATCCAGAAGGGAGAAATTGGTGCTTCAGATGGTAGCACTGTGGGGGGGAAGTTGCAATGTGTGACTTGTGATACTTTTTGCCTGCTGGTGACACTACAAACTCTCTCCCACCCCCCCACCTCCCCACTGCTGTGATAAACCAATGGGTCACCTTTGCCTGAACAGAGCACGGAGTGCTCCTAATAAATAATGATCCTTGCGTTTGATATAGCGCTTTTCACGTCTTCTAGTAGTCTCAAAGCGCTTCCCGGAATATACTGTAAAGTGAATTGACTGTATATTTGTGGGCGAAAGGCGGCAGCCAATTGCGCACAGCAGCGTCCCCCACAAACAGTCGTGGATTGAAATGACCAATTTTATTATTGTGTTGTTTTTTTTCCAAGGGATTATTATCAGGCATGTACGGGGAGTAAGGAAACTTGCCCAAGGTTTGGCCCTGGCCTGCCTTGATTCGAACACAGGTATCACGCTCGTAAGGCGAGCGCTCTAACCACTGAGCTACGGGAGCTACGCAAAAATGAAACGGTGCGCAACTCTGACATGATAGGTTAGTACTTGCGCATTGTGCATGAGGAACACGATTTTATCAAGGTGAGTGGCGCCACCTGATTCCTTGTGTTACAGAACATATGTGCAGTCGCGTTTAAAACACCATTCAATTCGCAGGGTAAAGTAATGTGATGCCAGACACACACGTAGCATATGCATGTCATTGGCCTAATGAGCTCCTTTTGCCATGAATATTCCATGATGGTCGTGCAGCAATCTCTAAACTGGGAGCAGCTCCAGAACGAGAGAACTCACTCACATCTTCTTCAGTGCAATTATTCTTCACAAAGTCAATGGGTTTAAACGTAACGAGCCGCAGACGGGAATTGTCGTATCTTCAGCCACACTGATTTCAGGGCATCTTGAGGTTAATGCGGAATAATTCTGGAATAATTGTCCTCGCTGCAGCTTCAGACGTTTTGTGCTTCATTTGTACTGAAACGTTTAGTGTTTACTTGAAGCAGCATGGCGTCAATATTAGAAATGCGGAAGAAAGAGTTTCAAACACGTAATCACAAATTAATTTTGTGGACCCCTGCTGGTGAAATTATCTTCGGAAAGGTTTCGGAAGGAAATTTGATTTGGATTACAGCAGTGTACATGTAACATTATTTCTGAATCTTTGTTCTTCCCCCCCCACCTTCCCACCACTCCGCCCCAAACACACGCACAACAGCAAACTACAGATTAAATTCGTATAACGCTTCTCACTCGGGAGGATGTCCCAAGGCACACAAACACACAACACGTCTGAAACACCAAACATACAAACTCCGACTGTATTGGAACAGCAATGAAAACTAGAAATCAAAGTTAGATTTTTGGCCACTGGAGCTGAACATAAACTAATTGATTATCAGAACCAGAGTGGGCATTGAATCTCGCCAAGCATGTTTTGAATCTGATAATAACTTGTGAAATTTATTTCAGAAAGTAAGCTTTGTTGTGAGCTGAACTCCTGTGAGCCAGCAAAATGTACTTATGGCTTCCTTCTAAGTGAATCCTGTTGGGGGATCTCTAACATATTTCACCCCACTTTCTCAGAGAAACTGTTTCGGATGCAAAGGATCCATTCATTCCCTATTAAACATTCCACTTGAAAATCGTGAGTTCGCTCTTGTGCGTGCATGAGAATATCACAAAAGAACACACTCACTATGATTAAGACTGGTGGCTGGAGAAAACAATTGAACAGCTTACATTTCTGTAGTGCCTTTCGCCTAAAGAACATCTGTGAGTGCTTCACAATGACTGGGCCATATGCTGAGCAGGAGAGAAGGGAGATGGAGGGGACGGGGCCCTGACCATAGATGTGATTTGTTGTTGTACTTTTATTTAAATCATTTATTCTTAGTTTACTTGACTGGCAAATGCTGCAGGGAGCAAGCCAATTTGTGCATCATTCTAAATGATGTTTTTCACCACTTAACTGTAATGTACAATTCCTGTGGGTGTCTCTGCAGGTTAAAACGGTGTCAGTTTCTCAATAAAATGAGATTCAATGATTGGTCAAGATTCACATCTGTGCAAAGATAGACAGTTTTGTACTTTTTATTCATTTGAACAGCTATTTTCATCCCTTTTGTATAGGTAAGTTGTGAATGACCACATGCACTTTCTGAAATTTGCTGTATTGAGATATAAAGGTTCACTCTTGTTGCATCATTTATTCTTTTGTACAGGTTGGATTGAGTTTTATCAATAAGCATTTAACCTCTGAAAAGGGCATAACTGCTGTGTCGCTCATTTTAGTCCGAGACCCCCTAAACCCCTACCAACGTGCCTGCCCCCCCCCGACCAAGCAGGCTCTGGCCTGCTTCACATCTCTTACCTCATGACATTGAGCAAATACATGGATTTACTGAGGTCAATAGGCTTCAAAGACAAAGAAGGATAAGAGCAAAAGGGATAATAGGAAGAGCAATTGCTGCCACTGAGGTGCTGAATCAAACGCAAAGTTCCAGAAACTTGAAAACAATTTAAGCTAATTTACATTAAATTTACCATCGTCAGACAGAAACTATAGTTGGGAACAATTACGAGCCACTAATCTAACTCGGGACTTTAAGTAGAAACAAATTGAGAGAAACTTAGATGAAGGAAGAGCTGGTCAGACCTTGCTCTTTGTACGTGAACACTTAACTCGAATTACAATAATTATCCTTGCATTTGATAAAGCACCTGATCATGTCGTTGAGATGTCTCAAAGCACTTCACAGAAAGTATTGTAAAGTGAATTGACTGTATATTTTGTGGCAATTGTAAAGGTTGGATTGCTTGGTGACTCTGAGTTAATGCAGTGAGATTTTCACGTGTATTTACCAGATGGTACGAAGAACACATATCAACAATCAGAGATGTATATCCATAATCAACACCTATACGTGTGTTTGTGCGTATAACTGATGGGTATTATTCTAATGATAATATCTACGTTAATATTAATATTTAATATTTTTAAATTAAAAGGTAATATATTTTAATAAATATGATATGTAATATATAATAAATAAATATTAGATAATATATTTTCTAATAATATATTTTCTACATTAGAAACTGTCCCGTTCCAAGATATTATAGCCGAACATAAGTGAAGGACCATACACCATGGGTGCCGTATGATCGGTAATTGGTAAAAGTGGAAGGATATAGTAGCCAGTGAGAGGAACAGTAAAAATAATAATAATAATCCTTGCATTTGATATAGCGCTTTTTATACCTTATCAACGTCTCAAAGTGTTTCACAAAATATACTGTAAAGTGAATTGACTGTATATTTGTGGGTGAATATACTGTAAAGTGAATTGATTGTATATATGTGGGAGAAATGCAGCAGCGAATTGCACACTGCAGTGTTCCACAAACAGTTAGGGATTGAAATGCACAGTGTGTGTGAACTGCGTGCATCAGATTAATAATAACTGCACTATTGTGATGTCCAAGCCAGTGAGTGTTGGGTGCTGGGTCAAAAAGATCATAACAAATTGCTTTAAAACCAAGTCACGTTGCTATCTCCCTGGAAGGCAATACTCAAAAAATAAAGCGGAAATGGGTAGCTATTTTAGTGCTGCCAATATTCTGCAGTTATTGCGCTGCTCCTGGCTATTGTGTGAGGACAGTGTCCTGTAAATTTGTAAAGAGTTTGTTTCAAGCAGAGATCGTAAGCGGGTTCTTGCAGAATTTTTCAAGCACTAATTCACTTCATAAAATTATTCTTTGAATATTATTTATTCAATACATATCTTGTGCCTCCAGAGCTTGCATGTCAGTGCATAGTTTATGACTTTACGTTCTGTTTTTGCTTTGCATTTGGTATTTTACACGCTGGTTCATTTTTCTTCTACTCTTCTACATTGCCAGCCTTTTCTCTATTGCAGAGGCTTGCCCTTTAATTCAAAATGACATTGTTGACTTTGATGGGATTACTTTCCCAGACTGGAGAGTTCCTGCTTGCAGCAAAAACGACATTTGAAGAGAAAACAGATATCTGAATTATTCTGAACAAACTGATGGCAAAAGCATTTTACCAAAGTGGAATATTTGATTTAGTTAGAAAGCTTTTATGCTGGACTGGACTTGAATAGCATTGGAAGTGTTTTAAATTGGTTGTGCATTCGGACGACAGCATTTTGGTTATTCGAATACATGTATGAATAAAACGCAATTAATTTAATAGGATTGTTAGGATTGCTTTTCCAGTATAGCAATGAATCATTTTAATGAACTTGGTATTACTGTTCACTATAGGCATGGGAAATATTAATTGCTTTAAAACAGGATTTTAAGTATTTTACTTTGGTTATAGAAATGCTGCCCACATTTTTGGCCGGAACAAGGGTATTTTATTGATAAGTACAAACATTACAATGCATCCATATTGTCTACCAAAGCATGTTCAGTCTGTTGCGTTCACCGCACTAATGACAACTGTCTTTCCAGTGTAAACTGTAGCTTGTTGCCATCTCGCCATCAGCACCACAAACAAGTTAAATGTTACCATTCATTGACTTCCTCTGTCCTGAATCCAACCTCGGTAATAATAATAATAATAAGAAGAAGAAGAATCCTTGCATTTGATATAGCACTTTTCACGTCTTCTAGATGTCTCAAAGCACTTCGTAGAATATACTCTAAATTGAATTGCCCATATATTTGTGGGCAAAGGTGGCAGCCAATTGTGCACAGCAGTCTCCCCACAGACAGTCGTGGATTGAATTGACCAATTTATTTTTGAGGGATGATTATCAGGCGTGTGGAGTAAGGAAAGTTGCCTAAGTATCCACTCAGGTATGTGGGATTACCCATATTTGACTTCAAACATGTTGAAACTGCCGGTGAAAGCAATGTGTGTTTTAGAACAATCAGGACTCCTTTTGAAGTAGCATGCTTACATAATTCACAGCCATGAAGCTAAAAGTTTGAATACGTTTTGAGACGACACTAATTGTAAACAGTTTATATCGTAAGCAGCTTCATTGTTTAACTTGAGTAACACTTTACCGGATCCCAGATAATCCAATTCAGAGTTTAATACACCATTCGAGACACTAAACGGTGAGGTTCATCACACAAGGTAATTGGAGATTCCAACAACAACAACAACTTCGATTTATATAATGCCCTCCACGCCGGAGGCGTCTCAGAGCGCTTTAAATACATTCCAATACAGTTGTGTAGTGCATTTTATCAAATGGTTACTGAATGATTCATCTCCGAGTAATAGTGGTTCAAATTCCACTGTCTACCTATTTGCCATGGAATTCATCATGTTATTTTGAAAGGAACTACATCTCTATCGACCTATAATCAGACACGTGTTCCTGGTCACTTCCTTGTGTTTCCAACAGGTAAATCTTCCACAGAGAGAACAAAACAAGACACACACTCAAGAACAACCACAACAACTTCGATTTATATAGCGCCCTCCATGCCGGATGGCATGTTGTGGTGATAAGGATTATAGGCTGCAAAATTGTGGATGGTTTGCAGCTTCTTTGGGACGTCCTCGCGATGTGAAACATGCTATACAAGTGTAATTTTGTTGTTGTTGAGAGTGGAGCTGGAATAGCTGGCAAGCAGCGAAGGTCAAGTCAGAAGGTGGCAAAGGCGTGAATGAGGTTATGAGCTGCATTGGGTGGAGGCAGTGATGGAGACGGATATGATATGGAAATAGGGGAGAAAGTAGGCTTGGTCAGAGCCACGATGAAAGGTTTAAAAAGGAGAGCTGAGGTTTGAACTAAATCAAAGAGGTCTTTGGAAAGTAGAGTTTCATAAAAATTTGTACATTTCTAAATTCATCAAAATGAAGTGAATCGTGAATGCGTTTGACTCAAGCATAACCAACCCATAACAATGTATCATAGTAATTGTGTCATACGTTTAAATTCCAGCCATTAAAATGGTTTGTCATATATTCTGGTAGAGAAGATTACATAGGGTATTTTAAGATGACTAATTTAAAAGGAACTTTCCCGCAGTTGGCCTCGAGGAACCTATTATAAGAATTTAAAGATTGTTTCCATAGACTAAGTACAGTTAGACAAACATAGAAAATAATTCAAAAGGTTACTGCTGTCCAATTCTAATGAGTAAAATGTGTGACGGTATTTCGTCGGTGCTGAGCTTGATGTAGAATTGTGTCTCTCATAGAACAATACAAATGGTCTGCTTAAATCTGCATCTAAGGCTCTCATAATTTTAAATACAAAGTTTATTCTCCCCTCTCCCCTTCCTCATCCTCTCCCCCACACCCCACACCCCCTCAATAAAAACAAGTGCAGCAAAATACCAATGACTTACATGAGGTTAGGATAGCTTAATCTCAAAGGTTGATTACCTCACAATTTAGTATTTTATTTGTTTGTCCCTTATTGCAATCTGCAAGCCACTGTTTCTTTTCTGGTCCCTCTTCACGTTGCTAGCATTTCGTTTGTCTGACCACACAATCAATGAGCCAGACCTTAATTCCTACAGCTGGCCACAACTTCCTATGTTCCTTCAGTCTGTAACCACTGTTACATTCTGCAAGGATTGTATTTCACAAACGGCTTTATCAACAGGAGGACCATGGATGGACTGTGGATGGAGAGGTCGGATTGCGAGTGGGAAGGAGAGTTAAAATGGCATGAAACCGGTAAGTCAGCGTTATATTTCCCGACAGAACGGTGGTGTTTGGCAAATCGGTCACCCAATCTGCGTTTGGACGATCCTTTGGATATTGAGGCTAGTGGGGAGGAGGTGTAGTCCAAATAGCTGCGGGAGTTAGTGGGCTTGTAGAATATATCTGTTGATAATCCATGGCCCAAGATGAAAATGGTGGAGTCGAGGAAGGCAAGGGAAGAGTCGGAGATGGTCCATATGAATTTTATGGAGAGGTAGATGCGAAATTGATAAATTGTTCCAATTCGCCTCAAGAGCAGGAAGCAGCCCCAACACAGTCGTCGATGTACCGAGGAATAGGTCAGGGAGCAGACCCGAATAGGCCTGGAACAGAGAGTGTTCCAGGTGGCCAACAAACAGGCAGCCATAGCTGGGACCCATGCGGATTCCCATAGCGACCCCTTTTACTTGGAGGAAGTGGTTGGAGTTGAAGCTGAAGTTGTTCAATGTCAAAACAAGTTCAGCCAAGTGGGGGAGGGTGGTGGTGGATGGAGACTGGCTGTGTCGCTGTTCCAGGAACATTGCTACATGCAATTAGCTGGAACATTTTGCCCACAAAATGCAGTCAGAACACTATACTGTATATTCTGTGAAGTGCTTGAGACATATTGACAACGTGAGACACTAAATCAAATGCAAGAATTATTGCTATTACTTACCTGTGCATAGACAGATCCTCCCAACTCGGAAGGTGCTCTATAAAGGTCATTTTGTTTTTGTTGTTGGTGATCCAGTTAATAACTGAAAGGTTTAACCTCTCATCTGTGCCGAGTTAACTGTTGGAGGATGGAACGATATTTAAGATTCCACGATTGGCCTCTTTGCTCTTGTTCAGTTGAGGGGAATATCAAACAGGACTCAGGGCTTTCAGCGAGTACTCTACCATCTGTACTGGAAGTACATGTATGTGAAGGTCCGGCAAGGACAAAACTGGCTTTTCCTGTCTATTCAAGCAGCTGTCAGCACTCAGTGTCAAGGCTCATTCATTACAAAAAGCTGACAAAGTCAAGGTAACATTGGCAACTGAGGACACCAGCAGAAGATAAAAAAACACACCGAATCGCCAGGAGTGGAAAGGAGAAAGATAGACAGGAAAAAAGAAAGAAGTGAAGAAAACTAGTAAGATCCCCCCCACCCCTTCCCAGTCTGGAACAAGTTGATTTTCTTGATTTGTATTTCATTGCATTTTAAAGACGGGGCACAAACGAATTGAGTTTGTCAGTGTTGGTGTGGTATTTCACTGATTAACTTTACAGACTGAAATTTCCATAGACTTGGATTACCTGGGCAGTACCATCTCTAAAGTAATCAGGATTTAATACACAGAGGGTACAATATCACCTCTGACACAAAGAGGATTTAGCACGTGACGAGTAGAAAAACACTTGTGCAGAAGAATGAGGGTAGACGTGAGGTTTGTAGTCAACACAATATATGGAAATCTTGGACTTGTAACTTCCAATGCTTGATTCTTAGTACAATAAAAAATTCCATGCAATATTAATGACCCTTGCATATATTATTGCACCTTTCACATTGGGAGGACATCTTTAAACTTTTCGCACTGAACTGTGGAATCAAATAAATTTACAACTCTTTTGCCAATTTCAACATATTTACCTGTGTTCGAACCATGCATCTTCAAAAATTGTTTCTTCTGCAACAGCTTGATAGTAATTATTGGCAAGTAAACTGTTTTGATGAAATTCACATTGAATGCTGAACACACTTAAGGATCAGCCATTGTCTTTTTTTATAATTTGGTGGAGAAACGCAACTGCAGCCATTGGAAAGGTTTTGAGTGTTTTGTTGACGTGTCACAGTTACAGTGATAGCTCAATGTCACACTTCTTCATTATTCATCTTGCCTCATCAATTATTCATAGATTGGATTTTTATTTTGCATATCCTGAATAAATATGAATAATCCTGCACTTTCCTATACACAGCTTCCTCAGATTCTACTGTTCTGCATGCTTGCAGTAAAATTGCCAATGCATCAAATCAATTACCAATTTGAAGACAAGGGCAGTTACTTCAATTATATAAAGATATATATATATATATACACATACAGTATATATATGCACACACATGTTGTATTTTTATTTTTGGTGGGCAAGGCTTCAGCCACTCTGCCCTTAACCTGTGGAACTCCATCCTGCAGTCCCTCCACCTCGCCCTCTCCCTAGCCTCCTTCAAGGTCCACCTCAAGATGTTCCTCTTCGACGGTCCCATCGGTCACCCTCCAAATCCCTAACTTTCCCTCCATCCTCACCGTCCCTGACCCCAGCTTGCGTCTGAACCAATGACTGTTCAGAGCCTTGGGACGTCCTCCTTACGTGAAAGGCGCTATATAAATGTAATTTTGTTGTTGTTGCTGTTGTTGTTTTATTCTGAGGCCATTCAATTCTGTGAAGAATCTGCAAATTTTTCATTTCAATCTCGAAGAAAAGAAAATGTGTGATACATTCATTAAGAGAGGCTTGTGAGGATATTGATTATTTTTTCCAGATCTACAAGAATAACTCATGGGGCAGTCATACCTGCTCAACCCAAAGTTTCTGATCAGTGCTACGCTAACCCCCTAACACTGATTAAAGGAAAGTTGCTGTCAAATGAGGTACTGTTAAAAAGTAGACTGTTAGTGGAAGACACACTGACAGTTTACCAAAATAAGGCATTAGATTTTTAACTGCAAAGGGGCAGGAGAGATGGAATGAGAATCAAGGTTCAACCAATTTACAAAAGCACGGCTCGAATTCTTCTGCAATAGCTGGGATAATAATCTTGACATTTCCATATGTCAACCGCAATCAAAAAAATGGTAATTTGACTAATTAAACATATTCCTTGTAAAATAAACACATAATTTGTTCCACGGTGGAACAACAACAACAACTTTGATTTATATAGCGTCCTCCACACCAGACAGCGTCTCAGAGCGCTTCACAGTAGTGTTTCCTGGGACCGAGCCAGGGTCAGGGGTAGAAAGGTGACTAAAGGTGCCGTCGAACAGAAAGGTCTTTAGCTGTGACCTGAAACTGGGAAGAGAGGGGGCGAGGCGAAGGGAATGAGGAAGGGAGTTCCAGAGCAAGCTACCCAAGTCTATACTAGCTACCCAAGGCTAACTTATTTAAACTCCCGAGAGGCACTACACTACAGGCCACAGTTCAAAGCTGAAAATAAAACTTCTGAAAGTATCTTTTTACCCCGAGGACAATGCAGCGAAAACTTTGATCTGATAATTCACATTATTGAGTTCTCACAAACCACAATCCTCAGGTAGCACCATTTTGGTTTCAATAGGATTAGAGTCCAACTATCTCCTATGTTTATATTTATCGGCTTCTACAAACATTTAATCTACTCAACAAGCAGATGTCAACACATCTCCTGTTGCCTTACTGACTTTCGCTGGAAGTTAATTACACATTTCCTCTTGATTACAATGGGGCACACCCTTAAGGTCAGAAGAACTAAGATCAAAAAGCATTTCTTCACACAGAAGGCTGTGAAGATTTGGGAAACTCTGCCCCAGAGAGCAGTAGAGGCAGAATTAATCATGTCGTTTAGAGACATAGACAGATACTTGGGTAGTTGAGGCATTAATGCTGAAATTATGGTGTATTTGGATAAAAAGATCTGTCACAATCTAGTAAACTTGTTCGATGGGCTGAATGGCTTCCTCATGTTCCTGTTTTTCTAGCTTCTTAAACTCCAGTCTTATGAATGATTTGACAACATTACTCCAGTCTCGTGATCAAATGTTACGTTAAAAAGCTGGAATACTGTGTTCAATTCTGGTCACCACACTACAGAAAGGATGTGAAGATATTGGAAAGGGTACAAAGAAGATTTACCAGGATGGTGCCAGGATTGAGGGACTTCAGCTATGAGGAGAGGCTAGATAGGCTAGGGTTATTCTCTCTGGAGCAGAGAAGATTGAGGGGAGACCTAATAGAGGTTTATAAGATCATGAGGGGTTTCGACAGGGCAAATAGAGAAAAACTATTTCCACTCGTGGGCGAATCTGTGACTCGTGGTCACAGATTTAAAATAGTTTCAAGGCGAAGTAGAGGGGAGCTGAGGAGAATTTCTTTCACTCAGCGAGTTGTTCGAATCTGGAATGCATTGCCTGAAAAGGTGGTGGAGGCTGATTCGATAACAACTTTTAAAAGGGAATTAGATCTTTATTTAGGGAGAACAGGTCTATTAGGCTATGGGGAGCGGGCAGGGCAGTGGGATTGAATCGCTCTTTTCAAAGAGCCGGCACAGACTAGATGGGCCGAATGGCCTCCTTTTGTGCCGTAAAATTCTATGAATCTATGAATCTATGAATCTATTCCCACATTACCTTTGATGTTCTACATTGTAAAGATCTTAAATACGTCCTCTCTCTCAAACTTTTCTCCAGGAAAGCAAAGTTCAGTTTCATCACCTTGTCCTCATAACTTTGAAACCTGGAATTATTATGATGTCTGTTCAAAACCATTTCCCATACATCAACGTCATTTCAACGATAGGGTGTCTAGTATTATGTACAAAGCTATTCCTCCCGACGTGAAAGACACTCTATCAATGTAATTTTGTTGTTGTTGTATTGTGTTTGTTGTGATTTATACATATGTCCTTTGGATTTATCACAAACGTCCTTGAGATGCATGGTGCTACCTGTTGACCCAGCCTTAGATTGAAAAGATATTATAGGAGGTTGTTGCGAGAGTACAAGTGGAAACCTGAAGTTAGCAGCATCGCAGTCACTACTTGCACTGGTTTGATTTCTAAGACAAACCAAAATAAAGCCAGCTAATTAATTTGTCTTAATTTCAATACAAATAGAATTATTCAACAGGTGTAACCCGAGAATGTATGTTGCTTCCAACAACAAAATTTTATCCCAAGGCGCTGGGATGTGAAGTGAATGTGCAAATGCTGAATATTCTTTGTCTTCCTTCTCATTTCCCTGTCTGTTGATATCCTCTGATGGCACAAATGATCCAGTCTTTGCTAACATCTTCCCTTTCCCTCCCAGATTGAAATTACTGCTGGTGAAAGCAATGCAAAATGCAACTTGCACCTGAGTAGTTATACAGTTACATCACACGTCATACACAATAGAGTGATGGATACAGTTTTCTCTTTATCTTTGAACAATGCCATTTCCATAAAGAATTCACTAAATGCTTGGCGACGATTAATGTGAATTATTTATAAACAAAGGAATAATGACTATGTTTGAAAGTGATGTTCAAACAAAAGCTAATGTATAATAATGATTCTGCTTTTTGAAGTGACTTCACATTTTTGTTCCTCGTGGCATCCTACTCACTTTACTTGATGTTTTGCCTTCCAGCAAAATATAATAGATGTAGCCTAATGTTTCCCAATGGAAAAGGTGGTGATGATAGATATCTTCTACTTATCTGGTAAAAGTGAAGGCAATGAGCTAGAATTTGCAGCTTCAACAATTTTGATTATGCCACAGCTCTCATCTTATTGATAGATTTAAAAGGAGTCCATTCAATTTTGTCATGTCAGGATAACCCATAGATCTTGCGAGCAGAACTTTAAATAGATTAAGCTTCGTTGTAGTTCTGCAGGGCTGTGCAATTAAAAAATCTACATTTGTGGACTGCAATGCTGATGAAAGACGATGAACATTCATTATGCAGGCAGATCATTCGTGAAAATGCAGACAACAGTTCCATTTCACCAGGAATAGTGCCTCATCACGATAATAACATAAATCTGTAAATTAGAAGGCCACTATTTATTTCGCTACCCAAACAAGGGATAGCATTTTAAAAGCACCGACCACAGGCTTTTAGGATATTGCTGTCATCTTGAATATATTGTCTGAAGCCATTCAAGCACAAAGTAAGTCCCCATGCTCCATCGCAAGTCCTGAATCAGTAACATTTCTTAAAACGATAGAAAGATAAGATATCACCCATAAGAAAGCCCAATCCATTCCAAAGAATGATTGGTTTCATTCTTGTAATCAATCTATCTTGGTGGCTAATTGAATAGAATTTATGGAGCAGATCTCCCTTTGGAAGCTTATCTAGTGCCATTCAATACTTTGTCCTGCTTAAGTTACTGTGAATACTCATTCAAAATTAAACAAGCTAAAGTCATTGTTGTCTCAAAAAGTCTATAGAACTCTATCTTTGTTAGGTCAAAGTATCAAGGCTTATGGGGCCAGGGCAGGTAATTGGAGTTGAGATACACATCAGCCATGATCTAAAAGAATCATGGCTGAGGAGCAGGCTTGAGGGGCTTAATGGCCTACTCCTGTTTCTATGTTTCCAACTGTGGGAGCAGTTTATAGTGATTACCGCCGAATGCATTGGCAGAGACTGCAAGTTGATGTCTTGCAGTACACTGACAAAGAAAAAACTATTTGATAAAGAAAATTAACATTGAATTATAAACCAACAAATGAGAAAAGGAGCTCAATAAGACAACAGAGAACAAAACATAATGGGATGTTGGAGCAAAAAGAGCATGAGATTAGTTTCAAAGGGGAAGGAAATTAAGCAGGAAATAATAACACAACAAAAGGAAATCATCAGAAATGGGAGAAAAATGAGATTTGTGAAAAAAAATCAATCGCCATGAAAAAATACATTATCAACTAAATCTCTTCTGACAAAACAGGCGACTGGAACAGAATAAGAATAGATTTACAACAAAGGATCTTTTTCTAATCTCATCTAAATTATATAATTACTTCGGAGTTGCCATACACAGATTTGAGAAAAAATGTGAGTTGGTACTAATTTGAAATTCAGATTAAAGCATAAATCAGTCTAACTTAGTTCCTGAGACCATTGATATCAGATCTAATACCACAATATTAATAAACAGCATTTGGCTGTTAAAGATAATGAAACAGATAAGTTTGACATGAACCAAGCTGAACACATTTAAACCTGGCATTCCCCTCTCCGCGCATACATCTGCCCTGGTTTTTAGCAACATCAGACCTCAAGTCTGGAGCTTCATTGTGTGGAGTACAGGAATGAACAAGATCAAATACATTATATTAATGAAGTAGATAATCAGAAATAGATGACAAAGATACTTTGGTGAAACATTCGGATCAAAAGCACAAACATATTTTTTCGTGCAGTTATTTTTAAACGCGCGATTGTCCAAACTAAGACCGAATTTAAGAATTTTCCATAATCCTGCGCGATGGAAGGATTCACAATTGAGGAATCCTGGTTGAAATCGCCGTATTTTGAACCCTTTTCGTAAATTTTACATGAACATCCATCTCACATTGTTAAAAAAAAATTGGTCAAAAAATATCCAACCTTTGACTTGATGAACACATTAGTGTACACAATTCACTGATCATCTCTCCAATGGTGGTGAGTTATTGCAATATTCTCAAGGGTGAAAGGTTCATTATTTATGACCGCCATAGATGTTGGCCAACGTTTTGTTTCCCTCACAAGTGCAAAACATGCCTAGAATTTACTGCGAGTGTTACTCTATTGATATGTGGATTGAAACACTGTCTTCAAACAACTTGCTGGAACCAACCTATTGCCATTAATAACTGCTAAGTACTATTTCTACATTTGTAATTCTCACTCATATTAGTACGTTGCTGTGAAGAACTAGGTAGCTCTTTGAACAGCGTGTGGTTTCTATTCAGATAATTGAACAAATTAATCAGGTTCATTCAGTCTATGAACATTGTGTAAAGGAGAAGGATATAAAAAACTAACTGTTGTAATTCTATAACCAAATGAATGCTTTGCATATCATTGACATCTTGACTGGAGTAAATTTCGGGACAAGGAGAAAGTAGGAGACACTTGCTCACCAAGATTGGCAGATTCATATAGGACAAGATAAATCACTCCAACATTCCTCCCGGGCAGTCAGTAACAAGAGATTCCGATGCCAAGTACAGCACTGTTGAGGTTGAATTCTCCAGTCACACACCTCTTAAGGTTCTGAGCTGTCTTACAGACAAAAACATAAGAGATTAATTCTCCTAATTCTTTGGTTAGGAAAGTAATTACCGCAATCTTTCAGTTCTGATTTTGAAACATGTCAAGCAGCTTGCTATTTTTATATTTGATAAAGTTTAATAATAATCCTTCCATTTAATATAGCACTTTTCACTTCAGAGGTATTGTCTCAAAGTGCTTTACTGTAGTGACTGTATTTTGTAGGTAAAAGGTCAGTGGTCTTTCTTGAGCTCCCGATATTGAACAAATTTCCATTGGTTTATGGGTTCAATTCTTACGGTTTCAACTTTACAGCAAGTTCCTTAGATTGAGATATCAACCTTCATTTGACTTCAATGATTTTTAATGACTGTTTTACTCACATCTATAAACATGCTTCTGGAAGAATAGTATTATCTATCCCATTTTACAATGGAGGCAATGTTGATTTTATCTGCTATTGCTTTTCAATGCTTTTTACCCTTTCTATTCAATGTTGAGTATGGTCTGGGGATTGTCTATATAGCTTTTCCTTATTGTAAAGGACTTTTATGAATAACTCCTCCAGTGCATCATTGACACATTGCTTGCACAAACTGCGACTACTTTTTCTTTGAATCACATCATTTCAGTTATTCTTCTACGGCAAAATGCCAACAAGAATGCAAAATTGCAATCCATCCATGTTTGTCTCTAAAATGTCATTCAAAGACTGACATGTAAATTGATTGACATACAAATAATAAGGGCCAACCACAATGAATAAATTGAATAATTTATATCAAAATAATGCATAATCCTTGTATTTGATATAGTGTTGCTTCACTGGATATACTGTAAATTGACTCTGTTTTTTTTGTGGGGTGAAAATTGTTAAATATTAAATTGTATTGGCAGTAAGAACTACACTTTAACATGATCAAAAATGTTTGGCCTTACACGCAGGTTCACATTCTTATTTCCACCCCAGAGATCTCATTAAAACTTTACTGTTGTTCAGTTCAATCTGAAAACGCTATTCTCCTTTCCAGAATATACATGTATTAATTAGCATACAAGTTTTTATTTTCCCCCAAACTGGCACTTGCCAGGCATTTCTTATCATACAAATCATGGCTTTGAGCAACCTTGGCACAAGCTTAGAAAACCCCACTCCTTTGAGCTAATATCAACTCCGACATCAATAAATTTCTGTGTCCATAAATATTATACTCCCACTGATAAATTTTGCTCAGCTCTCAACCCAAGTCAACTCATTAATGATAACATAACTCACAGTCATATATAAGATGACAACAACATTTCTTACGCACCTACCTAAAACTTAAAATGCACTCCAGCAACCCACAGTTTGCCTTACAAAATACACAATCACTATACTAACAGTAAATGCAAATAGGAATTTAATGAAAAAAAGAAACATGTCCTCCATACATAAAATGCGTTGTAGGAAGTGCAAGAATTATTATTTAATGCAGCCGCTGTCTGTTTAATAGTTACCCAAATGCAAATGTTTGTTTTGCCACTGGTGGAATCTGACAACCAGTGGATTCCTTTGGTAATTAAATCTCTCTTATCGCAGCGAAATAACACATCCTGAGCGAGCTGATTGAGATGTATTCAAAATGCGAGACGTAAATTCATTAGTAAAAAAGCGGAGTGGGCAGGAACCTATCAATGTTTAAAGAATCTCCTACTCAATATAGCTGATGGTGAGACACCAACATATTGGGAAAAAGATTGGAGGTTTCATGTAGTGGAATGAATGCAAAATATCTCCCAAAATTAGAACAACCCAACAAAGGAATTGAAATATTAAGCATTCCCACCCACACCCACCCACCCCCCCAAAAAACAAACAGTTTCAACAATAAAATGTTGAAAACTCTGTGCCATTTGGGAGGAGCGGGGAAATAAAACGTTGGAATTTGTAGCGTTTTATAACAAATTTAATGCGAATTGCAAAACAGAATGCTGGTAAGTGAGATGCTGAATGGAATATCAAATGCAACGATTATTATAATTCTAATAAACAGGATTTTGGTGTTGTATTGGTTTCAGACTTTTATTACTAGTAGGAAGTGATTTCATTATTATGTGATTGACAGGCTATTTATTTACAGATTACGGGACTGAGGCATTTGAATATATTCATTCTATAAATGGAGGCCGACCAAATGATAATATTAATGTTGATAATCCTTGCATTTGATATAGGGCCTTATCACGTCACTCAGATATCATAGAACCATAGAATCATAGAATTTTACAGCACAAAAGGAGGCCATTCGGCCCATCTAGTCTGTGTCGGCTCTTTGAAAAGAGCAACTCAATCCCACTGCCCAGCTCTCTCACCATAACCTAACAGACTCTTGTTCTCCCTAAATAAAGATCTAATTCTCTTTTAAAAGCTGTTATTGAATCAGCCTCCACCACCTTTTCAGGCAATGCATTCCAGATTCGAACAACCCGCTGAGTGAAAACATTTCTCCTCGGCTCATATCTCAAAGCACTCGACATGATATCGTGAATTATACAGTGGATTGACTGTGCATTTTGTGAGTGAAACGATCTTAAATCAGAAGCCTGTTTGACTGTATTCAACCTTTACAACACAGATAATGATGAGTATTTGAAATACAATAATAATAGTCAGCAGGTCAGAGAGGTAGGAAGGGGCAAGGCCATGAATGGCCTTGAAAGTGTTGACGAGGATCTTGAATTTATTCCTCTGGGGGAATGAGGAGCCAATGGAGCTGGGTAAGGGTTGAAGTGATGGGGTCGCAGAGCTTAGTGCAGGAGAGGACACGAGCTGCAGAGTTCTGGATGATCTGCAGCTTGTGAACGGAAGGATGACGAGGAGAGAGTTTCCATAGTCAAGCCTTGATGTGATGAATGCATGGATGAGGGTTTCGGCAGCTTGAGGGGTGAGGCAGTGGCGGAGTCTGGCAATGTTACGGAGGTGGTAGAAGCCAGTGCTAGTCAATTTTTTAAATTGTTTTATTTTTAGGGATTATTATTAGGCCTGTGGAGTAAGGAAACTTGCCCAATGTTTTGCCCTGACCTGCCGGGAACTGAACCCGGGTCTCTCTCTCTTGTAAGGCGAGTCAGTTCCAACATCAACGTTTTTGGCCTGGTGAAATCATGCAGGTAATAGCCTTCCAGATGCATTTAGCAAGATGCTTATTCAAGGATAGAACAACACTTGGAATTCTATTGTACGCTCCCTCATTCAAATTGAGTTCATTGTTTGACACCCATCTGTTCACCAAGAACCATCAATTGCACTCTTCTCCTATTCCCCTGCCTCGTGACATTGAGAAACAATCTGTTTTTGCCCACACTTCCATTGCGAGGTAACGAATGCTAAAAATACGCAGCGGTTTAAGTCGAACAAGCGATAAATAGTTACCAGACTCCATCCCACAAGGCAAATCGCAGTTAATCCTCCTGTCACCGCTGCTCCCTCCCTCAGCTAACAGCGGCCACTTCATGTCCCCAGCCTATCTGCCTCACCATCGTTGGGTGAGCTTTCTTTCGAATGTTCTCTGGAACTCCATCCCTGTTCCTC
Source organism: Hydrolagus colliei (assembly GCA_035084275.1). Taxonomy (NCBI): domain Eukaryota; kingdom Metazoa; phylum Chordata; class Chondrichthyes; order Chimaeriformes; family Chimaeridae; genus Hydrolagus; species Hydrolagus colliei. The sequence continues at coordinate 3,091,829 of CM068757.1, forward strand.
CAGCCCCCCCACTTCTGTGCTATTGGAAATCCAATTGTCACTGTTGACTTTGGCTGCGTGATCCCTGAGGATGTTGGAACTGATTAAGAACCTTTTTAACCCCGGAGCCTTTATTCCAAGCTTTTATTTTTTAGCGCTTCAGGTTCAAACATTTTATGCTCCACGAACATTTAGGGTCCAGTACCGTTGCAGGAGAGTGCGAGCCATTGCCAGGCGACAGCGATTAGCATTCTCAGTCGAAGGTAACGAAATAAACATCTAAGTCAATAGACCCAAGAGAGGGTGAGAGGTACCAACACTGCCTGCTACTTCTATTTCGTTTTGTTTCGTAACTATGGATGATAAGTGGGAAACGGTGAGAGGGAGTACATTTGTTTGATAGTGATAAGTGCCCTTGAAGCCCATTTAAATTAAGAGCTATGTATTCATCTGGTTGTATTACAATGCACTTGCAACTCCAAACAAAGTCCATTTGTAGCAGTGTTGCTCTTTAAACCGCTATTAGCGCTATTAAAATGATAGCCACAGTTGCTTAGCAACAAAGTTCTTGTTAGAACACACTGAAGCTTTCGAGAACAGACATGCGCAGATATCTCGCGTGGAAAGTACAGTCGGTTGCCTCTGCTTCAAATAAAAATACAAAAATAAAAATCTCTTCCTTGTCTGGAGTAGCTTTCAGCATTGTAGACCAAGCATATATCTCTGTGTGTTTGCTAAAGGAGTAGGGATGGGAAAGATGATGGAAGGTGGGAAGAAAGCTGGATGAATAACATATATACCGACTATATTTCTGCTGATAGAGATTGGTGACGCATGATGGAAGGTGTCAAAGCGATAAGCGCTCTGACAATGAAAAGTTTTAAATAAGACTGACATGTGCAGATATTCTGTCAGTTCCAGAGAGCATAGTCAAGAACGTCTTTAAGTTTATCCAGCGAGGGTGGGGTGGATCAGGCAGGGGCATCAAATGCCTGCTGTTTGTTAGCTGAGCAGTGGGTATCATTTTACATGGTACATATAATCAGCCTAGGAAATTCAAGGAAACGCGTGTGATATTAACAACTGAGCAACTGTAAAATGATCAGCTTGTCAACAGACCACATGTGTATCAGTCAGCATGCCGACATCTGGAAAGCAAGTCTACAGAATTGTATTTTTAACGGGATTTGTAAGGGCTGCAATACAGAAAGTGTTAAGTAAATTTGTGGGGCGCACGTCAGATCGCATAAACCGCTACGAAAGTATTATTGCAAGATCATTGTAAAACAAATAGCAAATGGATTGACAATATGAGCTCAGCCTTAACTAATCATACTCGCCGATACATGCAAGAATATGCTTTTCACTCATTCTGCCTTTAGATAGAAAATCAACAGTGCTGCAACAGATAAACTGGCAATTTGATTGTACTCACAATAGGGTTCCAGCCACAGACCCATACACTGTTTAACAATAAGGACTCTGATAACATTACAAACACGTCTTTCCTTGCTCAAAGGATTAACTGGCCCCGAGAACAATTTTACACTGCAAAACTGCATTGTTTTAAAACTCCACAAAGTGACAGGAGTATTGTCTGCTTCAGTGCACTTAAACGTGCCATACTCACCATTGATTCAAACTGCATTGCTGAAATAAATATTTAACAAGAACTTTCCTGCACTCTAGAATCCATAAAAAGCTCTTACATAAATCATTCCATAAGCATATCCTTCTTATCTTAAGTGTTTTGTCTCAGTGGCTCACCATTTTATATGTATAGGCTAGGAAATGGTCTTTCAACCAAGTCATCAATCAACCCCTTCCAATAACCACATAAAGTCTACCCTACTATGGCCTTCATACACCTCATTGATCTTTCAGTTGAGGCTTTTTGGCTATATCAAAAGCTTGCTTATATTTATACAGCTTGTGCCTCTCAGTCTTTAAACACCTGGATTATATCCCTTCTCGATCTTTGCTCCAATGAGGATATACAGTAGTAGGTTTTGCAAAGCTCAGCATTCCTACCGCTGGAAACCATTCTTCCTGCTCTTCTCTTAACTCTCCGCAATCCTTCAATGTTCTTATCAAAGTAGAGTGCCCACATTTGTTCGTAACATCCATTCCAAATGTGGCCACACTGCTGATCTACAACAAGATAGAATAATGTCTTCCACTTGTTTATCAACAAGCAGGAAACAACTCACTCATTTAAGTTTTGCTCAAATGGGGTCTAACTTATAATATCTATGCTTTCTCCAACCCCTTCAGCTGCAACTCCCAGCTCAGGTGCTCATTCAGCAATCTTAAGCGTTTTAAGACATGCTCCCAACACAAAGAGCACAGTACTGTAGGTAAAATTACTGTAAGATTCACACAAAGGATATAAAAAACATGAATGTTAGATGTGTCATGGCAGATCCTTAGGGACTCTTGTGGTACATCAACTTCACAAAGATAGAAACTGAGATTGGAAACTGAGAGCTGGGTCTATCGAACTCCACACATGTGGGATTTCTCAGTTACAAGAAATCTTATGTGTGTCTTGCAAACTAGATTCCTGTAATTATGCCTATGGCCATCCAGACTAAGATTAGTGCAAATTACAGTCACACGTACCAGCTGTAAATCTGAACAAAAACGCAAAATACTGCAGGTGCTAGAAATCTGAAACTCAGCAGGTCAGACAGTATATTGGGAGGAAAGGACTCACTTTCCTTTCTCCATAGGTGCTGCTTGACTTGCTAAGTATTCCCAGCAATTTCTGTTTCAGTTTCAGCTGTAATTCTGAATTGGTTTGAAATTTCCCAATCAATTTATTTAGGGAATGTGCCAGCTTTCCTCCCAACATTTAGTGTACACTGAAACCCACATTCCTCTTGCGACAGAGCAGTATTCTATGAAAATGCTCAATCCTGTCTGAGATGATGAGATTCAGTTACCTTCCATCTTTAAATTACAAGGCAAGGACAGACACCTAATGACTGCTATTGATGACAAATAAAGTTTAGCAATATATGGTAGGAATGAAACACAACCACAATTATTACACAATCATTGGTGAAGTAAAGTCAATGGAAGTTCATGTTTGGCTGCAGAAAATAATTCCAATCAATCTTTGGAGTTTTCAAATAAAGTGCATTCTGTTTATGGATTGCTGAAATAGTGAATGAAGTTCAGATTTGCCAGAAACTATTACATCTGGTTCAGCTAATACAATTAACAAGGAAAGTGTCCCACGCTGATAAACTTGCTCTGAAGACAAATGGTTTCTATTAAATTTCTCATTACATTTACCAAGCATCTTAACATAACGATCCATTTGTCACTGTTTTTACTTCTGATTTTTTCCACTTTATTATGCTACTTTAGCCTAGTTTGATGTTATGTTTATTTCCCGCGAGTCCTTTTCAATCCCTTTACAATTGCATCGGAACCACGAAAAGACACATAAAATAAGAAAGAGACAAATTAGGAGTTAAATAATGCAACTGATACAAAGCTGAGCTGTTCAGAACAAAGCAGTTATGTACTTCCCTAAGTTTACGTGACTAGTCCTCTCCTGAGTATCTAGTTCTCCAGCCAATTGAACTGTGAGATCATCCAAGGAGATCATATCACATAGATTATGGTAATGACTCCAGGCCATCTGTTACTTTAAAGTAATGCACATTTCAGATTACTAATATATCGTGCCTTCAAAAACATCTTGCTTGTACAGTACACAATAATAAATTGCCAAGAATCAAACAGCACAGTGATGTTGTTGTGGTACTTTTGACCTCTTTTGCAATGCAGTGATCTTAATGTTGTTACTTCTGATTTCTTTCCACTTTATTGTACTACTTCAGCCTATTTTGATGTTATGTATTAGTCAGTCTCTTACCTCCTCTTCTTATCCATCATTAGAATCCTTTGATGTATCAGGATATACCCCAGCCTGGGGAATGAAACAATAAGACAGATGCACGTGGCAGTTTCCAAGAATAAAAACAATATCAGGGTTTGAATGCCCCTAGAATGGCTTGATTGCCTCTCTTGATCTATCTGCAGGACCATCCATCAGTAGTAATCCTGCAAGCAAGAGAGGAAAATCTATATCTTTAACAATGAACCAAGCACCGGGGCATGCTTGCAAATAGTTACTGTTACATTACACTGTAATTGTCAACACCTAATCAGTCACGCACATTCACATGCACATCTGGGAGCACAACCTCAGAATAAGAACAATTTTTATACCTTCATATAAAATCAAATGTGTGTTTTTGTTCTACTTAGTTATACAAAGGGCCAGATAACTGACAAGCAAGTGAAGGCATCACTTCTTGGCTGATAAGACGGCGAAAGCGATGACTTTATTCCGAGCAGAATTGCAGCCAGGTAATCTTTTCAGAAAAATAAGTTCTGTGAAAATCCTCGTATTTATGTGTTCTTTGACCTCTTAGTCACCTTCCTCCAGTAGCTCCAGCATCTCTCGACGTTCCTCAGGGCATTGACCTCTTTGCTCTGCTCTGCAGCATGCAACCGCTACCATAATTGTAGGTTTTTTCCAAGATAATATTAGGAAACCTGAAACAGATATCTTCTTGAACAGCACGACCGCTTCAAAATGCCAATGCTTCTCCTAATAAGCAAATGAGTTGAGACAAAGGCTTGATTGTGGGACAGGTGGTTGAGTCTGGACTTGATGGAAAGATAATAAAAGGATACTCCTCAAGACGCAGAAGAACACTCAGAGATTGTCCAAAATGTACTCAGTGAGGAATCGATCTACAAGTTTGGATGATTTGTGCGTCACTTATACAAGTGAGAATTGCAAACTAATACACATATTCATCCTTGTCAAAACTAAAGCATTTTAATTGGTGACTCGACCAAGAAATCGACCAAGTGTATTTTTAGACTGAGCTGCTTAAAACGCACAGAGGAAAATATTCTCAACCTTTGGGCGGTTTTCCTAATTCTCTGCCATTTGTTCCCCCCACCCCCCACTACCGGTTGGTGAGCACATTTGTTATAGCCGAAGGATCATTTCACATTTGTCCATTCTGTGTCTGTGCCTGCCAGCACACATTTGATGGCTATCTATCCTCCAGGTAGGAAATTAATCTTTCCGAATGGAGGCCTGTGTCATCAGCAAAAAAAAGAAAAATTCAACTTCTGATTCTAGGCACTAGGTCATTGACAAAGACGAGAAATGAAGTGGAGCCATGAACGTTTCCCAAGGGACTCTTGTATAGATATTGCATAGAAGATGAACCTTCATTTATCACAAACAGATAGTCACATCTACTGAATGATTCAGATATCCACTCAGATTGCTGGGCTATAAACAAATATCTCCTATCATGTGAAAACCCAAGGAAATCATAGCAAATCTCCAGTGTAGGAATCCGCAATCTGATCTTCGGTTTGGCTTCGGAGTATATCATTCACTTTTTCATGTGCAGTCTGTGATGTGCAGTCTGTGATGATTTCTTTTTATAGAACGTTTCGTGATTTCAATTCAGGAGAATCTCATCCACAACAGCTCATCCACAGATTCGAACTTGTTGACACAATATGATTTACATTTACGTACACCTGTCACATCATCAAGATGTCTCAAAGTGCTTTATGATAACAGTTAAGGATTGATTAAGTTGGATCTTAAAATCGGAAAAGAGAAGATCATGTTTACGTAACAAGCTTGAATAAGGAATCTTTAACACAGATGAACTAAAATAGACTTACTTGTTAAACCTAAACCACTTACTGGAATCTGATCAAAATAACGCAGATCATTTCAGATTCATCTCGTGTCACAAACAAAAACGGGTATTTGCTGCTAAAGATTTTTTCACACAACCTCTCATACGACAAAACAACAGTAGATTATCCAATATTGTAACCTGCTGATACCTGTTTTTGAAAGCAAAGTCCAATCATTTCTACTACGCATTACACAAGACCAATGAGATGATAATCACTGCGGGAAATACACCTCCAAGACTTTTCATAAAAAACATTTTAATTAAACAATGTGTTCAGCAATAGAATTGGAGGATTAGAAGCAGAGGACCGTGTACTACTGTGGCACTTGAACTATATGATGTGAAGTAATAAAATGAAAACTTATTTTTAGCCCTTGCAAAGCAACAGATGGATCATCGAAGGAGACAACAAAACAGAGGTTGTCTCGTCCAAGAAAATTTGCAATGAACTTGCTAGAAAGGAAATGGCTGAAGCAGATTAGTTCATAACTCTGTGAGGTGCCCCAGGGCATCAAGTCCATATAGATAGTAAAAAAAAAGATTCTTACATCAGAACAGAGCTGCACATTGCCAGGAGGACAAATAAATATTTTATGCTGGATAATAAATGTGCTGAAATAACTGCATTACAAACGGATTATGCTAACAAAATTCTGCCAATGTTACATTAACCAAAATATGCAAATAGCACACATTTCTCCCATTCTGATGAATATAATCTGCACTCGAGTTTGAAAACCTGACTTGATTTCAAAGAAGGTCACGAAAACAGTAGCTGCTGGCAATTCTTATATCAGTGACTACTTTTGCTTCAGCTTTTTACAAGTCCTTAAGTAAGAAGCACAGTGGTTCCCAATACCAGTGGTCATCTCAAGAGACGCATGATAAAACCATGGTCGATGCTACAAAAGCATGATAAAAACATGTGTTGCTTATGACAATTTAAAGTATGATGAGCACAATGAGTTCCAGCAACCACTCTGTTTCCCTCGAGGGAAAATCTAACCGCAGCAAGGCCAAGAAAACAAAGTGGAGAAAACATTATCTGAATACCAGAATAACTTTGCAACCGTAACATCAAGATGAGAATTTCTCTGTGAGAATGAAAAATTGAATGATTTCAATAAGATTTGATGTGATTCTTTAAAACCCCTGAATGTATAAGAATCCTGATCATCTCATGCTACTCTACAGAATGGATTAGTTGAGTTAAATGGCCTATATCAGTCCTTTATTGATAAGATTTCTTCAGACACATGGGAACATGATATAGATTTTTTTAAATTGTATAATGCCGCTTATGCATTTGTAGGTACTAAATACATTCGAATAACTTGAATGAGAAATCATTTGGAAGTTTTTTTTTTAGTTTTGCTCATACTGTTCAATTGAAATAGGAGGGAGAACTTTCCTCATTAAGATCATCACCGTCATTAAGGAAGATAGAGACCAGTGAACCTGATTGATTCCCGCACAAGGGAAATGTTAGAATTTAGCCCACTCAGCAACTATGTTTTGTGCAGTTTAAAAAATGTGGAAAACCGATCAGGAGCAGGCCATGCAAAGTATTGAATCACCTAACATATGTAACGAGAACCCGATATGAAGCAGAGGTCATATAAGTCATTCATTAGCTGCTGCAGAGATGGAACAGAGACCCATGGACTGTTTCTAATGTTCTGAGTATTACAGTAACAGGATGATAACCCACAATGTTGTATCAGCAATGCACAATGTGAGGGCCAAACAGTTTGGACACATGGAAAGACCTGATAAGACGTTGGCTACAGTACAAGAAACTTCAGTTCAGAGAGACCAAATAAATTGGAGCTTTACTAAGAAATACTCTCTCAGCTTTTATATCTCAAGTGGGCTCCAACCTCTAAGGAAACGCCAATGCCATTTTTATAAATCCAGGGAATAAGTTGTAGTCAACAATTACAAATTTTCTGCAATGGATCTTGAATTGTGCAGTGATCTATATCTGGGATGTTCATTGCTTTCTAGAACTGTCGCAATTCACAAGAGGCGTAGTTAATCCATTATCTGGCTGTGTGTCTCTCACCGGACAGAATCCTCAACTCATATTCAATGCTCTCAACCCAAAAACATCAAACTTTCTATGCAACCATTTCAGGTTAGGCTTGATATTCTACCATCACAGAGTGACTATAATCCACGTTTGTTTCAGTAAACTTCTCCAGTTGCAGTGGTACTTGAACAATAGCACAATCAGTAACAACTTTATTGATTTATGTAGCGCCCTCCACGCCGGACAGCGTCTCAGAACGCTTCAATACTTCAGATACAGTGAGAAGAGAAATTGAACCAAAACATAGGGGAAGATAACCATTACAAAACAGTAGGCACATCCACCATATATTCATGGAAGGTAAAGCAGAATAGTATATTCTATATATTGAGCAGATTAGTAAGTATATAGAAGCCCTATACACATGTAATTCCATTGTTGTTATTGTAGAAGCATCACGTATTATAAGGAAGTACAGTATTTTATATCACACTATGATTGCTCACACTGTTTGATATTGTGTTCGATATGGTGCCTTTCACGCTGGGGAGAACTTCTCAAAGCACTACACAGGATTTACATTTAAGTATAGTGATTGAAGTGTTTTGCAGGTAGTGCAGCAGACAATTTGGGCATGGCAATGTCATGGATACAATAATCTTTCTAATACTCGCTTTACGTTTGTTGATGAAAAAAATCTTCATGAAAAGTGCCAACCACTTCCTTTCCCAAAGTAATTTTGCAGGTCGTTAATTAATGGGACATTGTCAAGAACTGCAACATTGCACATTTTAATTTCATAATGAACCAACCTCGTCAGCTATTCAAACTATTTGTAGCACATCTTGCAATATTTTAACATTAATTGCTAAGATTAAGCTATGTGGGTACATGACAAGATTAAGGAAGACAAATAGCATTCAAAGAGATTTGCTCTAATTAAGCAAATGGGCGAAGAATCCGGCAGATAGATCTTGAATGTGAACAAATGTGAATTAATACAGATTGTAAATGGAACTGTGTACACCTGTTAAAGGACTGTCTATTAAAAAGGGGGAAATGAAGTGGGAATTTGGATGTGATTAGTGATTACTCACAGATCATTTCAAATTATTGTGAAGCTGATATCAACAATTATCATGAATTCTGATGGCTCGAAATGTCAAGACATTTTCCACAAGTTTGAACAGGCCATCGAGGAGGGTATATATCACATATTTGCGTATTTATGAGTGCACGATCTTCAAAAAGTGATTGTTTATCAGCAAGGGTTCAGAGAAGAGCCAGATGTAGAACTCTAAATTATAAGGCGGTCACAAAACTGAAATTATTTTCATGAGAGAAAGAACGATTGAACAATTTAAGTCGTCAAAATACCAAGAGGTTCAGATAAATTCGCAATAGTGCCCTTTTCCTACACACCACATGGCAATTACATTGCATATTTTCAAAATGGCGAAACTATTTTCCAGCAGTTCCCAATGGAGACGTTGGGTGTGATCACACAATCAGTATCAAGCAAGGGCCACCACTGATGGAATACCTTCACTTGAGCGAGTAGAGACCATGTACTGGCACTCGGAAATCTCCTGGGTGCATGGAATAGATTAAAACTTGGCAGACAATCATCCTGTCTGATGACCTTGCACAAACTGGACCCAACAGATTCCCGCAATCTCCTTACTGTTTGCACTGTTTGACCACAGGAGCCAATGTAAGTGTTATGGATTTTTCCATGTTCAGAAAGCCGCAAGTCTGAAACCAAAACCCCTCCAAATTACTGCAAATTTACATCGGGACGATTAGTATCTGATAAAGGAGAAGTGTGGAGGGGAGAAAGAGATGTGGGTTTGGGTTGGGGGGCGGGGAGGGGATGCGGGCTGGTTGGTGCTATAACGTTCTAGAACCAAAACGTGCACGTATTTTCTTTTCTATAGTGGATCTCCACCATTTATTCTGGTAAAATTAGATAAGCCTTCGCTGACTAATGACATGCAGAATCCTTTGCAGCTTTCAATCTGACACTGGGAGCTTTGGAAGATCAGGGTGTTTGATGGGGAGGTCAATGCCCATTTTTTAGGAAGAGAGAATGTAATACAGTGCAACCTTTGCATATCCACAGGGATTCCTGCATTCATCAGAACACAGGAAGAAAAACAAAACCACTGAATCAATAGGAATTGAAGCTTTCATTGTTTTTGGCACAGTCTGTATTCCTTCCTCAAATGACTCATGTTTCTAGAATCTAAACATTACTCATGCATCACAATAATGACAATTCATGTTGATAAGGTAACTGAAGACTTTATTTTACCAGATTCCGTTTTTTTTGGAGGGCGGGGAGAGAAATTAGCAAATTTTAAAAAACTGATTTCCATACTTGGTGCATCTTCACATATGGGCCGACACACACACAAATTGTCTGGTGTTTAATCGTATTCCTGAAGCACTGGAGTGCTTCCGGAGTGGGCAAAGTAAAACAAATAATACTTGGTGAACGGGTATGAAATTTGCCCCCGTTGCATACTATATTCACTATGATAATTAATATGTTTCCCACCAGTGAGTTACTTTGAAGTGTAGTGATTTGGGATTATTGAACTTCAGCAAAGGGTCACAATAGGAAAATAATATTGCCACTCAGCACTGATGCAGGTTGTACATGCCAAATCTTGTCCAGTGTACACAAGTCTATCCATTTCTATTGGTACTGTGAGCCAGAGTATTTCTCTGTGTTACATACACAGAGTAGGTTTGTGTGCTTCCATTTATATATCTCGTCCACTTTTGGAATAATGTATAATTTTTTTTAAATAACATGGTAAAAGTCAGAAAAAGTGGGGGGAGGGAGTATCAATGCTACATTGAACTGTGCTGGAATAATGGAACATGTGTTTTAATAAGTACCTGCTCTTAACCTTGTCAGTAGGAAATACTTTGCGTAAAACCAACTGCTTTCATACCTGGCAGTTAGAGACAATCAGCATGTAGTGCATTGAGGTACCACTTGAATAGGATAAACCATTTGTTTATCGCCATTGTCTCATCAACCCATGAGACCAAAACAATTGTGCAGTACACTGCTTCATTGCACCGCTGGATGATGATTTACAGATCTCATTTGATTATATCTCGTCATTGGTTGCAAGGTCACGGCCTAAAAGATTACTTGTCAACACTTGTCTAGGTATCCAGCTGTTGTTTAATGGAATTAAACTCATTCTTTGATTCTGTCCAAACCAGTGTAAATGACTATTGTGCCTAAGAAAAGCTACACTTTTCAGTTTTATCATTGCACTTAATATCACCGTATTTTGATTAAACTCTTACTGAACTAAGAAAATCTATAATGTTTTCACAGACACTATTCCTTTTCAACAGACAAGCTGCCAATAGCTCAACTCGAGCCATTGTAGAAACAGCATGACAACATCATGCAACACTATGCAACATCCTTCAACGTTTGATTGCAAACAACATATGTGTAATATTGCATTTAAACGGAAGAAAACATAGAGTTCTTCAAGTACTCACTTTATTTTCAGTCCGAACAAGCTACCATAAGATGCTCCACTTTGGATTCTCTCAATTAAGTTATCATCGCTGTTCATTGTTATCCAATTCTACAAACGTTTGTGGCTCGCTCAAGCTGAATCTAGTGGTGTGCGCCCTTGCCACCCTATATGATTCTGCTTCAAATAAAGTATTCCTTTGAAAGCCAGCACTCAAGATTATCTTACTCTCCCTTCCCCAACACTATCCACATAAGTTATTCTCATCACTGTCTTCCTGGGTTTCGCACTTTGCAAACTTCAACTCTTCCAGAACTCCACACCCCTGGTTCTGTTCTGCACTTCTTTCATCCCGGACCTTAACAAGCCCCTTGGGTTCCTGTCTTGATTGATGTCATCGGCCGAGTTAGCGAAACATTTTGCAGGTCCCCACCCCACCCTATCCATGAACCATAGCCCAGAAAAGAGTCAATGTTTTCAGCAGAGGAAGTGAAAACATTAGAAAAAAATACCACTTCTTCCCAGTGACATTCATTATGAAAGAACGAATGTCCAACGTCTTGTTGATTATGATGTTTATTTCAAAAGCTCATCCAATTAAATGGTTGGTGAAGTTGAAAGTGCATTATAAGTATTAGTTGTTTAAGTCTTCACGGGAACAGAAAGACACCTTAACCTGTTTACTACCTGCATTACAATACATTGGTCTGAAACCTATTTGTGCTTTCAGCTTCTACTCATACAGCTGTATGTGTGTGTGCGCAAGTTATATTTATAAATTGATCTTGTGTCTGGTGGAGGATATAATGTGAGTGAACAGAACATTGTTGGCTGTCCCATGTCTGCCTATTCTTCTGGTGCATCCAATGAGTGTCATTGTTATGGTAGCATGAGGAGGGCGTCCTTTGTGTGACAGACTGAGCTTGAAAGACTCACGGCATCACAACAATGCTTATCAGCTCAGTTAAACTAGCATTATAAGTGTCTGAAGAAATTGCACCAACAGCTGTTGCTCAATGGCTGTGGAAACCCAAACGCTGATTTAATCAAGTTTGGAGACATTAATTTTAGGAAATGCAGAATTTCTGTAACTGCAGGGATGTTGAAAGGGAAATTGGCAGTGTAGAAAGCTAAGGAAGGTGACAGTGGTGGCTGTCGATTTATTACATTACAGTACTTGGATGTTGGAGAGCAGCTGTTGAACTACAACTCGAAGACTGCTCCTTGCAAATTTGGAAAGCAGGAAGACAAAGAAGATGATTTTATTTACCTTCCCATAAATAAGTTTTGTTGTTAACCATACCTGATGAGTTTTCCACTCATACATTTGATGCTCTGAATCTACACCATATGAGGCAGGTAAGTTCCTAGTGACCCTTTATGGGATAAAGATCATCTGGGTTCATCTGCTGCACCCTGATCTAATTGAAAAGGATTTGTTGAAGGCTCATTGCTCCACGTTTCCACTGTTTCTTTGATACAACAGAGACATGGGACACATTAATAAGCTACTTCTGTTTCCCTTTGATAATCAAAGTGCTTAGCAATTGCCTTGAGCACACAGAATAACAATATTGTAACGAATTGGATTTTTATGTTGCCTTTTCTTTCACAGAAAAATAAATATCTTAGAGCACTTTGCACAATACAATTGATTAAAAATGAAGGTGATCGTGGGATAGACAAAAGCAGCAGCTAGTTTGTGCCGACAACATGCCATAAACAATGAGACTTGTTAATTAATTTTCATTGGGGCTAATTTCGATTATGAGGGGAATAGAAACTGGATGGATCACTAAAGATTTTTAATTTTAATAAATAATGGTTCTACTAGGGTGCTGAATGGCTGTAAATGTTAAAAAAGCAACCATAATATTTCAGAGATCTCCATATGGCTAATGAATACTTTAATGAACTTTAATGTTACTTGCTGTTTTGAATGTGAAGGATGAATTTGAGTTCTTCCACAAACATGTACTGTATGTTGTAGAACAACTATGTACTTCTGATCTTCTTATAGCTTACAGACCTTCATATATCAATTAAATTCTTTGGAGCACTTTGAGATGCCTCAAAAACATGATGTAGCACTATATCAAATGCTTGCATTTGGTATAGTGGTTTTCATATCTTCTAGACGTCTCAAAGCGCTTCACGGAATATACTGTAAAGTGAATTGCCTGTATATTTGTGGGCGAAATATGACAGCCAATTGCACACAGCAGTGTCCCAAAAACAGTCGTGGATTGAAATGACCAGTTTTATTATTGTGGTTTTTTTTAGGGATTATTATTAGGTGTGTGGAAGAAGAAAACTTGCCCAAGGTTTCGCTCTGGATTCAAACACAGGCCTCAAGCTTGTAAGCCAAGTGCTCTAACCACTGAGCTACAGGTCTCCATCATTTATTCATCTATTATATCAGAGCAACAAGGCTTTTAGCTTTTTGGCGCAGTGGAGTTTTGCTCCAGATGGATGTTGTGTTTTAGATGAGAACCTTGTGCAGGAATCAAGAGCTGTGGGGCCAGGATTAGTGCCAACATGATGAACAACACAAACAATTGTAGAAGGGGTTGGAGTAATGGTGTTGAATTCTATTTGCTACAAGGAAATTATTGCTCAGGCCATCTTTGTCTACTTATCTGAATCATGACCGAGAGCAAACTACTCTGTGGAAGGACGAGAGATAATCCACTAGTTCATTGCTGTGGAATCTTAATCGATGAAACAGGAGAACACAGAGGGTGGTCGATAGATTGCAAAGATTACAAAGAATGTATAGCGTGGAAACAGGCCACTTAGCCCAACCAGTCATTGCCATTGTTGGTACTCCACATGAGTCTTTATCCATTTCTTGAAAACCTATTCTGATTTACTTTTATTAAAAGGGTACTATTACTGATTTTGTACAATAAGTTTCAGAAATAGCCAGAGTATACCATTTTAAAAGGCTTCAAATGGATGCTTTTGTCGATCTTATGCTTGGTTAACCACTGGGACATTGGTGGGGAGAAATTACAATATTAAGAAACCTTGTGTTTGATTTAGGGCTTTACAACATCGCTGAGACATTTCAAAGTGCTTCACAGGGTTTACTGTAAAATAATGTGATGGTGTATTCGTAGGCAAACACAACCACCTGGAACTAGATTTATCTTATTTATGTAACTTTTAAGACAGTCTTGAAGTTGGCAGATTCATAAAATAACTTTTCAAGGTAGTTTCTCCCTGAAGTTCTTTTTAAGAACTATTGGATATGGACTTTAAAATTAAGACTTAGATTCAACAATTCACCAAAATTCTGGGACATCTAAACTATCATACAGTATATAGTAAATCTAAATCCAAGTGACATTTCTCCTCTTGAGGACATTTTTGGTGTGCAATATTAGAGCTTCAATATCCCATGCAGCAAGCTCCATCTATTAGCCATAACATCAGGGTAGTGATGAGGAGAGGTTAAGTAGTTTCCTTGGAAAATAATTGAACAGCCAATCATCCTGGATCACTCCAACACAACTCTGAGCACTGTTGGGTGAACCAAACTACTGTTTGGTTCAGTAGTTATCACTCTGACACCTTCCTACAGGGAATCGTGTACTGGAGAGGCAATCATTGAAGTAGCAAACTTTTTTTTATATATATGAAACTAAATCTACAATAGAAAACCCCAAAGTCTTCAAATATCAATAATTCATCAAACAAGCTGTCAATGTTACCTTGCCTGTGAGAATATGCTCCAATTTATTAACAAACTAAAATTAATTTATTAACTGAACAGATACATAACTAACACGACGAGTGAAACAAAGGTAGAACGAAAATGTAGAGTCACTGGAAGGTGGATAGTAGTTTATCTGTATGCTGCCTTCAGGAATGTGTAGCTTGATAAATCAGGTGATATAATTTGATTCTCTCAGGAGACAGGAGTGTTGGATTTTTGATAGGACATTATATGTCTATGTCAAATTCACCACGGATGTCACACAATCTTTCTAAATGATACAATGCTGTTGAATAATTGGACGGGAATATTTATTTTGCTATCCAAGAACAACACCCGACGGTGCCATCAATTTGACAAGCGAATCGGTCATAAATAAATAACCTGGTCATTCATTGCTCCACTTGCCTCTGAAAACTTCGGAAAGCGTTTAGTTCAGAGAAGTAAGAAGGTGAGGCAGACTCAGCAAGTTCCTGACTCGAGGAGGATGCTGTGAACATTTTTGATGGATATTAATCAGGTTTCCTTAACATTGCATTGTTCAGTGAAGCTATGTGATGTTACCCTCCGCTGCCAGTTATGGCAAATGTTTAAACTGCGACTGATTTGAACTCATTGAGTATGAAAAGCCATAAACCATGGTTTGCATGGTGACAAGTTTTTTTTTAAAACAAATTACTTACAGTTAGTTCCACATTTGAATTCACAGACATAATAGAATCCCCCCTCAAACCCCCCACCTTCCCCCTCGGATGCCCATTAAGTGACTTCGAAGGTGCACGTTTGGCTGAAGATTTACATTTAAATGGCAACCCAGCAGAAGGACATGAATGTACCAGGTGTTCATTTTTCTAAACTAAAATAAAAATAATAAGCCCTTTACAGTCACGGTTAAAAGACAGAGAACTTGCCACGTCTCCTTGATGCGAACTGTTTGCTGCATTTAACAGTTGGCCAACAACAAAACTAATGGAATTACTGATTGATTATGGAAAGAAAATACGAGCTGTTTTCAAATAAGCCTGTTTTCAAAATAAGCCTGTGAATGTCGGGGCCACTTAAACTTCATTACTCAGACATCCTTTGATTAATTAGCAAGTATTTCTAGCTACCCATTACCCCCCAGCCTCTCATACAGGGTGACCAACAAGTCGTGATATCTACCCTATTATCTGCCTACATATATAGATATTTGTTTTAAAAAATCTATCTATGTTTTTAAATTAGAAAGACGTATTAAGAGCATTGTGATAGCATCACAACGTTTGGATCTGGACATCTATAATTGGACCAACACAGGGGAGGCTGTGCTTGATTATCTGAACGCCAGTCGCTGTCCTCCAGAGAGGGGGTGCTGAAATGCCCATTCCTTGCTTGACTCCCGACTTAAACTGCTGTAATAACAAATCCCTCGGGATAGCATGAGTCGCTGCGTTGAATAATCACAAGCTCTGTGGCTGACTGCTTTACAGAGGAGTGCAGCCTCATTGCTCGTGACATCCGATATCAAAGACTGGGAACAAATCACACTCCAAGCTTCATCTACCCGACTGTCTGTCTGTCTTTCTGGCTGTCTGTCTCTGCAGATTTCTACTGGTTAAAACAGCCAACCTCTCTTTCTCTCTCTCTCACACACACACACTCCCCCTCTCTCCTTACTCAGTAGCCTGTGTTTGCTGAAGGGAAAAGGCAGATATGAACCTTCTCTACGCCTTGTGGTCTCTCCTCCTGTTCTCTGCCCTGGCTGCCAGCACAAGGTGGGTAAGATATCACCATTCTCTTTATCTTCTCGCTGTGACATTAGCAACATTAATATAAGTGACTTAACCTGAGTATATAGTGGCATTGAATCGTTTGATTTTTGGGTGGGAGGGGGGATTCCCAAGGACAAAGCTCTGAGAGAGTGTCATTTGTGTTTTGAGACAATATTTGAAATACAGTAGTGTGTGTGATTTGCGTCGCCTTGGCTGGTGAGACTTACACGTCGGCAATCGGTGTCTTATCGATCACCAACTTAGTTTCAACCCATGCGTTTTGCTGTTTCCAATGTGGGGGGTTTGGGGGTGGGGGGGGGGGGGTTATTTATCTGTGTGAACACTCCACCTGCGATGAACGTTTGCATAACTCACGCGTCTCCACAAAGCAGAACTTTAACACATGGAACCTGAGTAAAATGGCTCAGATCAGACACGTTGGCAGAGATGCAAGTTCCTCAACTTGAGATGTTCCGGTGTATATTGCTCTCGTCGAACCGTCCAAGGTGCGAGTCAACGCTCACAGTGTATCGCGTCAGTTAGTCTCGAAATTAATTGGGAATTATCAGTAGATAAATGCCTGGCTCTGACCAATGGGCTCCACACAGTCAATTAAATGATTCTATCGTGCTTGGACAGCTCTTTGATGAATCGGTTCTGCTGGCTTGACTTCACAGGCTGTAGATGGAGCAGTTGGGTGGTACGTGGCATCTTGCCAGTTCCATTTGTCCAGACTTTGGTTTTTTTCCCCCCCTCTTAACATAAAAGTACAAATTCCCTCCTATGGAGGAATGATTGATTAAAGTCACTCTGTTTGGAAACAGAACTCCAAAAGGAAATCAGTATGCCATGTGCCATCAATCATCAAACTCCCCTGGACCTGAAATTCTGTATCCATTTCCTTCTGTGTTACACGCAAAATAATTGCTGCTGTTTATTAAGCGACACTTTAGGGGGGGGGGGGGGGGGACAGAAATGACCAAAGTCAAAGAATGACTCTTGATTCCCTTCTCTCTTTCTCTCTGCACGATTCCAGTTTTTCTTATTGGCGTTTCAAAGAGGTCTGTGCAAATAGTTGTTAGTTTTAACCTCTCGAGTGCTGGACTGAGAGCGAACAAATAGTTCCTGGAAAGTGGAGAGAGGAAGTGAGAGAGAGAGAGAGGGAGAGAGGTTTCCGAACAGAACATTCGCCCAATGTGATACATCAGTAAGATAGCCAGGCTGAGCACAGATCTCTGTACCTTGCTCCCCCTGGAATAAAGATTTTCTTTCTCTTGCATTGGTGTTGGACCTGCTGGATGTGGAAGTTCAGAAAAAGGGGAATACAAGGTGGAAATGTGGAAGTGCACTGTTGATTGATTCTACTGCTTACATTACCCTTAACTGATGTCAGTGCTGGCCCAGAGTGCAAGGCAAGAGAAAGAGATAATCCGTTATCAGCATGTTCTTGGTCAAACAGCTTGTTTCTAAACGTGTGGTTCTCAATGTGTGATTGATTGTTGTAATCGCCACTGAGCTGAGATCTGCTAGTTCAGTAAAACTAGGAAGCTCTGGACAAGGCTATCTTGCTTCTGTATTGCTCTGGTAATCTAAAGGGGCGCAATGTAATTTAGACTTCACTGGAATCTTTCAAGTCGGGAGGACATCCCAGCATCTTAACAGAGCTACATTTCGCCTACAACATGTAGGATCAAATTAGCTTTATGGTGTTACATCTTGAAGACGCGATAAAGCTCTATGTCAAATTCAAGGATTATTATTATCATCTCAACGTCATGATAAGGCACTGTATCAAATTCAAGGAATATTATTATCTCAATGGCAAGGCACTATATCAAAATCAAAGATATTATCTCAACAACATAAAGCGCTATATCAAATGCAAGAATTATCACATAATAGTTCTACTATTTTCCAATTTGTTTTCAGAAGTTTCTCCAATGATAGTGCATGCCCCTTGTTAGAAGTTTCTGGTTTCCTTTGAAATGTCAAACATTTTACTCCTGTTTTAAAATGCTAGACTGTATTCACTGAAGTGGAGGCAAACACACCAATATTTGCATCAAATACTCAATGGGAGTAAAACAATTCAGGTGGTATGTGTTTGATCATCAGTGCAGAGTTGTCCCAGTGAGACAAGCCAACATAATCAATCCTATCAGTTTCTTTCAGATTCTCATTCACATTACAAATATGTACTGCAGAAATGAATGTTGCATTTTTCTCTGTTTCTGATATTTTCACAAGGCAGTGCATGAGTGGATTCCTGTAGCTCAGTGGTTAGAGCACTTGCCTTACAAGCGTGAGACCTGTGTTCGAATCCAGGCAGGTTAGGGCGAAACCTTGGGCAAGCTTCCTTACTCCACATGCCTAATAATAATCCGTTAAAAAAAAACTATAATAAATTGGTCATTTCAATACATGACTGTTTGTGGGACACTGCTGTGCGGAATTGGCTGCCGTGTTTCACCCACAAATATAAATTCAATTCACTTTACAATATATTCTGTGAAGCAGTTTAAGACATCTAGAAGATGTGAAAAGCACTATATCAAATGCAAGGATTATTATTATTAGAAGTAAATTTCTTACGAGGTTGAAACAAATCCATTCAGAAGAATAAACTATCAGATCAGAGCAACACAATTAGTGTGAACTGGAGATGCATCTGTTTGTGTGAAATCACAGTAAAAGCATCATCTTAACTTTCTTCTCAGGTTGAAATCAATTCAACTACGATCCACGATAGGGAAATATATCTCAATGGTTTAAGAAAGCAGAAATACCAGATTAATTCCTATGAACAACTTTAGTCGGGGAAATTAATCAAATATTACAATAGTGATTAATGAAAAGACGTGACAATGCAAGAATTATTAAAGATATATCTTAATAATAATAATAATCCTTGCATTTGATGTAGTGCTTTTCACATATTCTAGACATCTGAAAGCGCTTCACAAAATATGGTGTAAAGTGAATTCACTGTATTTATGTGGGCGACAGGCAGCAGCCAATTGCGCACCAGCAGTGTCCCACAAACAATGTCTAACACATTCTTGAATGCTGCAGGATTTTGTAGGCAAAGTCAATAATTTACCTACCAAGATCTTACCAAGATCAGAATTCAGCCATCTGACCCAAATGTGAGAGCGCCATTGACTGAGCTAGGTTGACCTGAACTAAGATGTTCAATAACATGTTGCAATAATGGACAATTCTGTAGTTTTCAATGCCTGTGGATTCCCTAATAATTATCAGAAATACATTACCAGATAAATTACATGTCTTAGCAATGAGTCTGTCAGAAAGCAAAATCACAGCAATTAGCAATGATCTTGTCACTCACAGCTCCAAGCGAAGCTGAGCACATCCCAGAAGTGATTACGAAGCCCACCAACATCAAGAAAGTGCACAGTTGGTAAATGTTTACATAAGAATAATGGATTGATTGTGATCATAAAGCAAGATTGCTTCCTCCAGGTTTTACATTAATATTATGTAGAATGCTAATAAATTAGAATGTATTGGTTCAATCGGTAATTTTTCCCCCAAATCCGAATTTTGCAGAAACCTTTTACCCTGTTTTTCGCTTGTCTTCCAATGGCTTTAATTATTCCATTCTAGACTAACACTTTTTGAATTATGACTTTTTTTCAAGTTTAAACAGCGGTACAATTTAAAAAAATTTTAAAAATAAAAAAAAATACAGTCGATTCACTTTACGTGGTATTCTGTGAAGTATTTTAAGACGGGTCAAAGACGTGATAAGGCGCTATATCAAATGCAAGTATTATTATTATTATTAGCAACCATTGAACAGAAAAAAGAGAACGTCCTACAAACCGCTCTCTGTGACTAAGTCTACCACTGGCAGAGAGGGCAGTGAGCAGGATTATTCATGTGTTTGAATACGCATGCATGGATCTCTGCCTTCTGGCGCACCAGAATAATGCAGAGCATTCTAATTGTGTATCCTCAAGGATTGGAAGGAATATATATATATATATACATATATATATATATATATATACACAACAATATATATATACAACAACCATTGTAATTATTTTTTTCTCTTGCTGGTCATCAGCAAACCTTCAAACAATTACTGTTTGATGAATTCCTTTCTGTGTATAATAACTAAACTGTATGGATTTTTTTTTCCTTCCACTGCTGAATGGTATTAATAATCATGCAGTTACGCCAGTGCTGAATTGCAGTTCCCAATCTCTATCAAATCTTATTGAATTCTCACGGAGAAAAAATATTTATTGAAAGATTCAAGGAACGTAATGCTGAAGTCTTTCACACTCTTATCACAAGATTCCTCCCTCATTCTAGCTGTCCAATTCCACACAACCTCCTTCAACTGGGAGGTCTCAATCGCTGTCTTCTTCACAACCTCTGACACAGATGCCGCTCAACATTTTTGGCCCATAAGTGAAGTCATTCCGAGTCAAGACAGACAAAGTGTCTCTATTTTATTCCCTATAGGGTCATATCAAGGCTTCGTGTCTGTGAGGCACATCAATTGATATCAGATGAAACTAATCAAATATCTGGCTGGAAAATGTAACTGTCACTCAATCCCTGGGCACAAATTCACAATGAGTTGACACGAATTGAATGTTTCAGAGAATAACTAAAACCAAATTAGAATTGTGGATGTGCTTGAATGTGTTATTGCTGTAACTCGATTTCTCTTTGTAACCAATAGGAGCATTCATTTACAGTCAAAAGGAACTGTCGGCGTAGCTTGTGATCTAACTGCTCTGCTTGTATACAGCAGCCTGATCCAGGCCTGCACTGAGTGTGAGTTTGGAGCTTGGTTACACAGGATTTTCTGCACCGATTTCCCCATCACAAAGGGTTTAGAAACTTGAGAAACGTCTTGCAATACTGTGAGAACACAGATAAGATTACTGAGTGTCAAACTGAGTGCAAAATTGACAAGAATCAAGTGTTGACAGTTCATAGGCACTTTTCGCTCTTGTCACAGAAGCCTAATTAAACTCAGGCAAATTGCTAGCTCGGTCAGGATTTATATATTTTTTAAAACTTTCACAGGCACAAAAATCTCAGCAAAGATTTTCTGCTAACGTGGATAACACATTTGCAAAGGTTCTACTGAATTACTCCAAGAATAGGCAGTGATTGATATCTGACGAAGGGTCGTGGACCCGAAATGTTGATTCACTTTCCTTTCTCCATGGATGCTGCCTGACTACTGAGTTTTCCCAGCAACTTCGGTTTTAGTTTATCGTGATTAATATCTATCCAACAAAATACAATTCTGACTTTCAGTGAAAACATCTGGAATAGATGTTTATCAATCACATATGTTAATTAACCCTATGCGAGCTGTGAATAGGTTTACTTATCAGAGTGTACTCGATCGACCCAAACTTCCTTGATGCCACCATCTTGATCATTTGTTTTTGCTGGCTGAAATCTAGTCAATAGTCTGTATCCACACATTTCTTTAAAACATCTCCCAAACAGATGGACAGAATCAGGAGGAGGCAGATCATAAATAAATCATAAGAGAAGCAATAATGCAAAGGTACAGTAGAACATGTCTTTATGCTGCATGTCATTATAGGCAATAGAAATGCACCTTCCAGCATTGTACAGTACTTGTAATTTGCAGATTTCCTTAGGTATTGAAATATGTTCTACATTCAATTGTAAACACGAAGAATTTTATTAAATGTGTGTAAAGTCTGCTGGACTAAACAATGCTGATTATGGCCAGTGGACTGTATCAGTATCAACTTGCAATGGATTTTCATTATCTGTTTTGTTTCATCTTATTGCCAGGATTCACAGTTTTGCTTCTATCTATATTTCTGATAAGTTTGCTGCGAGTATGGATTTTACCTAATAAGATCCAAAGCCGCCTCATTTCTCACAAGAGCAAACTGTTTCTCTACCAAAGTAAGCCTTTACTTTAAATCTAATGAATGGATGAGATAAGAAGTTAAGGTTGGTCTCTCAGTGGAATGACTAACTCACTACCTCATAGATTTTTTCCAGCCTTCTTATTATTGCGCTATACTGTAGTTTCTAAGTATTCCCATTTGAAATCTGTAGCTTGAACCAATTTGTCGAAGCAGTAATGAGAGGAACAGAAATGTGAAATTTCCAGAAGCCTAATCTGTGATAGTACAATGCCTCCCCCCAACCCCCATGCCTTGGAGAAAATCATGGCCACTCAAACTGAAATGAACGGCACTTACCAAATATTTAACATAGATAGATTTTGGGAAGAGTTAATGTGCACCTGCAATTTTTTTTCACAATTCCATGCTTTTGGTGAAATCAAGCAGGCAGTCTGTTGGTAGTTATGGGTGAAACACATATGAAACACACTTACGAGAAGGTATTTCCTCCAATTGCATAGTTAAATCTCTCCCGCTATGCATCACCTTCATCTGATTTAATCACAAACTGTCTGCAGAATCACAAACTAATGTTTTTCAATCACAACGCAGGACAAGGTTAGCAGAGCAATTTATTTTTCCGAGTCATTGCGGTGACAGTTTTTGCTACAACAGTTCCAATGACTGCAAAAAGTATATGTTTTATTTTGTCCTGCAAATGGATGTGGTGTGCGTTTGCAATGAACAGAGACCCTAGTGGTTCTATCCATTTTTAGAACTTTTGGAAAACATCTGGGCTCCAATCTGAATTCCATTAATATTGGTTTCAATGAAATATAACGTAGCCAGTGTGACATGCACTCCGACTGCGATGGGTTTGTATTGGGCATGGGCAGATCACTGAGCTATCTAATGGATTGATGTGTGCTAACTTTTATTACCGTACGCCAGCAGGTGGTAAGGAGTACTGTCTCGGATGCTCTGTCAGAGGTAGTCTGTCAAGAGATAAATTGACCACCAGTTGCATGAATCACATCATGTCACATCATGCAACGTTTGGGATGCAGCCGCAAAAGCATATTTAGTGATCATTTGTGTTTTAGGAAGTGATATCACTACAGCTGTGGGCAATGGCTGATTAGTTATTCCTTGAAAGGTAGTGAGATCTCTAATCTTGCAACAAAAAAAACAACTGTTCTCGTATTTTCTACTGCCAACAACGGCCTTACCTACTGATGCAATATATAAACGTGAGCACTCTGGAGACTGGAGGCAGATCTCCCAAGGTGAATCTTCATCTTGCCTCTGGAGGGAACCGTACCCAGAACAGCAGGAAAAACTCTGCTCCTTTGTGTACTAAGCTCCTTGGTATTCTGAGCTGCCTTTGTCACAAACTGTACCCACAGACTGGGCAGGTACTGGACAGGACTCTGATATCAGTTTCCAAGCATGAACTTGCAATCACATAGGCCACGTGTCTTGGATTCTGCCTCATAAAGCAAGACAGCACCATGTGGGTCAGAATAAAATTTGGATGGAATTGGTTCCGAAGTATCGCGAAGGATAAATAATGCATCAGAGAAGATTTAAAGCCGAGAGTTCAACGAAGATTTGAAATTCTGTGTAATTCCCGCAGAGGCAGGCCACAACACTGTAGGGTATGCGGTGTCGCCAATCATTGGAAATAATTTCCTCTGAGCTATATTCTGTAGGGATGTTACACTTAACATGAACCCTGATAAAGTCACACATCTTCATCACCGGAGCCAATAGATTTTTATATACCGTGCATTCAAAAATGGAGGAAATGAATTTCCTATTGGACACATTTACATAAGTGCACCGATAATTCATAGAAAGAGGCTATTGGTCCCATCTTGCCTGTCCTGAAACTACAACAACAATAACAACAACAACAAAATTACATATATAGAGTGCTTTCAAAGGACGTTCCAAAGCGCTGTACAGTCAGTGTTTCAGATCCAAGCTGCGGTCGGGATCGGGGAGGGTGGAGAGAATGGAGGGAAAGGGGGGTGACTGATGGCACGGTCGAAGAGGAGGGTCTTGATGTGGAACTTGAAGGAGGCCATGGAGGGATTGTGGGATGGAATTCCAAACATTGGGGGCAGAGTGCCTGAACGCTCGCCCACCAATGGTGGGGTGGGTGGGTTGGGGGTTGGAATAGGCCAGAGCCCGCTGAGCGGAGGGAGCAGACTGGTTGGTAGCAGGATAGGTGGTCCCACAGGGCAAGAAAGTGGAGGGCTTTAAAGGTGAAAGAGATTTCCAGCTAGTCCCACTCCCCCGCTCTTACATCATAACCCTGCAAAAAAAAAACTTCTCTTAGATAAGCAAGGTCTTCTGTCTATGATCCAATTCTAACCCAAGCATAAGCTGCGCTATCATTCATTATCACTCCAAATGTATTAAAGTCCTGTGAATCAAATAAATTTATGTGTTTTGAATGGAAATTAATAATTAAATAACTCAGTTGATATGTTCTTGGTTAGTCATTTGAGTAAATGCAGAATGCTAAGTGGCCAAAATCTAGACTGATCACAAGCAGGAAACTAGCATCTTATCTGAACAAGGATTTTAAAGGATTGTACTATTGCTCAAGCGTCATCTGAAGTAGCTAAAGGAATGGAAATTGTGTGCAAAACTTGGATGTTTAAGTGCTTCCTTTCCGTTTAAGGCAAAGTTAGTCTTAGGGATTATCGTATGGAAATTTAAATCCATAATCCTAAACTAAAATAACAAAAAAAGAGTTAAGAATTAAGACCAGTCGAAGGACTACCTGAAAAAGGCTGAACCGAGAGATTAAAGACATGAACATTTAAAAATTCTACTGTCCTGTATTTGGAAAAGATTAAACAGACCAGAGGAAAGTGGACGAAAGTGAGACATTATGCTTTTTTTTAGTTTTTGCTGCAATGAAGCAAATGCACCCCATCCACCCCCCACGACCTCACACACCAGAAATATTGCAGCAGAGTTTTTAACCCCTCTCTTTATCACCCTAACACGATGTAACTCAAGTGGAGTGTGCAGTTGCAGGACACAAACCCTGCGGTACTGAGATTGAATTAGGGTACACAGTGAAGGTGGCAGGGAGAACACTCATACAAAGTCTACAGTGTGAACATGATTGACTAAATTGGTAGTAGACATAAATTGACAATATAACTGGAGATGTAATGGTACAATCTCAATTATTATGCTTCAACTGTTGATATTAAGAAAAGCTACAGGACATCATAAGCAAATTGTAAAATAGGCTTCAATCAAATGGAAATTGAACAAATCAACCAGAGGCATGTATGAAACAAATCAATTCACACTCTTCTTTTAATGACTCTCTCAGCAACTCTGTACCAAAACAACTCTTCATATTTGTATTCAGATTGTTTAAATAAAACTAGGAAATAACAGACCTTAACAGATTATTGCATTTATAACAGATCATAACAATCTGTGCATTTGATGTGGCACCTTTCACGTCAGGAGGACATCTCAAAATGTTTCACAGAATATACTGTATAAAGTGTAGCGACTGTATTTTTGGGCAATGGTCAGTATGGCCTCAGTCCTCAGTTCAAAGAGGGTTTGTGCAGTTCAAGGCTATTCAATAAAGCTGGAGTTACATGTTCTTGGCTTGATGCACGCAATGCTGAATAGTCCCTGCTGCCACTCAATGTCAAAGCTAAAGCAGGAATGGTAGACAATTGAATGAGACACCACAAACCGATTGTCCCCCATGTCACCAACACTCAGCAGAAAGGAAAAGAGAAAGAGAGACACACACAAAAATTTGTAATAATGGTAAATAATAAATAAGTTCCAACTAACAGAAATAGTGTTGCCTTGCTGCCATTAACCAGTTAAACTGAGACTGAGGCTCATAGAATAGCAATAATATAAGAAATAATAATAATAATACTCCTTGTATTTGATATAGTGCTTTTTATGTCTTCTAGACGTCACAAAGCGCTTCACAGAATATACTGTAAAGTGAATTGACTTGAATTTGTGGGCAAAATGCGACAGCCAGTTGTGGACAGCAGTGTCCCACAAACAGTCAAGGATTGAAATAACAAATTTTATTATTGTGTTTTTTGTGGGGAGGGATTATTATTAGGCACGTAGAGTAAGGAAACTTGCCCAAAGTTTTGCCCTGACCTGCCGGATTCGGACACAGGTCTCACTCTTGTCAGACCAGTGCTCTAACCATTGAGCTCCAGGATTCTAATATCAGGAACAGCTTGCATTGATGCAGTACCATTCATGCAAATGAATGTCTCAAGCCACTCGACAAACAGAGGGGAGGGTATCTGAAAAGGGAAGTGACAGTTGTGAGAATACCAGATCAATAGAAACACAATGGACACCTTAATGAAGAGCAAAGCCTAGCTGCAGTGCAGCCCAATTGAAATGATTGAGATCAATCAATATGATTTGCTGTATGAACAAAACAAAGTCATTCAAAAAAGGACAAATTATTAATGATTCCATTAAACTGCAAACATCTCAAACTCAAGGTGGATCTATGATAACCCCAGGTCCAATCATATTAGATTGCATGAGCTAAAACAGTTTGCACAAAGCAATGTTCCACAAACAGCCACAAGCAATTTGATTTGGGAGATTGTTATCTATAATACAAGGAGAAGCTCCCTTCTCTTTTTGAATAGTGTCACGGGAACTTTTAACATCCAACTGAACAGGCAGATAATATGTACAAAAGCACTGAGATAGTTAATTGAATTGGAATTTTAATTGACAACAAAACTGCACAATGCCTCAATGGACCATCTACACCAATTTATTCATATTGAACTGCAGAGATGCAAGACATTTACCAATGAACTCAAGTAAATTGAATCAATAGCAATAAAAACTTTACAAGAAAAATGATAGTTGCTTTATTAGAAATTACTGGTAAGAGAAAATAAATTCAGGCGTGAAGCCTGTGGGCAGTGCAACTGTATTAAACATTGTCGTGAAAATACGGGCACTTTAACAGCATCACAACGTTAAACCAGATTGCATGCCAGTATGTGTTCAAACCCTAGTGTGAAAATTATGTCAGGCTTTATTGGTTCTGCCAGTTTTGGAAATCTAAATTAGCTCTGTGCTTACAAGCAGGAATTTCTGTTCTCCTTAAGTGGAATTTCTGATGACAGTGCACTTTTAAATTGAATAATTAGTGGAAACTCCAGACAGCAAGATTGTGAGCAATGAGAAGACAGGGCAATCTGGAACAAATCAATTTGCTGGCGAATATAGTAACTATCTCTCCTGTAAATAGACAAAAAGGGACAAAAAGAATATGCTGACCCACTGGAAATGTTAAAATGAAATTGAAACCATTTAAAAATAACTTGAACCCCCCAAAAAAATACAATGTAACCAAATGAAAATGATTTGAATGACTAGAAAAATACTGAGGCTTCAGACTGAACCAAATCTAATCACTATCCACCTCTAAACAGAGGATAATTTTATCAACAGAACTTCCCTAGCTTCAGTGCTGTTGAGGATTCTAAACCCCAAGGTGCGAATCACGTAATCACCACTCCACAGTGATTAATGTATATAATGTTGTGAACAGAAACCTTTTAAGATAGTGAAACACAAATATATTGTTACTAAAACTGCTGGGGTTTTTAACGCACTGAACAATACAGTCTCTATGCTACATTAACTGCCACTGACTATTCAGTGCCTTGGGATGTCCTTCCGATGTGGAAGGAGCTATACAAATGTAATTTTGTATTGTATGTTTCACCCACAAAATAAACAGTCAAACAACTTTCCACTATATTCAGGGAAGTGCTTTGAGACGCCTCGATGATGTAGTAAGGCGCTATATCGAATAGTACGATACAATTTGTATTTATATAGTACCTTTCACATCCGTGATGTCTCAAAATGCATCACACTGTTGACTGGGTTCTCAAACTGGGTAGGGGTGGGTGGAAGCTAAAGAGATTGGGGAGAGGAACGATGACTGAAAGCCCAGTCAAAGAGCTCAAACTGAGGCAGGCTTTGAACATCAGGAAGGGAGGAAAATCAAGGCTGAGGCAGGCTTAGAACATGAGGGGAAGAAGTGAGTAGGAGTGAAGAAGTTCCAGAGAGTGGATTTTATCTTCCTTTCCATGTTTGTGCCTCGGAATTTCCCAGTTGACTGAGATCAAACAGCGTTTTGGATGAAACAGACCCTTAAGCCAATTAAATGCTTAATTTGCTTGCAGATTATCAGTCCTATTGTCTTTGCAGTGTGTTAGTTTCTGCTGGAATCACCCACTTCCCTGGTAACCTGTTCTGGTTGTGCTATGTTAGGTGAATAATTGTTTTTAGTGATTTTCATATAAAATAACAATTTCCATCCATATAGCACACAGCACATATATACAAAGACAACAACAGAAAGCAGTTATATGAAATTATGTTTTTTTCTATTGGAAAAAGTAATAAGTGCAAATAACAGGTCAGTTTCAAAAATGTCCAAAAATAATTTTTTCCAAGAAAACATTTGTTGGGTTGAAATTTCATAACGTATGAAATGCAATTTGAAATGCTACAGATTTCATCCCCTTTTCTTCCAAAAAATATAAATTTGAATAAACAACCCATTAGAATTCTCTTATGATAGAACAAATCAGGTTTGTGTAAAAATGTTTTCATGTTCCTGTGCTATGCTGAATCAGTTAGAGTAGCTTTTCTGGTTCTCAATAGCTCATCTCTTCACTGCCTCCTGTGATCTTTGATTTGGAGAAGTCATTAACACACATAACTTCAGATTCCGGCATGTATCTTTGCCTCAAGCTAAAGTTGTTGGGACAATTCAAAGGCGCTGTGAAGTCTTTATTATGCATTAAGTGAAGTCCTAGGAAAGGATGAACCTAAAAGCCTAATGTATGAATGCAAGCAATTTTCTTAGACAGGAACTCCATTGCCACTAAAATGCTGTCACTTCCAACTTTTTACAGCACATCATGCCAGTGTCCCAGAAGCCAGATGTTTGCACAATCATATTTCTATGATCCATCATTCTGTAAATGTTACCTGTGGCGAATCTTTGGTAAACAATATTCAAAGAGAATAGCTGTAACTCTCATCAGAAATACTATAATATTAGCCATGTTTTCTTTTGAGAATTGTTCTGTTAAAGCAGGAATCTGCTGTCACAAGTGATCTGTTGACAAAACCTGGGATCCTTTTCCCTGCGTAATTTAGAATAAGTAGATACCGTCCATTTGAAATTTGGTGTTTGTTTTAGAACTCAGCTTTTGAATTCATATCACGTCTAATGAATATATATAGATATATCTATATATACAGTAATGGGAATATTCTTAAAATGTGTTCATATGCGATTGACGGTTTCATCAATCATACTGATACTTTATGGTTCTTTTAAAAATATGAAGGAGATATACTGCTATGTGTCAACGGTAACATTGGGGGAACTGTAGCAGATTGACAACAACTGTGCAGCTGTAAGTTCTTAAACACTGAATTGGTACTATTATTCCAATTCAGCAATTTTCCCGAAGGAGCAATTTGTTTTTACACACAACCTGCCAGGCAAAAGTGCCAAAGTTCATCCAGCAACCGAGGTTAGCTTGCTAGGCGTGGAATAAGCAACACTACACATAATTTAATTGGAGATCGGTGGCGACATCTGTTCAGCACTAAATCTAATTCAAGACTTGCTTTTGTGATGACTTTGGTGAAACTTGATCTTTCATGATGTAAAATTTGCAAACGCGTTGAAACGGGTGCAGGATGACGCAGTGTGCTAAGCGGCGGCGGACGCAGGTGAAACTTTATTGTTATGAGGTAAACTGAGTACGGACACCACAGGATTGATTACATCGGTGGGTATAGCAGCGTGAAGCTCAAGCTCATGTTCATAGAATAAATCACCTAATTGCTTGGAGCTCAGTTTGGATCCAATGGGACAGCTAGAGAAGGAAATAAAATACCCAGTGAAACTATTCTAATAATAATAATCCTTGTATTTGATGAAGCGCTTTTCACATCTTCTAGACATCTCAAAGCGTTTCACAGAATGTACTGTAAAGTGAATTGACAGTACAATTGCGCACAATGACGACCCACAAACAGCCGTGGATTGAAATGACCAATTTATTATTGCTTTACGTTCGAGGGATTACTATCAGGTGTGTGGAGTTAGGAAACTTACCCAAGGTTTCGCCCTGGCCAGGAAACAAACCCAGGTCACTCGCTTGCGAGATGAGTATTCTAACCAGTGAGCTACAGGATTGAGGCATCTCGACCGTGTGATAAGCCGCTATCCCAAATGCAAGGATTGTTATGGTGTGGAAAGCAGGCCGAATGAATCTGAATGAAGAATTTCAGATAAGCAAATCGAGGGGACGCTGATGAAAACTCGGACCCCCATGGAAGTCAGTCCAGAAGTTCACAGCTTGCTAACAGACTCAAAATTCAAGAGTAAAAGAAGACTGGGCTACCGGCTAGGATTCTTGGGAAATAGACAGACCTGGCACAATGGGATAATACTATTCCAATCTGTTGGTCGTCACTGGATTTATTCACTGACATAGCTAAACCAGCACAAATGGCATTTACAATGGTTAACAGTTGGGGACATGTTGAGTTGTATGAAGGTGATACAAGCAATCAAAGGGGAATAAGTGCACAAATCCAGGCGCTATGTAACAGGATGGCAGCTTTGTGTTTTATTTTTCTGGATGAGAACATTTTCTTTCACAGCAAATATCATTTTGCAAGGTTAACCTTCTTTGAAGAAGAGAAGCAGGTAGGGATGTAGAGAAATAGAAAATGAAAATCCAGAGTTAGGGCTAAAGAAGGAATTGTCAGGACAGGTAACAGAGTCTGATGCTTGGTAATTCTTTTATATTTGTATAACAATGACTCTGATATATTGCGCAGAGTGCTGCTGTTCACTGGCTTTCATGTTAGAAATAAAAATGTAAAATTTTAAATTGAAAAAAAATGCTTGTAATGAAAGTACCTCTGTCATGTCTGTTTGGGTCACCTATCAATTTGATTAGAGCAGCTTTGATAGGAAAATGGAAGCTATTATTTTATTGGCAAAGCAGATTATGGCTAAATCAGCACACCTACTAATTTGTAATGCAAATGAAATTAGCATGAAATGTCGTTCAGTCAAAAATATCAACCGAGATCAACATTTGACAATGATAAAGGATGAATCTCAGTTAACTGGTCCACTCCCTCCCCCCCCCCCCCCACTGCCCCCCCCCCCCCCCCCCCCCCACACACACACACACACACACGTCACCTTCATCTCATCAGTACAGTACAATATTTATACAAAATTATTTTATATTAAACACAATTTTTAACCACCTTTGAGTTTAACTACTTGATGCATTTGAATATGCAAACTCATTACTCTAACCTAGGAATGCACGTGTTGATATGAAACCTACCCATGGAACCTCCTGCAGCTCAGTGCTTAGAGTACTCGCCTTACAAGCGTGAGACCTGATTTCGAATCCAGGCAGGTCAGGGCGAAACCTTGGGCAAGTTTCCTTACTCCACACACCTAATTCAATAATAATCCCTCCAAAAAAACCCACAATAATAAAATTGGTCATTTCAATCCACAACTGTTGTGCACAACTGGCTGCAGTGTTTTGTCCCGGTGGGTCAGGCAGCATCTATGGAGAAAGGAAAAGTGAGTCAATATTTCAGGTCGAAGACCCTTCGTCAGAATCCGAATCATAGACCCAAAACATTGACTCACTTTTCCTTTCTCCATAGATGCTATTATTTGCAAGGCAGATTATATGGACATATCTTATTATTATCATAAAATAACCAACACTCATTCGCCAGAGTTGAAATTCTGTATAGCCCGGTTATATTAAAAAATATATCTTTGGCTAATAAACTCTAAGAGAAGGAAACCCGATCATCAATCTTTCCCTCTGAATAGTTCTGCTTGACCTGCAAGTTGCTCCCAGCGATTTCTGTTTGTGTTTCAGATATCCAGCATTTTCAGTATTTTACGTTTTTGCTTACTTTGGTAATTCGGGAATGGGCTACTTATAGTATTTTAAAAGCGTGAATCTGCCCAGTCCACGGTTTCTGTGATTGATACTTTCCATTTCAGGAAGACATTCATTGCTATCAATTTAACATGCACCAATGCACTTGAGTGTTTTTGTAAAATAAATAATAAAACACTAGGCATTGCTCTAATGCTCCACAGCCAATATTTAAAATATAAATTGAAAAAATATTAGTTTGCTCGCTCTTTCCACACGTGCACAAAACTTACCCTATTCATCTTAGACGTCTTTGGCTTCAATAGATGAAACGCACACATATTTGCTCTGCTGCTATTATTTTCTTAGGAGGTACAATATCTCTCCTTTACTATGCTCGTACCACATATTCAGTTCATTTAAAAGTTTGTACTCTACGATAAAATAAACAGGATGCACTGTAAAATATTAAGGCACTTTATTGAGGTTTTGGATTGAGGTTAGAAGATGGCTATAGCTATGAAGAGCTTTAAACCTACCTAGGATTGAATTGGGGAAATTCCTAACTCTCATTTTCCTGCCACCTTTCAAATCCTTCCCACCAGTTTAGTTGAAAAATTTCCTTTTAGACTGAATCATCTTGGATCCTTTAGGGAGGTGGTGATCGAGCGATGCTGAAGATACTATTATATACCAATGCCATGCAAAATAACACTTGGAATTGAAACGAGGGTGACAGAAGAAAGAAAATAATAAACAAGACTGTTCGCTGCCAGAGAAAACAAAAACTACAATGTAATTAGAAAGAAGACTTAAGATAATAAAACTCAAACGTATGTAATGAAATTGAAATGCTTCAGAAGCATTTCGGAACAACAGGAAAGAAGAAAGAAATCAAATCCGAAGACAGAAGAGGTTGACAGAAGACTTGTAGCTGAATAATAGCCATCTTATTATTTTAAAGAGACATTTGCACAAGAAATAATCCTCAAAACTCCAAAACTCTTCATACCAAAGATGGAAAAAAGAAAATGCAGAATTTAAAGAAAATGCGGATTATTTTTTCCCCCAAGGAAGAGAAACTTGGAACAGGAATTTTAGCAATTCATTGTTAAATGCCATCAATTTTCAACATGACATAAAAATTGGAGTTTTCCACTCAGAAAAGACGCAACTTCAAGCTGTTTCGCTCTCCCCCAAGACAAAAAATAATTTCCAAATAGTAAGTGCATTTTCCAAGCTACCAGTGATTTAAAATGGGCTTCCAGTCTACTAATCTCACTTTACAATAGATATGATACAACCTATAAAAAAGTAAATGCTTCAGAAATCAATCTCATAGCTTTTTTTTTGGTCTCACAATAGTGATTCCTTTTTCTTGAAGATGTCAATCTTGTGGTTTGCAAACTTGAAACACCACAGGGTTTGGGACTAAGCATGCAGGGAGAGTGTTATCATCAGGGTTGCATATTCAGACTTATTTGCTTGTTTTATTTGAGAACAGCAGTTAATGGAATCCGCTGTTGACAGAAATCAGGAAAGACTGAGTAAGCTGAGTAACACAATTGGTAACCAATTGTGTTGGACAAGGTGTTGGAATTTTTAATTAGGATGAATGCAGAAAGCGAGCCAACTTTAAGGCTGACGATTTGGAGCTTGGGAGGACAACAATGTTCAGAAGATTCAGAAACCATTGTCGTGTTATGGGTGAAAGGGAATGTGAGAGAGGGAGCATTGCAGTGAGGAAAATGCTCAATGTAGCACACGCCCGAGCAAAGCATCACCTTTCAGATGACAAACCTTCTCTTGAGGTTCTGTCCGGAGGGCAAAAAATGCCTTTCCATATACTGTATTGAGCTTTAAGTAGAATAGAGGTGTTGGGTTTACAATTAAAATGGTCTGAACTGGATTACAGATATTTCTTACACAGCAGTGGGTATTTGAAACAAATGCTTATTAAAAGCAACTGATGCCACATCGATTAACTCTGATCGAAAATAACTGTTTGTATCTATGAAAATGGCAATGGAGGGTGTATGGATTGTGAAATAATCAAATACTCCACAGAACACAGAATGATTTGTCTGCATCTAACAGGAGAGAGCCTGGATTGAGAAAGAAGAAGAATGTTTTGTTTGATCGCTGAAGATGTGATCCCCATGGACCTTGTCTCATTCCATGGTTTATGTTCCTACGAAAGTTTCTGAATGGGAAACAAAACATTGGCTTGGAACAGAAAACCGTACATCTTTGGGGCTCCTGCAATGGAAATGCAAGGATTCCACTTGAGATCAGAGCAGGTAATAAGGCCCAAAATGTTGATAAACATTAAAAGGAAAGGGTGAAGCTTCCAAGCAGAATTGTTGAAATGAACGGCAATAGCTTAAATTTCAGACTTTCACGATAAGGAGAAAAAAATCCCTTTGGGGGGATTGAACACCTGACTGTGTTACGCAATGCCAAATTTCAGTCAGGTTTTATAGAGAAGTTGTGTGTATCTGTTGATAATAAAATGCAGACTGATTGATAATGGAAAAAAATATTTGCCATTCTGGACGACATGATCATAAAATGAATGGAGAACCGTGAATCAATTTAAAGATCCACAGCTTTACTTTCCCTGTGTGCTTCTGTTTACTGAACCGTCTGAAAACCAATAAGCACCCTTTTCAAGGAAGGGAGAGAAGATATTCATACAAAAATAAATACATTCAACCTTAAGATAGCTTGGAACCTTTTGCACCATTGAATCCAAGGAATGGAACTCCAAGGATGCGGTACATTTCACACCAGCGTTGGAGAAAGATGCATTCAAATCTCCCAATAGTCTTGGAAGAAATTCAACACCATCATTACAGCAGAAGCAATAGCAAATCTATTGCTCTTTGTTAACTTAGATATACATGTGCCCTAATTTACATCCTGTTTATTGAGGCTGATTGTGTGTTTAACAAGACAATTTGCTTTCGACACCTAAATTAAATAAACAGTGCACAGCCACTGAAGGGTGAATATGGACTGCTTTGCTCAATCGGCTGCTGCGTTACATCCACAAAATATACCGTCAATTCATTCTACAGTATATTCTGTGAAGCGCTTTGATATCTTTAAGACATGAGTCAAATGCAAGGACTATTAATATGTAAAGGTGGATAGAACGTATTCCTCTCTTTCTTTCATTCTATCTTCCCCCCCCCCCCCCCCCCCCCCCCCACATACACACACACACACCTACACCTCATGGAAATTGAAGTCCAAAGAAGATCAATATACTCATTAAAATGTTATTGGATAATTGGAGGGATGGCTGATTGTTATTTATTTTCATGCTTTGGATGCCAGCCAGTGATACACTGAATGTGCATCCAAGAGCTCTCCCATCACACCGCCGGCTATCTTGCCCTTCAACTAAAAATGCAGCACAGATGAAGCTCTAATGTATTCACTCGTGATGCCAAAGCAGGAAACAATTAACAATTCTTCTGTACTTGAAACTATGTAAGACCCTAATTATAACCCAAGTATTTAATTATTCATTCTCGAGGGTTTGCTCGGATGTACTGAGGGCAAATGCCAAATTTCTTGATTTAAGTTGATAACTAATCCTTACATGTGTCAACCGGGGATGAGGAATTCCAGTTCCTGTTTAATTTAAATTTTAACCTACATCAGTTTCCATTTCATTTTTTTTAAAAAAAACACAAGAGTGTGTACAATGACTCATCTTACAAATTTGCATTCAAGTATTTTTTATTTTGGATCTCCACACAAGCTCAACCCCATGAAGTCATGATTGGTATCTGGACTCAGACAATGAAGCACCTTCTGGCTGACCTTCTGGCTAGGTTTTTGTACATGGAAATAAATGTCATCCTCAGCGGTTATTAAAACACTTTTCAGCAATCAAGTTATATTTTCACCAAAAGCTTTTTACCTTTGGAAATATTTTTTTTAAACCAATATTTTGCTGGTTACTGAAGCAGACAGAGATACGTTGATAGATTTTCTGAAAGCTAAGAGAACGATACTCATCTCAAAAACTGCTGCCAAATATGTGTATCAATCAGCTGGACCTGAAATTTGGCATGTTATCAGCTTAAAGCAAGAATCCCAATACTGTTACACTGCTTTAATTGTGAATTGTATCATATCATTCAATATCAAATGCATAAAGCATCAACATGTGCATCAAGGATTACAAATTGTAACTTGTTAAATTCTAATATTCTAATGTACTTCATAAATAATTCAAGTTTACAAAGACAATGTTCAAATCCCAGTATACTTGCTTTATGTAACTAACATTGAATCAAATGTCAATTAAGACAATATTCATTAGGGAAATAGTAAAAGTTTATAATGTCTTTATGTGTGTTTGTATAATATCTGCAAAGTGCATATTTATAGTTAAGTATGATGATCAATTTAGAAAACTACAAGGTTAGACTGTAATAAAATTATTTATTTGTTCATTTTAATAACCATCTTTTCTTATCTAAAGCTCTTTTATTTCTCGCATCTACTTTTGTGAACATCTTAACAAGCCAGTGGGCAAGTCAAGTTCTCAATCAAGCCTGCTTAGAGAGTTGAGCTGACACAAGACACATGCTTGCCTGAAGGAGGAAAGGATTGAGTGTGCAGGGATGTTTGACGATTCAAATTAAAATTCAAACATTTCATCCTTGATATTTAACTCAAATAGTTCTGGAGTTAGTGTAATTTGGAACCCATCCAATTTTCCATTGACCCAGTTCAGTAGGGAATTCGTAGCTCAAACCAGTTCCTTTTAACTTCTGGGACTATGGATTGAATCCAGTCTAATGATGAAACAACAGATCTTGCTATGGCTCCAAATGAAATTAGTTTGGTCATTTTAATCTTACTTTTTAGCGGCACAGATACACAGTGCAAAATTTTCCATATACTAGGATTATATAGCACCTATAGGATTTGTATAGCACCTTTAATTTTGGGAGGAAGTTCCAAAGAGCTGGATTAAACTATTAATCTTGATTGGTGACGCAGCAATTGGCTGGCATGTGTGTACATTATAGGATGTCCTTCTCAGGATAGGGATTTGAGGTTAGGGGCAAGGATAGATATAAAGCGTTTTTTTTATTCTGCCTCTTATTCATACCATATATGGGATGATTGGATTTCCCATGAGGGAAAAGTTCTTATGTTTATCAATAGCATGTTTTGACTTGAACACAGATGAAACTGTTTATTTTTATTTTCCACACTTCATATCCCATAGTCTGGATAGCATTACTTCCATTCCAGATAATTGCAATATTTATTAATCAAACAATATTTATTAGTCAACTTGTGAATCATCAAGGACTATTCTATTAATTATTATTCAAAATGATTGGTTTGGTATACAAATACTATAATTTGT
Source organism: Hydrolagus colliei (assembly GCA_035084275.1). Taxonomy (NCBI): domain Eukaryota; kingdom Metazoa; phylum Chordata; class Chondrichthyes; order Chimaeriformes; family Chimaeridae; genus Hydrolagus; species Hydrolagus colliei. The sequence goes on from CM068757.1 coordinate 3,129,897, forward strand.
CAATTATGGTATAAGATGTGGTATCCATCATTTTTCTAATTCCTGCAACTGGGCAACCAGTCAGAAAAATGCTTCAGGGTGATTCAATTTCTACATAATTTCAGTTATTTTGGCATTTCCTGGCCACTCTGTCACTCCTTCTATAAGAGAATCCTCTCTCTGAATTTTCATTCTACTAAAATCAGAAGTCCCGCTTTTGCAGCCTGAACTGCAATGTCAGAAAGACTCAGTCCTTGGAACACAAAGAGCTGTCAACATCAGAAATGTATTTGGAAACTTAAGTTCAAAAAGAACGAGACACATCACAAACCAATTCAAAAATTTGGAGTTACCATTAGAGTGAAATGCAGTGGAATAGGCCATGACTTCTGACTGCAAAGGAATAAGCCCTGACAAGTCTGGTTAGTAACAAGCCCATCGTTGTGGCAGACGGAATATTGTACCACTTTGTCTGCGCATTGCGGTTCTGCATGGAGCTTCTCACTCTCGTTCTCTTCACTTTATCTAATGCTGCCATTTGCCTCCTGTTACCACTGGTGTACTGGTGCCTATGGTTTTATTCATAGTTTAAAATTTTCTAAATGCATCAGAAGACTTTTCACAGAAATGATGCTAAGTGTTTCAGACAATTCCCATTTTGTTGGAATCGCAGAAATAACTGTGTCTCACAATCAAAACCATTTTGTTCAATCATCAGTCTGTCTCCTTTCTATTCCTCCCTTCTTTCTCCTCACCTTGTCTCCACAGTGATCCCATCAAATAATAATAATTCTTGCCTTTGATATAACATCTTTGAGATGTACTGAATATACCGTAAAGTGCATAGTATATTTTATGGGTGATATGTGGCCGCCAATTTCCCACAAATGTGTCCCACAAACAGCCCTGAGTTGATTGACCAATATATTATTATTATTGTTTTGAAGGAATTATTACCCCCCAATTGCTGTCACCATGGAGCCACAGGAATCTATAATGTAACTCAAGACTTTAACTGTTCCAATTTTTTCCCAATAAAACAAGATTTTTTTTAACCAGCACTATTTTCCACATTTGCGTCACATTTTACAATTAATACAAAACATTCAACGGAATCCAATTGGAAACAAGAGAGATCTTTTTGCATGCTGATTATTAAAAAATAGTAATTTTTTTAACATACCTCTTTGTGGCATTTCCATCATTTATCACACATGTCATCAAAGGCTGATCTTGGCCTTTGACAAACATCTATCATTATGGTGAAGCAACAACAACAAAATTACAGTTGGACGTCCCAAGGCGCTGGGCAGTCATTGTTTCAGACCTGAGCTGGGGTCGGGGATGGGGAAGGTGGAGGGAAAGGGGGGAGGCATTTGGAGTGACCGATGGGACCGTCGAAGAGGAGGGACTTCAGGCGGGACTTGAAGGTGTCTAGGAAATGGGTGAGGCTGAGGGATTGTGTGATGGAGTTCCAGAGTTCGGGGGCAGAGTTGTTGAATTGAATCCTCTGGGTGATGGGGAGCCAATGGAGTTGGACGAGGATGGGGGAGATGGGGATCACAGCGCTTTGATATATGTTCATACTAGATGAAAGGTACTTGCACTGTTTAAGCGCAAGTTGTGTGTGTCTTGCTCAAGGCTGAATGTAAACACTTATGTACTTTTCCTATTGTAAATTCCCTGCTGAGGTCAAAAAATATACAATTCCATTTAGAGTTCTTACTATAGATGCGGTCACTCAACAGTTATATTGCATTAGATTGTGGACTATGTAATAGCTTGGCTCAGTAGATGGCATATTTGTCTCTGGGTCAGAAGGCTTCTTCCTCATGTTGGTTCAGACAAGATATTCTGCTCAAAAAGATGGAAAGATTTCTGCACGCCATCTCTCAAAGGATTTTGCGCAAAACTCTTGCAGTGCCCTTTTCAAGCAATAATCAGATTGTGGTTCATCTCCGCGTGACTATTTCCTTAGGAGTTTAAACAAGCAGAGGAGTTATCTTATGTTGTGCCAGAATACTCTCATCATTTACTGAGCAGCTAATATATTTTCTGATCCAAAACTTTCAGGCTTAAAACTATAGCACTACAAAGATGAACACTTGTTCTTATTACAACAACAACAACAAAATTACACTTGCATAGCGCCTTTCACGTCAGGAGGACTTCCAAAGGTGCTGGCCAGTCATTGTTTCAGATCCAAGCTGGGGACAGGAAGGATGGAGGGAAAGAGGGGGATTTGGAGTGACCAATGGGACCGTCGAAGAGGAGCATCTTGAGGCCAGGGAGGGGGCAAGGCGGAGGGACTGTGGGATGGAGTTCCAGAGGTTAGGGGCAGAGTGGCTAAAGGCTCGCCTGAGAGAAAGGAGATATTTGCGAGTAAAGATTGTCCCTGAATTTCCTCCTGTTTTGAATTTGCGGGTAGATTTGCTGCATTTTGAATTAAGCTCTGCTCAACAACTCATCTCTGAACTGTGAGCCCTTCAGTCAAATAACTCAGTAGTGTTACTGATCATTCGCTTAATGCATCAGTATCTGGACAGCCTTCAATTTCAAAATTGCCTCCAAGACTTATTTAGTACCACACACTCAAAAAAAACGCATCTTCAGTCATGTAAAAGAATAGCACAATTCAGCAATATTGGTGTGTGTGTTCTAGCATGAAAACAGCAAGAGATTTGGCAGGTTCCGTATATTGCACAAACAGAATGTCCATTGCAAAATAAAATAATCCATCGAAAAAATTGTGATATCATCAATACCCACACACAATCTTTTGAGCAGTGCTCACCCTAAACAAATGTTTATTGTAATGGTAATTCTATCAATCTCTCAGATCCTCTCCAGAAATAACATTAATAAGAGTACAACAGAGATAGTGTCCAAACTCTTAGAGGAATCAATAAAAACTGGTTACATAATAGAATATTTGACAATATCTGAAGCTCGAATGTTGATTCGGTTTCCTTCGGAGTATCTAAACCACTGTTTGGCCATGCTTAGGAGTATCTAAACCTGATAGAGTTCCACATTATTTTAGACAGTTTCATTTGTCCGGGAGCATGGAGCGTGTGCTGTTTACCCAGAGAGACATGTCTTGCTAATGTAATCCCAGAAAGCATTAGGCATAGACTGGTAAGAGCCAAGACTTGATTTGGTCAAACACTGCCAGATTAACCAGCTAAAATCACTTTGCTAGTCGTGGCGAACACTGCCTGGCAAGCTTCCCATTGCCTGTCCAGCAAGTCTGCACATTAGGACTTTGACTTGCGGGATTGACAAGAACAATGTGGGAAGAATTCCCAGTGACTTGTCTGTTCCTCCAAGTCATGCCAGCACGTCAGGCTAACTTGGTCTATCATATAAAAAAAACTGAAATGGCCGGGAACGCTCAGCAGGTCAGGCAGCATCTATGGAGAAAGGAAAAGTGAGTCAACGTTTCGGGTCCACGACCCTTCGTCAGAACTGGTCTATCATCAACAATATGTTGGAACACTACCGACTGGTTCATGAACCAGACAACAAGAACAACAACTTGGATTTTTATCGCGCCCTCCATGCCGAACGGCATCTCAGAGCACAGACTACAGGTCATGTGGGAGCAAGCTCATCCCCAAAGAGACCCTGCTTACTGCAACCCGTCTCTCCATCGCCCTGGCGGATATATTTTCACTGCCATATGCTGTACTGACGCACATCCATCCAGGGGTTTACTCGAGAAGGTTTGTAAGGGTTACAATATGTTTCAACAAAAAAATCTTGACATAATCAAGTCAACTGAGCTGAAACTATGTAAACAGTGTCTGAAGTACACTAGCATGCAAATATAGGGAGGACTACTTTACTGCTTTATTACTTGGCTAGTCCCTTGTAAATATTTCCCCCGTTTGATTGTTTCAATGATACGACAGAATTGAAACTGTTGACGGCAGTGTTGCCTCGTACAATTTAAATGACCTCTCTACCATATGCGCAATGTCTATAACGATGGCACAATACAATTCCTGACAGTGCCAGGAAAATTTCTAATTGTCAAAACAATGGTCTCGTGTGAGTGCAATTAAAACGAGCCTTGCAGCACTCGTGGAGACCTCTCTCCGAGTAAAAACCATTCGCTTCCCGTTCGCAAGGATGCCAGTGGTCACGTGGAAAAGCAAATAATTTGTTAGAAGTCTTGAGTCGTTGAAAATTGAGTAAATTAAAGGGGATAAGCAGTTTCAACCAGGCCCTGATCCATATTTCACACCACTGATTTTGTTTATTGTTGTTGTTTGATTGCCCCCGCCCCACCCCTGCCCCTGGCCTTCCCCCCACCCTCTTCTTCTTCCCTTACTCCCTTTCCCCACTTTCTCTCCCCCCTTTTCCCCTTATCTCCCTCTTGCCCCCCTCTCCCCTTTTCCTATCTATTGTTCCCCACTTTCGTCTTCCTCTCCCCCTTTCCTCTTTTCCCCCTTTCTCCCCTGGCCCTATTTTCACGACTGTTTGTGGGACACTGCTGTGCGCAATTTGGCTGCCGCGTTTTCGCCCACAAATATACAGTTAATTTTCCTACTTTCCTTCCCCAAACTCTGTGAAGCGCTTTGGGACGTCAATAAGACGTGGAAAGCGCTATATAAACTAAAGGATTACTTACTTATTGTGATCCACAAAACAGATTTTTTTTCAGACTAACATTCTGCTGTGTTTGTATTGCCTCCAAATGCGTAGCCACTAAACCTTACAATGTAAGCTGGTGGAGCACTTTGAGATGTCCTCTGGCCATACAAAACACAGTATCAAATGTCACGCTAATTGTGATGATGATGAATATTATTGTTCAGTTTTCTTTTGAAGACTGGACATGTTGCAACTGTGCAACCTTCCAAATGTGACCTTACTAATAATCCACATGAGGTTATTATAAAGTCCTTTAAACAGTCAAACGCCCTCAAGGTGCAATTGAATATTTTTTTTAATGAAATGTCTCGCCGAAAAGCTCGGAGTGAAATCTAATTGGAATTCCACTAATGAAAACATTGGATTTCGATCAGAAAGTATTAAAGCAGAGAAAGAGAAAATGTTGCAACTTCTCAGCTTCTGTCACACACTGAACCAGCCAGCCAGCGCAGTGTGTGACTGTGTGTGGTCATTTACACAGTGAAGCATAACTAACGGAACAGTCATAAGGATCAGGATCTAGGACGTGTTCTCCCGACTCCAAAAGCCCAGCTCATGCCAATCCCCCAACTCAGAAGTAGATACAGCAGATTGATACAGCATAGAAACGGGTCATTCGGTCAACAAATCTATCCCAGTGTTTAATATATTCCACATGAGCTTTTGAATCCACTCACCTATTCTGTTCTCTTTCATGTAACAATAATAATAGTCCTTGGATTTGATATAGGAGGTTTTTCATGTCTCACAGATAGCTCAAAGCGTTTTATAGAATATACAGCAAAGTGAATTGACTGTACACTTTGTGGGCGAACTGTGGCAGCCAATTGCACACAACAATGTCCCACAAACAGTCGTGGATTGAGATGACCCAAGTATGCACCAAGTTTCTTCTTCAAATACTTCAATGCTTTTTGCTTCAACAATAGCTGTAGCCAACAATTTCCACATTCTCACTGCCCTCCGCATGTGAAGAAATTCCTCCTGCCCTCCCTTTGAGATCTGCCCCTGGCTACCATATATTTATAGCCCTTCCTTGTCGAACTCACCAACATATGAAAACAGCTTTTTAACATCCACTTTATCAAATCCTTTAATCATTTTGATGACCCGTTCGGTCTCCTTAGGTCTTGCCTCCAGAAGGAACTGTTACAACCTGTCAATCTATGCGATCTATTCATCCCAGGTAAGTAACATCCTTGCAAAGCTTCCGTATGAACACCCAGCTGATCGATGTAGGGTCAAAATAATGTTCCTGAAATGGATGGGGGAAAATGAAGGAAGAGATGTGTTTGGGATGTGTATAAATATGCCATGGTACAATATAGTCTGGAGGCAGGCGAGAGCACTCCAATCAGAACTGTTTTATTAGGGAATAAATTCTGAGCAACTGCCTTGTAAACATTGTTTTATTCTTACTCTTTCAAACATGTCACATTTTATCATTGTTGCAGCACTTTGACTCTGGATTCTCTCAGCAGACGCCCCTCTGTCACAGGCACGATAGTGCGCTGTGCCATTCTGAGTTGAATTGCACATAAGCAGCATAGCAAGGAGCAAACGCACTAAGGAACAAAATGCTTTGGAGGACTGTTCAGAAGTCCGACAGAGATGTTTGTGGTGAATACATAAATTATGTGATATTCTTTCCAACGAAGGTTCATCCCTGAATTCGAGTAACTGGATTTTAACCAGGAGTAGCCGGGTTTGCTTGTGTGTGTGTGTGTGTGTGTGTGTGTGTGTGTAAAAAAATTATAATTTTTCCAGCGAGCTTGTGACATGAGAAAACCCTTGAATTTTTTATGTTGATGATGTGGATGTAAATTATATTGCATGATAGAATTGATGAGCGAAAGTGCATGGATCACAACACACAATCTGTTACCAGTGACAAGAAAAGACATATTCCAGAATTTGAGGAAGACATACATCTTGAACACACCAAATCACGAGAGTGTAATGGAGCATCAAGGTACAATATACTAGCAGCATAAAGACTAGGGGTGGGGGAGGAGTGGTGAGCCACAGGTTTCTTTGGAGCGAATAGTGGATGTGTGTGTAGATGGATGAATATTCTGGGATTGCCCATCAGGGTGATCAGAAGAAAACTACTCCTTACATTTGATATGGTGGTTTATCACAATATCATGGCATTTCAAAATGGTTCACACGATTTGGAGGCAAATGCGGTAGCCAATTTGGTTGCAGCAATGTTGTCCAAATAGCCACGGAGTGAAAGACCATTTTTATATGGGGGGTTGATTGATCAGGACACCGGGAGATGTTCCCTTCATTTTTGAGCAGTGTTGTGGAATCTTCAGCTTCCCTCTGAACAGGTAGACTGGACCTCCTTGGTTTAACGTCTCAGGTGAAGGACATCGCTGCTGACAATGCATCTCTTCCCCAACACTATTAATGTTATCTAATCCTATGTCCTCGTCCTATTAAAATCAATGATGCAAACTAATTTATAAAGCTTTCCTGTATCAATTTTATAACCAACATCAAAATATTAAAAGAAGTTTTTATGTGAAGGCTTTCTTATTGGAATGGTCCAAAGAAGACCTATATTTATAACTGATACAGCAGACAATATTGTCTCCTCGCTAAATTTAAGATGTTCTAGTTTGGCACTTACCATGGAACTATCACACAATGAAGAGACTGCTTTGATGTTACAACTCTTCAAAGAGGGAGGAAAACAGCCAGAACTGTGACAACACTGAACATTATCAACCCAAACAAACACGGCCAAACCTGAACCTGTGCAATCATAATACAGTATTGATGTACCCAGTAAAGTACCCTTGTGAGAAACACAAAGCTCACAATTGCAAATTTCACAATACCCTTCATTTACACGAATGGCACTATCAGTGTTGTTAGGTTAATGCTTTAGTTAAATGTGGTGAGAGGAACATAGTGTAACTGGCCATTGACAATCGCTTTGATCCACCTTTCAATTAAGAAGGAACAGTGGGCTTGCTAATGTCAGTCGGTGTTCAAGCACAGCCTTCTTTTCATGATTCCATAGATTAATTTGGGTTTTGAATAATGAACTAAATCCTTTTCACATTGATATATTTTGATCAATTTCTGTTACAATCATTTTTGGGTGGCAGTACATGGAAATCTGTCTGTCTGTCTGTCTGTCTGTCTAGCTGGCTGGCTGGCTGGCTAAAAAAGGACGTGCTTCACAAATATGACGGGAGTAATCTTAGTACAAAACATACAGTAAGTCTTTGAGAAATTTCTAAAGAGCACCTTTGTTACAAGGATGGGAGCAATATGACTGGGTCTCCATTGGTATTAATGGAGCAGCAGTTTTGAGCCCTCAGTTAATCTGATTCATCTTTACAATATTGCACAAAAAAGTTGCTGATTGATCTTCAAAATTTTATTACAATGCTTAGTAATGATCCCATTAATAATATATCCAGTTTGCAGTCCTCGGAGACCTATTGAATGAAGTTTAATTTGCCAAATGTAGCCCTGTCATTTCTTAAATTCATTTGCAATGATCTCCAGCCAGTAAATTGATGCACTGTCCTGCTCTGCTAAAACCGTAGCATTTACAGATCCTGCATATATTTGTGCATTACTAAATAGCACATTTAAAATTACTTCAAATCCATTCGTAATAGCCCATTAATGGGAATTAGGCTTGTATACAGCTGTTGCAGAGGTCAGGGATCATGTTTTATGGATGAAAAGTGGTTGATAGCTTTGAAATTGGTCAATGGAGATTCACTATTCAGTTCATTCGTACATTGTCCCATTGGACCTCACTGAACTTCAAACACAGTTAGGGAACAAATTTATCAGTGAAGATCTAAGCATAAAACAGTTCTAATTTTAGTGGGCTCTTGCTCCCACATTACTGCACTCCTAAAATGCACAAGATCCTTCCTGAAAAATTATGTGTCAGATCTGAAGCATTTATAGCATTATTGGATGTTTGTTTTGGAGGCTATTTAAATGCACAGAGAACACTGTACTGCTTTACGCACTATGTATATGAAGTGGTGCCAAGGACATAAGTTTTAATAGTAATGTAGGACTGGAGCAGTGTTTAGCATATCTGCACATAATACTGAGAAATTGATAAAGGCAATATACTCCTGTTTACTGGTGTGTGTTTTTGGGGTTCAGCTGGGTATCTCACACATGTGGAAATCCATCAGCGTGCAGAAGAATATCTAAAACAGACTGAGAGTTCCACACGTACATGCCAGCTACATCTGAACAGTTTTCCGCATCTGGAACGGATTGCGCTTTGTACACTGTGTTAGGTTTTTGTTATAACAATCGTCCTTGCATTTGTTGTTGCGCATTTCGCATTGGGAGGTGGACTCAAAAATGACTCAGAATTGCTTTGGAGTACAGTGCACAGATTGTTATTCGATGAAAGCAGCTGGAACCTTCGTGGGTATGGTATCGATGCACATAAAGGTTGCTCCATTCATTTGGGATTCGGTTGTTGGTTGTAGGATGCAAAAAGAATGCCTGGAGCCAGAAATGTTGACAGTGGTCAAGCTTATTTCTCGACAAGAAGCATCAGATCATTATATGCCATTATCTGCAGTTTACAGCTATTTCTCATCAATTACTAGTCTGTGCTCCGAGAATTTCAGCTGAAATCACTGTAATTGTTAGTCTGTCCCAGTTCAGCCATTATATCTTGAGCCTGCCATGCACTTTGTTTCCTATGGTTTTCTTATTTACCATTCAAACATGTTCCTTTTATGTAACAGACGAACAAATGTTTGCTAGTATTGAGTATGAGAAGCTAAACAAATATGAATTAGTTAATGCCTGATCCAGAGAGAGAGAGAGATGATTCAACATTCATAAGGATGAATGTAAAATGCCGTATGATATTATTTAGAGTCCAACAGCACAATATTTGTTAAATTTTATTGCCTGTGTACAGGTTGTGCCCATTCATATTTATCATACCATTGAAGTAATTGCATTACCTTGTAAAGTCCAAAGCTTATTAAATTCTCAATGTTAAATACAAATGTGATATGCACAGTCTGGGAACTGGATTGTCATTCAAGCTGCACATCAGTCAAGATGCACGTTTCTCAAAGGGCAGATTCAAACACTGCAGTACTGTGCAGAATGAGTAATAACCTGTGGTTCAGTATTAAGAGTCCACAACCTGCACTGAGCTGGAGACTGGCAGAAATCAACACGTAGGGCTGATTTTGTCGGCCAATATGCCTCGCTTTCTTCGCATAAGTGCAAGGTATTGGCGTTGTAGATCACTTGGTATGCTGCTTTGTGATGCCGTATCAAATATTAAAGTTAACATACCACAGGACTTCTGATACACTTGGTAATGTGTGGCCTATTGCCAGGAAGTAATGCTCAAGGAATCTAATTTCTAATATTCATTACGGGCAGCTCTATCTATCAACCAATAGTGTACTGGGATAAATTTTGTGGTACTGCATTTCTTAATTGAGAGGTCCAAACGGGAACTCCTGCTGGCAGCTGGAAGTGTAACGCACACTTCACTCCTACTCAAGAGGAACCTGCTCCAAAAGTGAATTAGGTTGGAGTGATGTACCCAACGTGTAATAGATTTCTTAATCAAGACATTAGATTAGGAAACACAGCAAAATTGTCCCCATAGTTTCCAACATGCATCAACATGCATCAAGATATTTGGCACATCCAGGTTATAAAGTGGTAAAGTGGTATAATTTTTGGTTGGCCCCGACAAAAAAAATAATTGTGCACATAGCATAAATGTTAATGTGCATGTTTTAAAACACTTTAATCATTCTTAAAATATTGTCTTTTAAGTAACAGACCAACACATGTTTTCTAATACTGTATTAAGTGGGAGAAGGTAAACAAATTCGAATGAATTAATGCATGACCCAGAGAGAGAGATAAATGATTCAACTCCTAAGGACATTGTGCGTATCGCACTATTTTTGTTGCATCTCTTTTGGAATATTTATTCCAGCCAACTTGTTTGTTGGTAAATTTATATATTATAAAAAAATTGAATGGTACTCACTCTGGCATTGAGGGTTGCTTTAATGTCTTGCTCTGATGAAAGCACTCTCAATGTTGAATTGAGTACACTTAGTGTTTTCCACATCGAGGCCACAGCTGAGCCAGGAAATCATAATAGGTTTTAGGTCCAGCAAGAAAGTGAAGCATTTATTGGATTGTATTATGATTCGAATTACACAATATTCAATTGCTGTACAGATTAGCAATAGCACCTAACTAAGGGCTAATGTTGTATGGTAAAGGATCACTGCACCCTCTAGCTAGGAGGAGCTAGAACCATCTCAGCCTTTATAATTCTAATCCTTGCATTTGATATAGCGCCTTATCACGTCTCCGAGGCATCTCAAAGAGCTTCTCAGAATATACTGTGAAGTGAATTGACTGTATAGTTTGTGGGAGAAATGTGGTAGCCAATTACACACACCAGTGTCCCACAAACATTCATGGATTGAAATGCACAGAGGAAAATAAAATACTAAACTTGGGGCACAACCAACATCCTATAATTTGCTGTATGTCATTTAAAGTATCCCTAGACAAGCAAATAAACAACGAGCACGTACAAATTAAATACGTATTGGGGCCTGTTTGTTCTGTTGAGGACTCTTACAAAACTTTCTGAAACTTTTTAGCAAGTTTGGGTTATAGCTCTGAAGTTGCCAGCTATGGGTTCTAACTGTAAACGTAAGAAATTTGTTAAATTATACTGGATTCTCAATCACTGCCATGTGCAGGATATTTTGATCATTTTCCCAGTAGTAATTGCTTTTTCGTTTTGGTTTGTTAACATTGCCCATCATTATTCCTCACGTTAAAACCTCTGCACGTTTAATCATTCGAGCATTTGCATGTCGTACAGATGGAATATGGTGGAACTTATCCGTATTTCTTTGTACTGTATATGTCAAATTAAATTAACTTGACCTCACCTTGTCGCTGGGGATGAAAGGATTGATTCAAATTCAACAACAAATTTTATTAGTTCAGCTAAAAATAGGAATTTCTTCCGAATTAACTTCATAACAGAGGAGTGACATTTAATATTTCCAAGACCCAGGCAATCACTCAGACATTGGGGATAGTGATATTAAGTACATTGTCATCTCAGTGACAGATCATCGTCAACTTTGAGAGTTTTCAGCTTGATGGGATATGGCATGTCCCTGTTAACTCGTGGGGAATGAAAAAGCTAAGTCTAATTGCAAAAAAACGTAAGTGCTGAAGAAAATGTACGACAATAAAGTTGACTTTTACATTGTGAAGCATAGAGGCAAACTAAGCAATTACAAGATTTATGTAGAAAGTGACCTCTATATATTGACAAGTAGGTAAAGGCTACTACATTTCACCTCTATTTATATTAATTCACTTCCCCTTTGATTTGAATGTTACAAACAAAATGACACTTTTTCCTCCCTCAATGTGAAAACTGGCTTGATTAATTTCCCCGCAATGATAAAAAATGATATTCGTATAATTTTCATGGAACCCATGCTAGAAATACAATTACTGTCATCTCCCTTGTTATCTCTTGAAGTCATACTGGAGTTTCAATTTATTATTTTCCTTTACCAAGTGATATTACTGCCTGCCAAATATACCAGGATTTTCAACGAAATGAATTCATTGCACGACGGTCCAAGTCTGTTCATCAAAGTTTAATTTAGTTCAATCTTTCATAACTCATTTTAAATTTGTATCAAATGAATAGAAAAGCATAAGGTGGTCTTAAATCACATTTAATTGATACAATAGGATGCACAAGTGACTTGTTTACTTCTGGAGAACCACAGCTTGCTCGTGTCCTGAAATGCAATGTAAGTCAACCATTTCTAGATATTCACAGTGGATTTTCCCTTTTCCTTTAAGAAAGAAGGTTTATTTTTTTTAAATATTTAAGTTGATATCATTGCTCCACTTTCAGCAGTGAATTCAGTAGTTTTTTTTAAACCATGACTAATTTCATGAGAAGCTTGAGTCAGTGTTACAAATCTCATGATCCGCATCACAAAGCACATCCAGCCATTATAGACAACCATTAGAATTGCGGTAAATTAAGCCTCTAATTGGGGAAACAAAAATGACTCATGTATAGCAACATTATGAGTGGGATACATTGTCTATAAGGCCATAATGTGCTTGAGGATGCTGATCATGAAATCGGTATCTCCATGACTTTCATCTCAAAAACCTGACCAGAATAGAGAAGTAAATGTTCAGCAAGTGCAAGCACTAATAAAAGGAGCATTCACCACATCAAAACAATTTTGTTGAGGCAGAGTCCATAAATTCTTTAAAAAAGTAATTGGATACTTGAAAAAGTAAGGGTTATAGGGGTGAGTGAGCGGAATTACATGAGGAGGCTCATATGCAGAAAAACGTTAAGAGCAGATATAATGGGAACAAATGGCCTGTCTCTGTTTGGGTCACATTTTATGATTGTAATGGTTTTACATTTGCAGAGAGATCAGACATTGTGGGAGTAATGTCTGATGAGGACAGTGACTAGACGATAAGAATGGCTATGAACAGCAATACCCATTTTTTTTTAACTGACCATTGATCCCTTAGCAGGTCTGAGTAGAGAAAATAGTTCTCCGTAGAGGTAGGTATTCAACAAGTTGAAAAGTAATACAACAACAAAATTTATTTTCAGAGTGCCTTTCACGTCGGGAGGCCATCCCAACATGCTGGGATGCCTAAAATAACAGACATACAGAAGTGGACAATATGATCTTGAAAGAGTCCAAGACACTAGTTACCATTTCTCTGTCTAGTTTTAATGGCAGTTGAAGTACAAAGAGCCGCTAAAGAAAGCGCAAGTAGGACATTGTTGGTATTGTTTGATATTTAACACCCAGTTTTTTTTATATTCCTTCCTCATAGATGGGGTTATGAAGATTTGGAAAGAAAACTTAAGCAGATTTCTATGGAAAAAAGCAACCTTCTCCATCAGCTTTCAAAAACTGCAACGGAACTGGAAGGAATTAAAGGGAATCTTCAGGTTAGACACTTGGTGTTGCAAAATCTTCAAACTCATTAATCACTGCATGGCACATCATTCGCAGATTCCTGATCTTAGCCTCCAGTTTTCACACCACATAAGTATCACTAAATACTACACTGGGAAAAATTTGTAGAATGGATTTAGTGGAGAAAGGAAACATTGAAGGAATTATCCTCAAATTTTTTTTCCAAATGGATAATGTGCAACTCATTCACAGCACTTCAAAGAGAAATTGTAGTGAACTAATGGGTTTATTCCCAAACAATAGTTGCTTCAAAGCAGAGAGCTGCCGAGACCAAATCTGATACATTTCTCTAACCAAACATCAGACATTTCTTTGCTGTTCTGTTTGGAGTTTGCATTTCTTAAGGCAGGGAGTGCATGTGTCTGAGAATAGAGAATAACTTCCTTTATGTACAAGATAAAGCACTTCCAGGTGCTGTACGGATACAGCTGCAAGCATTTTATTCCTTCCGAATATTCCCTTATCTTGGTACTGTACCTGCAATCCTGTTCACTTTTACCCAATAGCTTCCATCTGTACTGACTGAATCGCATTTGCCAATTACTGGCAATTAGTTCTGCTGCGAATTGATTGCTTTTACTAATGAGGTAGAGATTGTTCCTATCCACTTCGTGAGCACCCCTTGATGATCATAACTGAAATTATTCTGCCCAAATAGGATTCAAATTTTGTCAAGAGTCAAAGAGTATTGTGTTCTATTCCACTGCACACTATTATGTGCGCACTATTATGTTACCTTTGTGCTTCACGCTAGATTTTCATAAGAAATAATGGCAAAATTGGAGCTGGCATTACCACAGGAAGTGAAACTATATTATTTAATGTAATTACCTCAAAACCTTGGGGCATTTGCGTTACCTGCCACTTTACAGACCTTGAAGTTATTCTCTACTACCTAATAAAGGCAGAAGTAATGAAGCCGTAATCATGTCGATTCTTCTTCTCCATAATCTTCCTGGAACAATTTGGCCTCTTTGTATTCCACTGGAGACGTGCAGGAAATATACCAAGTAAAGTGCCTCAATTACTTGCTATAAAACTACTTAGTAACTGCAGTCAGCAATCCAACTTGGGCTGCTGCAAATTCAATCACAAGATTTGGTTAAGATGCAGAAAGTCCTTTAGCCCATCAGATCTCCCTTTCCAGCACACTCGCCCTTCTATCTTCCCACCACAGTTTCAAACTTTTATTTAAAAAAGAATATACGACACTAGAATTTGCTAGCCAAAAGAATGTGAAGGTCCACCTAGTTTGCCTTTGACCATCCTAGCAGTTGCTTGACATGGCATGCCCCAAACTAAATACTGTATCTGGAGGTATTATTATCTAGTATAAATCTATCTAATTTTTTCTTGAAACAAATTACATATTCTGCCTCCACTGGGGACCTGTTTGTATGTTTGCTACTTGCTCACTGAAGTAATGATTGTGCAGATTTGTTCTGAATTCACCTCCCACCCCACTTCAATCAGAGGCTGTGTCCTCTGGTTCTACTGTTCAGTATATTAACAACAGTTTATTATGATCTATATGATCTAATCCCTTCTGAATTTTAAAGACTGTAAACCATGTCGCCCCTCAACCTTCTCTCGCGCAAATCCAGTCCTCCATGCCCTCAATCATTTTGGTGGCCCTCCTTTGTATCCTCTCAATCACTGCAATATCTTTTGCTCTCAATTGCTTCAATATCCTTTTACAGATGTACTCTGGCCTCAGTTACCCTTCTTGACAACCGGACCCAGTCACCGTTCACAGCTTTACACACGCGGAAGAAAACAAACTGCTTAGAAAGTTGTCAAATAAAATATGTCGGGCAGCGGAGAGAAAAAAAAGTTGGATATTTTACTTTACTAATGTTGACAAGTCCATCTGTTCCAACAATCCTTTTTCAGATCAATTCTGAAAACAACTACCCCACCTACACTGTGTGCTGTGCCAGTGGTTTGGTTTTCATTATTCAGGCTAGAATAGTATTGTCCACCCCTTATTCCACTCTGAGATTCATCATTACTATGGAAGCACGTCACTGTCATTTGGTTTATCCATTATTATGTGTTGTGGGTGTCAACTGCATGAATGCACATAACAGTCCGCAACATCCAAATATTCATGACTAAATTTAATTGCATGCACAAAGCGGAGGCGAGATATTGTTTCATTAGGAATTTCATATTTCCTGGTAAGAAAAACAATAATAGACATATTCCTCCCGATTTTGACTTGTGTTTGTATGTAATGGCAGAATTCATATTGTATTTATGTGTAACTCAAAATATGTAAATCAGTAAAAATGATCGTTTTTGATTTAAGCAAATCTGATCAAATATTAAATAGTTGTTAGATTTTTTTTCTCAACACAATTCCTGTAAAAAGCATCCAACATTCTCGTTCAAATGGACTAGAATGAATGCAGTGCAGTTCTGCCTGAAGGATTAAAGCAATCTGACAGTAGACTTCAACATACTTTGTAATGGGATTTCAGCTATAATGAGACATAACAAGAGTAGAAGTAATGAATAATTTATAGTTAAGCCTTTTCCTTCTCTGACTTATACTGTAAATACTATTGATGTTGTCTAGGTGCACATGCATTACAGGAAGTATTGAGTTCCAATTTCATGCAATAAGATATACAGTAAAACATCCTGTTGTAAAGTTCTCATTCACTTTTAAAGCAATAAGGCTTACATTTAATGAGCATAGTTATTGAATTCTGCTTTCAACAATTTATGTCTGCAACCAGGCAGTATGGTGGTATTGCCAACAGATTTGAGATGTGCCTCAATTTCTGCTTTTATTTATAATTTAAAGTGATTTGTACTTGTTTGTAAGTGACTATATCTTAATAAAACTGCATTAAATTGTGAAACCTAACTTCCCTTTTTGCTTTCCTTTTTTTTAAATATATACTAAACTGGATGATGATCAGCTCACAATCAAGATACTTTATTTCAAAATTGTTTTTAAAGACAATTTACAGTGTCAAATATGCAAGAACATTTGCTTTAGGAATACCAAGACTGTTTGGATCTGTGAAGCTCTATGCTCTAGAATATTTATATAGAAAATATATATTTTATTGGATTTGCTTAAGTTAGCACCTCGGGAGGTCCTCCCTATGTGAAAGGCGCTATACAAATGTAACTTATTGTTAGTCGTAGTCTGACTGGATATGCGTTTAATCTCAGAATGGTATATTGCCTTACACATCTCATTGATACGTACATCTTCTGTAATTATTCCAGAAATTTGGAAGTTAATTAGAAACAAATAGCATCGACTAAATCATTGGATGTCAGAGTCATTAAAATGCTAAATCATTTGGTCGTATTCCTTTTCACACCAGTATTATGAAACAATTAAATTATACACGATTTGCATGTGATTACATTTTTAGGAGGTTACCATCAGCATAAACGTCCTTCGTTTTTCAGACAGAAACATTTCCCAATTTTGTTTTTGTGGGGAAAGTGCAGAACAATATTTTGCACTTATTGTGACACCATGAAAGAAAGAGGGACGTCTTTGTTTGTGAGAAATTTACATTAGCTTGGCAGAGTTGTACTGTGGTATTCGATATGAATGAATTACTGTTCAATAAATATCTGTTTAAAATCTGATTTTTTTTATTTGTTAGAGAAAACATTAACTGTGTAAATTGCTCTGTGATGACAATCTCATTCATGTAATCTTTCTTCACTGTCATTTTTTCCCTATCTGAAACCCGATCAGTCCTTGAAAAGTTATGAAGCTGTTGCCAAAAATGATGTCCAGAAACTTTTGGAAATAAGTCAGAAGCAGAAGTAAGTCCCAGTTTTCTTTCCTGCTATTATCGTCAGAATTATTAAAAGACTTTGGAAAGTTAGTTAGATTATTTCCACTGGTGGTGAAAATACAACAAGGGTCCATAACACTCAAGATTACTTGAAGCCTTAGAGGAAAGGTTTAAGATGTGTGACACATTACTGAAAGCGATTATTGTATCAGAACCAATTATACATTTAAAAAGGAATTAATTAAATCATGGATGTGTACACATTTATAAACAGTGTGTGGAAAGAGAACAGAAGTGAGATTAGAGTAGATAACTTTTGTGATGTGAAGTCCAACCACAACAGCTTCCATCAGTACAACAATTCTGTGATTCTATGCATTGGCAAAGGCGTATCTAATGTAAGTCATATCATCTTATTATAATAATAATGCTAATAATCCCTGCATTTGATATAGCACTTTTCACGTCTTCTAGATGTCTCAAAGCGCTTCACAGAATATACTATAAAAAGTGAATTAACTGTATATTTGTATGGTGAAACGCAGCAGCCAATTGCGCACAGCAGTGTCCCACAAACAGTCGTAGATTGAAATGACCAAGTTATTATCGTTTTTTTGAGGGATGATTATTATTGTGTCATGAATGGAGGTAAATATAGCTATGTGCTGCCCTTAAGAACAGGAATATTGGGTTAAAGATATGTTAAATGTGCGCTGAAGTAAGAAAATACACTGGTAACTTCTTTTCAGTGAATGAAATTTCACTAGCCTGAAAATATTATTTTATAATATTCGATGATATCAATGTGTAAATTATACTGATTGTTAAATGGTCTTCTCTTGGCCCGCATTCTTGTAACATTAGTGAAAGCTCAATTTCTTTGAAATCTGCTCCAAACATAAATGTTGCAACTTTTACACAGCGTCAAACAAAGTTTCCAGTGGAGATTGAGTAACTTCTATGTGGTTATTATGTCACCGCAACTTAAATTTTTTAACACAATGAGCTCCATTGCTGATTTGACTTTTACAACAGTGATAATAATCACTTACATTTGGGATAGTGCTTTTTGTGTTAGGCGGATATCTCCACACACTTCACAGCATGTAGTGTAAAGTGCAGTGACCGTGTGTCTTGTGAACAAACGAAAAATAAATAAACTTTAAAAGAGTTATCAGAAATACAGTCGAAGCTCACTGTAACTGCTGTGCGCAATTGGCTGCCGTGTTTTGCCCCCCAAAATATAGTCAATTAATTTTATAGTATATTCTGTGAAGTGCTTTGAGATGTGGTAAGGTGTTACATCAAATGCAAGGATTATTATTATTACAATGGAGTCCTGTAGCCCAGTGGTTAGAGCACTCGCCTTTCAAGCGAGAAGCCTGGGTTCCATTCCCGGCAGGGTGAAACCTTGGGCAAGTTTCCTTACTCCACACGCCTGGTAATATACCCTCAAGAAATGAAACAATAATAATTTGGTCACTTTGGACTATTTGTGGGACACTGCTGTTGTGACTGTGTCTCATTGTGGTACACACCATATTGTAGTGACTTTATGTCTCAGTACCGGATACACTGTGAAGTGTAGTAACTGTGTGCCTCAGTGTAGGATACTGTGTGTCTCATTATGGTTACGAACTCCAGGATAATGACTGTGTGTCACAGTGTAGTGACTGTGTGTGTATCTAAGTACAGGATATATTCTATCCAGTGCCTTGGGACATTCTCCCAACGTGAAATGGGCTATATAAATGTAAGTTTGTTGTTGCTGTTGTTGCTGTACAGGGCATTCACAAATCATTGAGCAAACCTTAACTCACATCTGGATTACATATCATTTGGGAAACTCGTATCCTGTGAGTTCCAGTAATTGCGGGGAAGGTGAAACATTTCTCTGTGTGTATACAAAGAGCTGAAGCAAAAAGCATGGGTTGAAAAGACTTGTCTGTGGCTATTGTATTGCAACCATTACTTCAAAGCTTATTGTTGTCAGTGAAAGTGAATTATCAGAGAGCTGTCGTACTTCTCATGAGAAAATGTATTAAGCCTTTCAGAAGCTGAGGCAGGATCTAGCTATTGGACATTTTTCCTTTCAGTGGCCTGGCTCTGATCTTAAAGTCCGATGATCATTTTGTTATTTATAAAGAGGCAACACTATCACCTTATTAGGTTTATATAACGCTGGGGTTTAGCTAATGCTAAATGTGGGTTTCTTGGTATGCAGAGACACGCAATTTTTCTTCGCAACTTGAGGGCATACCCATCACCAGTCTCTGCATCCCTATTGAGAGATCATTAAGATACGATGTTAACAATAAGAATTTTGTTTGAAAGAGTTTAACATGGAGATTGCGAAAGCTTTCTAAATTTGCAACTGGAGTACAAGCCCCTTGTTGTAGTGAGATATCTGGGGGACAAATTGGCTATGAAGAGGATGTTTTTATACATTTAAAAAAAATCCCTCCTGAATATGCAAACCTTTCAGCTCTAGCAGAAACCTAACCCTGGAGGAGAAGGTTTCTGTTGCATGGCTGAGATTGGTTTGTGAAATGAGTTCAATGTGCACGAGGCTGCAAGGCATATGAATAAGTTGCATAGGAAAATTAGGAACCAAGAAAAATTGAATAAACTACAGTTGTTTTTCCTTCACCCAATGGTTATCCTACTGCAGACACAAAGGCACTACAAAGCAAGCCCCTGAATTTGACACTGTTGGACTGATTTACTCATTTTCTTTGCTCGGAGGCTGCGTTCACATCTTGCCGAATGACAACAAGGATCATAAGCAAATTAGACTTGTTCATCATTAAGCCATTTGCAGTTTCGCCGCAAGGGTAACCATGACCCAGCCAGTTAATGTCAACAATTTCATAGAATTTAAGCAATACCAGATGAACCATACTTTAGACCAATAGTGAGTTCAGATCCATCCAGAAAATGAACAAAAATACCATACCGTGCTAATTCTGCAATCCACTTCACTTATATTTCTTGTTGTTCTATGTGTGCGAGAAATTAGATAATTGAAACTTAATCTTATATCAAAGCTACAAGTCATGGGCATTTCATTTTTGTTCTGTGTGGATCTATTCCAGATCATATATAGAATCTTAAATATTAATAACAATAAATATAACTCCTCGCCAAATGTTAAAATGCCTGAAAAACATCAATATTTTGTTCTCCAGTATGCCAATTGATGTTACGTATTCTGTACATGCTCCAAAGATATGATCAAGTTTCCCACTGTAAATAGCAAAGCAGTTGCAATACTAAACGGTTTGCAGCAAATATAGTGCTTAATATGTAACGTGGACTTCCGAAGGTTTTCTGCACTGCAGACAATATTTAGAGTCATCAGTTCCTTCTTTTCAATCAGGGACGAAATGAAATCTCTGCAGGAAGCCCTACAAAAGCAGGTCAATGAGGCGGCATTGAAAGCAGAGAAACAGCAGGCTGGGGTAAGCTATCCGAGACATGATGCTTAGAATCATTTCCTGGCTCCATTGCGCTAAAGAGATAAAAACTGCAGCTTTTGTAAAACTTTCTTTTGGTTTTTTTTGTAATTGTTCTGTTCAATGCTGCCGTAGTGGTGTTTTCGTTATGTAACTTTAGTGTTAATGGTCTGGTCCCATCACAGATAAACTTCTTGAAAGCAGAAGTGGAAAGGAAGACCAAACTGATAAAAGATTTACAGCAAGAGGTAAGAATGTGGTTATCTCTGCGAGGCTTCCTGAGGGTTTAGGCGAAAAAAAAGATAAGCACTCGACAGGTAAGCCCTTCAAGTGTCATGTAAGTGTGGATTCCCACTTTGTGTATCGCAATTGGAGCTTGCGTTGTGGTGAATGGAGTACAAAGTGTGCTGTGCCTTCTCATCGTGAAGTGTCATTTAGATGTCATCAGCCTGGCTCAATTTGGCAGCTCTCCATCTCTTGATTCAGAAGGCTGTCAGTTGGAGCTCTGTGTCAGGACTTTGAAATCACAGGGTGAGGCTGGCACTCGAGTGTATGCCAGGGATTCACTGCATTTTGCTGGAGTAGGAGTCCTTAAGATGAAGCATTAAATCGAGATATCGTCCTGAGTAGTTGGATGTTCAGGAAGATCGTATGACGCTGTTCAAAAAAAGGCAGTTTCTCCTGGTGTCCAGGCCAACAAACTCCCAAATAAAATGATTTACTCATGTCATGGCTGATTAGCGCTGCCAATTTTGAAAGACAACCATTTGGGGATCGAAATTTAGTGTTGTGTGTATATATAGTAAGTATGTAAATTAAGGTTATACACTTATCACAATGATATAACACACGTTTTGGCATTATTTGGAGAATGTATTGTCAAAGTAATCAGAGGAAGGAATGATAAAGTTTAAGAAAATGCCTCTCTTCTTGCACACGGGATAATAATTCTTGAGCTAGGAGATGCAAGGTGTAAATACAAGTGGATCTCGCTAACATTTCTCTTGCAAGACCTCAGGCACAACACTGATAATATACCAATGTCAGATTTTCCTAGAACAAGATTGCTTTAATTAGAGTTGAATTATAGGTTGTCTGCGGTTATAGATATGTCCTTGGAAACCATCTTAAGATTCCCTAAATTAATTTCCCTTATGGCCATTGAAAGCCTTTAGAATTTTCAGAAGTGTCCTACCTGACTGGATTCAAACCCCTGTCCCACAGGGAATTACTGGCTCTTTAAAGTATCTCTATTGGAAAAAATGGAAATGCTTGAGTTTGTGTTAAATGTGAATAATAATTCCTCCATGTTACTACCATGCAAGTACTCAACTGTTCACTTGTGATTGATGCCACTTAAAAACACAACTTAGGGGGTGTTTTGGAATACTTATGCCTTTGAGTATTTAAAACAGACATTTTACCATCTGCTAAACACGTAATGAATGGCACTTTCAGCTTAATGATAAAAATCACTATGCTAATGTTCAGAACTGGTCATGGTTTATAAATATTGATGCAGTAGATATTTCAGATTAATGTTGTACCTGTGCCATCTTCTACAGAGCACAAAAAAGTCTGAATGAAATAAATCATTGTAACAGTTAAGTTTATGCGGGGAACTTATCAGGACAGAAAGCCAGCTGCAGAGACTGAATTCAACAATTTGCCAAATGCTCCAAAGCTCTAAAATGCTTAGAGCTTAAGTAAAGTAAACATGTCCAAAGCCACACAGGAATCCGCAACTCGTGATTGGATCGATACCCAAAGTGAGTCTGTTCAGAGTCACTCGAGTCTAGACTCTAGTACAAGTGTTGAAAGCGGTAATTCACTTTCAAAGCTATCCTCAAACTTCCCCTCTTCAGCTGTTGTTTCCTATTAGATTGGCTGTATTCCTATGAGCCTTGGGCTTGATTTTGAGATTGGTACCCAGTCTCTACTTTCTGACGTTGCATGTTGACTTGATTTCTGGAACACCTTATACAAGGTGGAAAGTCATTGCAAATTGCTTGTTGGCACCTGAGCTCCAAAAACCTCTCGTGATCTAAAAAAATGCTCTTTTTCCATTCACTCACCCCGCGTGTTCTGGTTGGTTGTGTCAACCAACCAGAACCAGCCAAGGATCTGTCCATCCCTCATTCCCTCCATCAGGTTTTAAAATTGTTCAGGTTAGATTTTGAGCCAAGGTGCCGTCCGGCTACTCTGCTGATTCAGGTGGAGGTTAAAGATCCCATGGGAGTATTTCCCATACGTTGGTCCATTAATCCTCCCTCAACTAGATTTACCAAACCCCAGATTAACTGGTTATTCACCCTGTTGCTATTTGCGATTGTTATTGACACAGATGAGCTGTTAGCCGTGCTCACGATAAGGTAACTCTACTTCCACTGGCATGGCTTCTTGATGACAAATATAAACCAATTAATTTATAAGCAGCAACACCTACATCGATAGGTTTGGAAACATTTATTTGCTAACTAGCCCTGGAACCCTGGACATGTAACTTTCTGATTTACTTAAGATGAATTGTTTGCTTCTCTATCCCAATTCCAATCCTTTGCAACTGTTTTCTTCATGTTCGTGTTGCATTCAATCCATTTGATCCGATTGAACCTCTGTTTCTGCACCCCCCACCCCTACCCACTGATCAGCACTTTCATTTCTGCACCTTCAACAAATTTACTCCTGCTCTGAGATTTTAAGTAGGAATTTTACTTCTACAATTCAAATCTTGCAAATTGATGGTGAAAATATAAAAATGAATTAAAACGCAGCCCAAGAATCTCGTTTCAATGTCACAATAATGTTTTGCTGCGTTTAGCTCAGATTGCATTCATAAATAAAACATTTTTACTGGGGTAAACGATTTAAATTAAGGGCTGCATTTCAAGAAACCCGTGACCAAACCATAAAGCAAATGGAACTTCACTTATAATTTGAAATATGACCCAACTGACTAGTCAGTCATTCTGAATATTCAACAGGTTGAAGCATGTGATGGAGAAAGAGTCACCTCTAATCTGCATTGCTAACAGACGCTTTCTTATTACCCATTTATACTTGATTTGATGGAGAAATGAATGCATCGACACCACAAATCAAAGCTTTTGCTTTTTTTTTACAAACTCTATGAATTTTGCCCTCCAAAGTCATTCTGGCATGAAGCAGCATGACTTCAGGGTGGATTGTGAGATTAAACAAATTACGAGGCAAAAAAATGTACACATTTATATATATATATATATGTGTGTAAATTTCTCCTAGAGTCAGTCTCCTCATTACCATAGTGACATTGTCATGAAGGAACATGTTGTACGAAAGCAACATAGCAATGGGCACATGAAAAGAGCATGCAGGTTTTCGGGGGAGTTGACACTGACAGTAAGCAAGGCCTCTCTCTCTCTCTCTCTCTCCCCACTGAATTCAGATTCAATTCAAATATCAGATCATCTCATTCTTTGATCAAGTTTTGGAATTTTAGTTCCATCCACTTTGTGATTCATGTGGTCGTAAAAGGGACTGTTTTTGCTGGTGCTGTTTCAAAGAAACCTGAGTCTATCCCCTGGTTTCTGTTCAACTCCAAACCAAAAATTTACCCCCGCAATGATGAGGCTGCTCATCTCATTATTGTGTAGGGGACATTGGGGGCACAGCATTGGGTAGCTTCTGTGTGTATCTTTACAACAGTCATTTCAATTCCAATCTATTATATTTTGAGAAGCACATCAAAACTCCGAGAGCCCACCCTGTATGAAGGGAACTATATAAATTCTCGCCGTTACTTAATTTCTAACATGGACTTTTTCCATCAAATCATTGAGATTCCCAGATGAACACATTTCACCTCTTCTTGGAGTAGCTAATTCTTTTGTTTCCTCAAATTGGTTTAATTTATCAGAAGGGTGAGAGATTTGATTGAAGAACGACATCAAGATCATTTAGAAGTCAACGTGTCCTTATTGGGGGAAATCAAGAAATCTCCTTTCAGAATTGTTGACCCATTAATTTAGATGAGGACACAATGCATCTAGAATTATGAAAAAGTCTCAGTTGACAATATTGGACATGGTTGATGCCACTGGGCCAGTCAGAAAGTCAAATGTTTAATTCAAGCAGAGCCTTTAAGGAAAATCTTCACCAAATGGCTTTCACTCCCTGTCTAACTTGCAACAGAACCAACACTAAGTTAGCAAAGCGATGTTGAAATATTTTCCCTTGCATATTTTTCACAATTTCAAATTGTTTTACTTGCTGAAATAATTATCTTGTGCAGAATAAAAGCCTGAAAAACAAACTTCTATCTGGAAACAAGCAATGCGGGATTCACGCAGAAGAGGTACGATTAGTTTAAGTTTTTTGGATACGCTTGAATAAGTTAAAAATATATTTGGGCATTTTAATGAGTGCTGATACCTTCTATTCCTTCTTATCTTCCTTGTGCAGTCCAAAAAAATCCAGTCACAGCTTAAGGAGTTACGTTACGGGAAAAAGGATTTGATATTTAAGGTGAGACTACCGATTATTTCAGGAGGCATGATTTGCATAGGTAAGGTGCAAGTCCATGATAAGACTTCTCATTTTTCTTTACACACACATATGCACTGAAATGCCGCAGTGTCTGCTATATTCAATGCTTTTCCAGGAAACTAGACAAATTCTTCTGAGCTATAGCAGCAAACTGCAACTGATAATAATGAAATCGACTGGCAGGCATTTCTGGAGGAGTTTCAGCTTGCCAGCTGATGATCTTGACAGAGCTTTTATTTTAAATACAGCCATTACTTATAAAACCCCCCAGTTAATTTGGTCAAATCATGCGTACATTGGTGTTGTACTTCGCAATAAATCCAATTAACTTATCGGGAGGCATCAAAGTTGGTCGTTTTCAATCCACAACTGTTTGTGGGACACTACTGTGTGCAATTGACTGCCGCGTTTCGCCCACAAAATATGCAGTCAATTCACTTTACAGTATATTCCTTGAAGCACTATGAGACATCTAGAATTCTGAATGATTTGCAGCCTGTGAAGCGAGGAGCTGGGGAGGCCGACGAGGAGAGAGTTCCCATAGTCGAGCCTGGTAATAATAAAGGCGTGGACGAGAGTTTCGGCGGCGTGGGGGGGTGGAGGGGTGAGGTAGTGGCGGAGTCTGGCAATATTACAGAGGTGATGGAAGGCTGTGCCGCTCATGGAGCTGATGTGGGGGAGGAAGGATAGTTCGGGGACAAGCAAAACGTGCAGACTCCTGGGCGTCTTGCTCGACTTCTGGAACCACCTCGGGTGAAGTTACTGCGCGCACGAGGAAATTTAGGGAGAAAGGTAGAAAATACTAAATGTATATAAGTATTGGAAACCCTATATATAAATTGAGACAGTTGATGTAAAGGGATGAACGTTTTACCTCTGGAAAGCACGAGCACAATAGTTGATCATAATAATGATATCAAGAATTCTTGCATTTGATGAGAGTGCCTCATCCCATTATCAGGATATCCGAGAGCGCAGAGCAGGATTTACTGTGCACTGGAGTGACTAGGTTTCAGGCAAAACAACCAATTTGCGCACAGCTGTGCCTCACAAACAGCCATAAAGTGAATGACCAAATTTGAACTGAGGGTCTGTTGGGCAGGGACCATAGACTATAATTTAAGTGAAACAGAAATGATTGGTGAATTACTCCTCTTTAAACATCAGTGAGGAAATCAAGCTAAACTGCTTGGGAATGAAATGATCTTTGATTTCCATAATCAACACCAGTTTGGGCTGCAATTGACTAGTTTCTTGATTTATGTTTTGAACAGAAACAAACAAGATAAATGCTGGAATTGCGAGACTCCAAAGCTTATATTGTTTTTCAATTTCACAGTCGGCTGATTCAGGGTGAAATTTATGACCAAATTTATATAATATATTAGACTTTGCATTTGCATTCTGCCTTTTCATGTCGGTGGGCATCCTAATGTCACACAACTGATGGGAAAACCTTCTTTGATTTTGTCAGTTATACATTTTCACTGACATATAGGTACTTCCTCTGTGGCACCACAAACACAGTTGAGCTAACTTTCTACCAAACATCCATCAGATCTGTCACAAAGCTTGTCCACTACACCCAGTATATGAATCCACCAGTCAGCGGCAATTTGTGGCAAGGATTAGGAAGGTGATTCATAGAAATTACAGTGCATCCAGGACCATTTGATGTATTGGGACAATGTTGATGTTAGCATCTTTTCTAGAGCTGCACAATCTAATCTCAAAGCCTCTTGTATCCCCGAACCGTTTTTGATATAGATCATCCTGAAACATTGTGTTGACAATTGCTACCTTCCCCCATTTGTTGCTGCAACTCTGAGCCAAAGTTTTGCTGAAAAGCACCTGTCTCAGAAACAACAGATCATATAAGTAGGGGTTTAAAAGCGCATCAACTTTTCGATACGTTTAGGGAAAAATATCTGACATGGTCAGACGCATATATGTGATATCATAGTGAATTTCTGTCTAATTTTGGCCAAGCAGTTCCCACAGGCTATAAAGGTTATAATTCAACCTTTTTTTGTTTAATTCAATTTTGATTAAACAAAAGGTAATTCAGGAGGCACTTAGAAATTCACAACATCATTTCTTGCCCTTAAGATGTAATGGATGACAGAAATGATGAAACATTATTTTAGGAGAAATAGGAAGTTGTGCCCCATTAATCCTGCAGACAATAATGAATTAGCAAAAGGATTAAGATGAGGCATTGTGCTCTTTTGTCTTAAAATATTATCATTCTTTTTGGTAGTAAATCAGCTGAAATCTAAAGTCATTTTGACTTTTAAATTGGCTTTTTTTAACCCTGACTTTAACACTGCAGACTTACAGATATGAAAATTGGTCAATTTTGTGGATTATGCAGTCACTAAATTATTACTAAGTGTACATTTTGACAACGCTCGATATTAAATTCCCCGTGGAACAAATTTTCCCAATGTTTTCTTGTGGAAAAACTCTTTAGACTCTTTAGATCAACTTTCCAAGTGCATATCACACCTTAATTGAGTACTGTAATGTGGAGTCCTGTAGCACAGTGGTTAGAGCACTCGCCTTGCAAGAGAGAGACCTGGGTTGAATTCCAGGCAGGGCAAAACCTTCGGCAAGTTTCCCTTCACTACACGCCCAATAATAATCCCTCAAAAAAACTATAATAAATTGGTAATTTCAACACATGACTGTTTGTGGGACACTGCTGTGTGCAATTGGCTGCCATGTTTCAGCCACAAATATACAGTCAATTCACTTTAAAATATATTCTGTGAAGAGCTTGGAGACATCTAGAAGACGTGAAAAGCGCCATATCAAATGCAAGGATTATTATTATACTTGCACAATTTACATTCACTCAGAACATTTCACATCAGGACGATATCTCAACGCACTTACCAGTGCTGGCTGGGCACTCGGGCTGGGGGTGAGAGTGTGAAAAATGACTCAAACCACAATCCAGATGTTGAAATGTAGCCTGATCGAGAGGATGGGTGGAGTGAGTGCAATCTATGAGCAGAACCTGATCCATTCGACTAGCAATTATACACAAACATTATTTTACAGTCTCTGTTTTGCCACTGCCTAGAATTGGAGTTCACGTCTAGTTATGGTTACTCACAGGAATGCAGTATGGAGCCTGCAAAGCTTTTGACTCCACTACCTGTTTAATATATATTAATGATCTGGACTTGGGTGTAGGGAGCACAGTTTCCAAGTTTGCAGATGATACTAAGTTAGGGAGAATAGTAAATAGTGAGGAGGATAGTAACCATCTGCAAGAAGATATAAATAAAATGGTAAAGTGGGCAGTTACATGGCAGATGAAGATTAACGCAGAGAAGTGTGAAGTGATACATTTTGGGAGAAGAAATGAGGGGAGGCAATATAGGCTAGATAGAACAATTTTAGGGGTGTGAGGGAACAGAGAGACCTGGGGATTTGTGTTAGCGACTCTTTGAAGGTGGCAGGACAGGCAGACAGAGCTATTAAGAAGGCATGTATGGGATACTAGGCTTTATAAGTAGGGGTATAAGAGTGGTATAATAGGGGTATAAAATCATGAGGGGATTCGACAGGGTGAATAAGGAAAAACTGTTTCCACTGGTGGGCGAATCTGTGACTCGGGGTTACAGATTTTAAATAGTTTCAAAACAAAGCAGAGGGGAGCTGAGGAGAATTTTTTTCACTCAGTGGGTTGTTCGAATCTGGAATGCATTGCCTGAAAAGGTGGTGGACGCCGATTCGATAACAGCTTTTAGAAGAGAATTAGATCTTTATTTAGGGAGAACAGGTCTGTTGGGTTATGGTGAGAGAGCTGAGCAGTGGGATTGAGTTGCTCTTTTCAAAGAGCCAGCAAAGACTAGATGGGCCGAATGGCCTCCTTTTGTGGCGTAAAATTCTATGATTCTATGAAATAATGAGACTGGTTAATCATTGTAAAATAACCCCTCATGATAAGAGTAAAAACAGTAGAATATTTGGGGCACTTCTTCTTTGGAGATATGGTAAAGGATATTTCCTACAACAAAACTGCTCAAGTATATTCACTCTTAGAAATGCTGCAATGATATTCTGCAGGTTTCATTCCATTATTCCAGCTAGGGAGACACTATTTGCAGAAAATGTGAATCACACATTCACACTGTGTACTTTTCTTTTTAGTTAGGAGAGAAATCATACCCCTCTCCCCCCTCCCTGTGCCCCCCCCCACCCCCAAATGAAATAAAGTCTCAGCATTCAAAGCATGCATTTGTACGTTGGTGGATGGCGAAACAGCCTCTTATAGATGTGTCTCGATTTAGAGTTAAATAGCAACAGCTTAAAAATCAATGGTTCTATCATAAAACACATTCAGTTCCATCTCCAACCTCCCGCAGCCCAAATCTTCACCTCTTGCAGCCTAGAAAGTAGCTCATCTCAAATGTGCAGAGTGACACTTCCCAGGTTTCAGGAAAAAAAACAATCTCCTGGGGGAAAGGTTAAAGATAAGCTTTGGAGAGCTCAAGCACCAGAGAATAATTTGCTGCAGTTCTGCGTTTGCATTTAAATATCTTTAGTGTGTCCAATTATTTTCCGTTTTTTGGGGCTCCCTATTGGCATTAACATATTGGGACCAACACAGTACATTTGCATGCAGACCGATCATTTTATAATTACTACATATTATCCATAATGCAAATTGCAGGATTGGTGAGGTAGGTAGGGGGATTCATAAACGTGAGAGAGCTATTGGAGAAAGGATATAATTATTTGTTTGACACTCAGGGTCAAGTGTGGCAATGAGCCAAGGTACTGTATTTATGCGGTATATAAAATGAAATGAAGCCGACATCAAGGCATTCAGCAACATTTACAGTATCTTTCTTCTGCCAATGAATGCAATGGTGTACAAGAGCAGACTCTCTCTTTGCTCGAGGATGGGGACTAACTGGCAATGCTGTGTTTTTATTAAACCAATGATGTGACTGTATAATAATCAACCGAGCAGGCGGAGAGTTGCTACGCTTGCTCTGGCAATGTCCCCGGATTCTAATCTCAGAACATTGCCAATTTAGCACCAATTAGTACCACATTAGGTTTTTCACTATGAACACGTGTCCACCGGGGATTGGGATGATACTGTACACGATTACGCCATATGCAGTAGTATTGACAACCAACAGAGAGAACTAGGGTTTCATTACACTAATGTGTGCTGGATTCTCAGTGGTACAGAGGCAGTTTTTGAAACCATCAGGTATCATCAGCATCTCCTAGTTTGCTGTTTTTGACATGCAGCACATTTCAAACACTTTTTTGATTTCCATGCATTACCTCAAAACGAGTTTAATTGCAGCTTCAAAAACTATGATCAAGATTTGATGCATGCTGTTGAAAGTGGGTGGTATTGGAAAAACGCCACTGCCGTCGCAAATTGATGTCAGGATTACCAAACGATTTGAAAGTTGTAAATATTTTAGTGCTGGAAGCCAGTTCATTGATGTCAAAACTCTGTGCTTCCATTGTTAGCGCCGGTGCACAGTAGACTCACACTGTAAGGGAATCGACACTCAACCATGTTGCTTTCTAATGGGGCTGCACTGTAAATTCAACATGTTCATCAGATGCAATCTGTACATCACAAGAAGCATAAGTAAATTCAGCAAGCAACAGCAATATAATGATTTCTGGCACTGTGCAATTATCAGTGGGTGAAAACTATACCAAGCTGTGATGGACAGACAGAATTTGAACTACTCTGTGCTGAAGTGAGTAGAATATGTTGTTGCTGGGGAAGTGTAATTTATTGCAGCTATTTTTTTCTCCCCCTTCCAGGCACAGCAATTGACTGATCTGGAACGTAAATTGTTAGCAGCGAAACAGGAATTGGAAAAGACAGCAGGAGATAAGGTGAAAAAAGTTTATGAATGAGGGCACTGAGTTTTCAAACTCTGACAGTCATACACTCTATTATTCCCCTGGGACTGCTGTGCGATATTTCTGCTGTAACTGATGTCCAATAACTTAATTTACCATATTTACCTGAATCTAAAGCACCCTCGCAAATCTAAGGCCAAAGAGATTTTAGAGGATTTCGGGGGGAAATAAAAGGAACTTTGCTACAATTTTAAAGAATCATTAGTTTTAAGTCGCAGACTGATTTTGTGTATTTTGTGAGTACTGTATAATCTGTGAAGCGCTTTGAGACATCTTGAAGACGTGACAAATGCAAGGATTATTATATATTATATCTTTTTTTTTGTCTCACCTGTCACACAAAAATCCCAGCTTCAATGAGGCAGGATTGCAGAATATACAGACTATAAACGGGCAAAGGGGAAAGAGAGTGAAAATATTGTTCAGTCTTGAAATACGCCCATTATTTTTTATCTGGTGCAAGTTTCTGACCTTGGACCCTGACTGTGACAAACGCCTAAAGTCTGTTCAGTAGGGATTTGCTCATACCTCTCGCTGTAAACAAGCACAGTGGTATGCTGCTCTCCCTGTCGAAAACCTACCAAGCAGCAAATGTTGTCCAAGAATTTCTGTTCACCTTCTTGCATAAATCCTACCCTTTGAATCATTGCTGACACCTATATTTTTTTGTGTGTGGGGAGAAGGTTATTTCCAAAAAGGGATTGCCAAATCTTATTTGGAAGAAATCAGTTATAATTGAGACGCTACTGATGTGTCAAGAGTATTTGATAGATTCTGAGGTGGCTTTTGACTGTACCTTATACGGTACCAAAGTATCAGGCATTGAGGCAGACACACAAGGAACGTCATCTACTCCCAGTCAAGTAGCATTGCTGCTGAAATCACTACCTCTATCCCATTAATCAGAAAGACTCCTTAACATGCCACAGCACTACAGTGGAGGTAAACCATTGTGAATAGAATAAAGATAATACATGGATGGCATTTATCTACAATTTGTCAAAGAAACGGCAGATTGCTGCTGATGCTGGTGCACAATGACATTATGTCCGGGAGTATAAATCACATCAGTCATCCGGATTAAAACTCCAACACGACTTGTATACATTTCAAACAACTGATCAATCACCCACTGGAGGTGATGCTGCAATGGTAGCAGCATCAATTTCTCCGAGTCGCCTCCCTCTGGATTTGCCTTGTGTTGGCAATCTACAGTATTTCTAAAGTTTATCCAACCTGTTGAATAAACACTTAAAATAATGTGTTTTTTTCTAAATTTCACCTTGCAATTTTTGCAGAGTTAGGAATACAATAATGGGCATGAAACAGCTCTCATCTTGCATGCTGTTTCACTGGAGAAAAACAGCTATTTGGTGACTGCTTCCCACGCATAATTGCTAAGATAGGATCGCATGGAATTGATTTACAACAGTCAAACATAATCCACACCCATCCCATTTCCATGAGCTGTTAGAATCCACAAAGTACTGTGTTGCCTCTCAAGGATAACAAGCATCCATCTTTTTTGCCACTGAACTGCGATGCAAGTCGCAAGTCAAAGATTGGTCATTAAGTGCGTGTGTTGCATTGCATTTAAATGAAGAGATACGACTGATCTTCTCACCATTCCATTATGTCCATTAAAAACAAAAAGACAGAGGAAAATACAACCAGTTTAAAAACGGCAGTAACATATCAACCTTTGCAGAGCCTTTGGACAAATGACTTAGCTTGTCTCAGGCTCCACTTTCTAACTAACGATCTAATGATCAAGTCATCTCTCATCATAATCTAATTAACTGAAAGATAGCAGTTGAGAAACAAAAACAGAGCACAATCCTATCAAATACCAACCAGCAAATCTACCTTTGGCATTTACCAAAAGGGCAACAAACATCATTTATTCCTTCTCCCAAGAAGATCCTCAACTATCAAAGCAACAGAAATTTTAGTTCGTTCGCAAGATTTATTACCAATCCAGCAGAAGTGTTCCACTGCCTTAAGAATAGCCCACAGATGCATTTCCTTGCATTCAATGCTTGATCATCTCAACTCTAATCATACACCCTATGCAAATGCTGGCTGTTTATTGCATCTGCAACTTGAAATTGATCTGCTCTTTCCCGACTTGCTAGTGCTCAATCCTCTCATTCACAGGAGACCTAACCAATATTTGTGATGAAACTGCAACCTTAATAGAGATCCAGTTGGGTGCAGGTAATGGGAGCCGCGGATATGATTTTTGATTTGTGGCTAAACCAGAAGATCTTAGTGTGTCCACAGAGAGAGAGAGTGAAAGAGAGAGAGAAAAAAATGCAAATAAGATGTCATACCGTCTTTGGAATATTACAAAATCACACTGAAATACAAATGTACGCAGACAAATAATAAATATGAATGCAAAAATGAACAAGAAAAAAAAACTAAATTGATTCCGCTTCAACATTTATATACTGTACAGTAAAGCAGAATACAATGTACCCATGTCTTCAAAAGGAATTCCCAATTCTGCATCTACATGAAATACAGAGTTTCAGATGAAAAACTATAGAGATTTTCCTCCTGGGTGTGAATGCAATGTGGTCCTCCACTGGTTTGACTTCCAACACATCTATTGCATACCATCATATCCTCTCCTTTGATCTCTTTGATAGCATTGAACTGTCTAGACATCCTACCTCATTCCTTTGGCAGCAGATATGGGATTTAAAGAACAAGTGATCACCACTAAGCACTTTCACTTTGTGCAAAGGTGTTCATTGACTTTCTTCAATAAATATCAACCTCCCACTGTTTGAACTGAAGTCAACCTCTACACACTGTAATGTACAGTTTGTATCAAAATGTTTTCTCCTTGTCACCAAAAGTTCTTAAGGCACTGACGTATATTGGGTTGCTTTTGTTTTGGTATCTCTGCGATACTGTCAAGATGTTTCGCTTCATGCCCTAGTCTGCAATACAGGCAGTAATAATCAAAGGAATTGGATTAAATGGTTTGATGGGACTTAATCAGGTGTGATCTTCATTGTCTCAGGAGTCGCAACTGAAGGCATTGAAGGAAGTGGCACAGCTCTGTGTGTCTGGAGTTCTGAAGAACCAGACTCCTTATACAAGCATCATTCCGCCCAAAGCTGCTGAGAATAGAACAATACTGCTCACTAAAAACAGCTCCAAGGTTCCATTTTATCCAACTGACAGAAAGGTAAGTGATCTAAGTCTCAAACGCTTTGGGTGAATGTATCAGCTGCAAAGTGTTTGATGTGTAGAAATATCTCTGAATGAAACACAGTACAGTATGCAGTGAATACACATCTTCCAGCAGTACATTGCATGTAGTTACAATGATGGACTTTAATTCCTTGGTTTCATCGATTCAATGAATCGCAATGACAGTCAACGCCAAGTTGTCGGCGGAGGAAAGAGAAAGGAAAGGCGAATCACCACTGTGGATCATTAATAGCAAAAAATATATCACTGCTCACTAAAGAGATATAAAACTAATTAAAAAACGTCCATCTTCAGAATAAAGTCAGGCATCCTTTTTCGAATGGTTGAAACAATCAATTGTATTGATATTTTGGATTATAAATGGGTGAGGCATCCACTGCAAGCTGCCAATATTGATAAACGTAATAATCAATAGAGTGGTCAGTATTTGTCTCATTTCACCGAAGCGCTTTGCCAATATCACACCAGTAAACACTTCAGCTGAAGGGAAGCATTTTGCCCCTTTTTTGTTCATTACAGCAATCTATACCCAAAAGAATGTGATTTTTTTTTTCCAATTTTGAAGCAGTCATGAAAAACAGAATGAAATTGAACTGGGGAGTTCTTTTTTTTATATACACACACCTTCTACTAAAAGCTTCGGTCATGACAGGTTAATATTTTTTAACCTTTCCTTTTTCCTGCGTCCTCAAACTCTCTCTATGAAATGCCTCACTGGCAGAGGTGGGGACACTGTTCGATACACGGAGCAAATTGGAATAGCACATGCACCCTCCGCAAAACAAAAGGGGCAACTCTGTACGTCTCTGTCCAGGAAATGATGTCCTTAGTTGTCTTACAGATTGAATCTGTCTGATGTTTGCTCCTGCCTGGGGGTGGGTAGGTGGGGGGGAGGAGAGCAATGAACCCAGTAAAGAGATTTTCTTGGTCACATTGGCAGTCAGGCAATTAAAAAAGTTGAAACTGCAGTATTTTCTTAAAGTGAGGTGATATTGCTTGCCACTCATAATTCTTGAGCATCCCTGTTCCCTCTGGTTCTGTCACAAGAGTCGTACATATTCAATTGTGGGACACAATGCTTACTCAAGACGATTTTCCAATGCCGCGTCCAAACTAATTCTCTTTCTGCTCTGTACCGCGCCCAGTAACTGAATCAGTTCCCTGAGCTCCCTTCAATCCAGAAATCGGATCCTGAGATTAGGCAGGAATTGTTTCAATTTCAAACCAAAGCAACCACTTGAAACGTAATGATATACTAAACCTCCTGTGGAAATCATTAACATTCAGGCATTTTATGTGGAACTAAGGAGAATATCTTTTACACAACAAGAAAAAAGTGGCTTTACTGAGTCACCCGTTGAAAACTGTCACTTTGGATGTATCCCAATTCCATAAATGTTAACATAAAATCAGCTTTGACTCATTTTTGGGGGGCATAAAGAGAAACCTTTTCTCATTTTGTCTGCACTCTTGCCCCCATTGGGGGATTAAATGCACTTTGTTTTTTATCTGTTGTAAGTTGAATTAATTTAGATGGAACATAATTTCAGTGAAAAAAAGTTGTGGCTGCGAGTTTCATTGTTACAGAAACACAGCAAGCTGGATTCTTGCTAAACCTAAGCACAGACCTGGCTATGCTTCTCACACTGCAAAGTCCCCTCCTCTGTGACAATGTCACTGGCTGCAGGCTAATCATAGGTGCATCCAGACACATTCACTCTACTGATAAACCGCATTGGACTTCAATTAGAATTTGTTTGATGGGCTATTGTTCCTGCAGTGTAAACTCAGCTGCAGGCACAAAATAAAAGCAAGATGGTTCAGGAATATTCCAACAGCTCAGCAAACTTCGCAGCCTAGACATCCATAGGGCTTCAGTTAAAGGAGTATTGCTGCTTGGGAGGGATACGATTTTGTAACCAATTTTACGCTCCACCTGTTTTTTCATGGGGATAAATAACTAACACGACGCCAGAGCTACACCATAAACAACAACAACAACAAAATTACACTTGTACAGTGCCTTTCACGTCAGGAGGACATCCCAAGGTGCTGGACAGTCATGGTTTCAGACCCGAGCTGGGGCTAGTGTCAGGGACGGGGAGGATGGAGGGAAACAGGGAATTGGTGTGACTGATGGGACCGTCGAAGAGGAGGATCTTGGAGGGACATGAAGAATGCCAGGGACGGAGTGAGGTGGACTGACTGCGAGATGGAGTTCCAGAGGTTAGGGGCAGAGTGGCTGAAGGCTCGCCCATTAATAAATGGGGTATACCAAATAATTAAATGCATTAGCACCTGATAGAGTTTTGACTATAATGTATTAACACACTGGAGTTTAGTTTGGTTGGAAATCCAGTGAGAATTTGGCAAATCCGATGGTTTATCTTTGTATTTGGCTTTCCCAACAGGATCTGTAGTTTATTTTCTAAAAAATGTAATGTACAAGCAAATCAAGCTTATCGGCTAGAAAGCACCTTTGGGCAGCTTTCGTTTAAGTGTGCACAAAGTGGTGATTCGTAGTATTTACTTCAGTGAATCATTAGGAGACATTAGCTGGAATTGGCCTCAGTGTGATCGACTGCAGCAAACTTGCACATCCTCAATTTCTGCCACATCAAAGAAAGGAACGACAGACTCATCACCCAAGGGTAAAGTGCGTGTGCAGCTGCATATGACATTTTGGATGAAAAGAGAGAAAAAAAAGCGTTGCATATATGGATGAGATGTTAAAAAGACTCTTGTATTGTTGTGTTCAAGGGTGTCTATTGTTTTTTTTTACTGCACTGGCCAGTGACTTTACTGCACACAAATATGTTGGCCATATACTTTACACAAATTATATTAAAATATTCTTTACCGAGTAGAACACACAGACCAGCATCGCTCATGTGACCTGGTTGTGGCTCACAGCTATCTCAAGAGGGAATGAGAAGTTAATGGTGTGCCAAGCACACAGCCATGGAGGACTCTAGTGACATCATTAATGGATGGTATTGCCGTTTATATGCCAAGTTAGATTCAATTATATTGTGTTTGGTTCGAAATGTCAAATTAGTGGGAATGGATGACAAACAAAATTGGATTTGATACACACTGCGCAGTTTATTTCTGATTCCCCTATCTCCCCCAAGCTGCGTTGGCTAAGATCATTCACTGGAATGGAGTTACTCTGCATGATTTGGTCTTCCCTCATTTTGACAGAAATCTTTTTGTATGAAGAGAATGAATCTAATATAATACTGATATAGCACAATTGACACACACAGGAATTTGTGGATTTCCCAAAATGTGCACATTTGAGTTTTCCTTCCATTTTTCTTTCTTCAGTGTCACCTCCATTGCTTATGTAAGGAATAATTTAAGATTTTTAATCAAACTGAATGTCCTCAGGTGCAATCAATTGAGTAGCAACAAGTGATTACCTCCATTCGCTTCCATTTGTTTCAGGAATAAGATTTGATAACTATTTTTATTTTAGATCAGCGTTGCAGTTTAAGAGTCTGCGGTGTAGAAAATGTAGCTATATTAACCTTTTCACCAGCACAGACATATAATAACTGGAGTTAGGTTTCAACTTGATGCAGTCAGGTGATCTTTTTCACATCATTAACTCAACATCAAGCAGTGTCACAATCCAGCAAATAAAAAAAAAGGAAAGTAGCTTTAAATAAGAAGAAGCCAGTATTCAACCAAGATCAAAATGAGACAGAAACGGCTGGGTTTTTTTTTTGCTGCTTTAGTGTTTTTGACGTTTTTACAGAACTGGTTTAAAAAAGAATTCTAATGACCAGGGCTCTGGCAGTTGATGCATTGCATTGACTAACCAAGGTACAGTACCTCAGAGACCACAGCTGGAGAGCCTATCAACGCACTCCCACTCCCCCCCTCCCTCCCCCACCCCACACACACCCAACCAAAACAATGCAGCTATTCCAACATCTGAATAATGGTTGGTTTGAACTCTTCTGAATGTATTGAAAGCTCTCTAGCTGACAACGTAAATATAGG
Organism: Hydrolagus colliei; assembly: GCA_035084275.1. Classification (NCBI taxonomy): domain Eukaryota; kingdom Metazoa; phylum Chordata; class Chondrichthyes; order Chimaeriformes; family Chimaeridae; genus Hydrolagus; species Hydrolagus colliei. The sequence continues at coordinate 3,168,519 of CM068757.1, forward strand.
CAATGCTTGAAATAATTGTTTCAGAGAAGAAAGTGTAGGCATAGAGCACAGCTTGCCCTATTATGTTAGTTGGGGGATGAGCCCTTTATCTGATAAAATCCACCCATTCATTTTCCTTAACAGGTTCATTTCACTACACATCGAACTTGGCTTCTTTTTTGGCAGAATTTACCATGTGTGAAAGGCAATCCAAAATGAATGCTTTGTGCTGAAGTCAAAGGTTAAAGGAAATTCTGCTATACAATCAAGGAATTCTCGAAAGATAGGAAAGGGTTCATGTAAAAGTCAATAAATGTATATGTTTGGGAGACACGTTGCTGTGCTGTGTTTGAAAGAGAAGGTAATTTTAACATTTAATTGCTGTTTAAATGTTAAGATTTCATAAGGTTACTCTTTCAAAAAATGTATTAGTTTTTTGTTTGAGCAGTGTCTTGCTATGGGGCAAGAGTGAGCGAGTCAAACTAGTTGGTAGATCTTTCAAAGAGCCGGCACGGGCACGATTGGCTGAATAGCCTCCTTCTGTGCTATAAGATTCTATGAAACGGGTCGTGATTTTTGGTTTGCAGCACAGAATTTTCTACATTTAAATAAGACACAAAATATAGTTAATTTAACATGTGCATAATGTATTAGTTCTTGACTCGAATGCTCATATGAAGAATCACTCAAACTCATTTCAATTGGTGAGCATTGCAGGTGCAGACACACCATTATTCTGAAGTGACTACAAATTGCCACGTTGGCACAAATGCAAATACTAATGTATTTATTTATAATGGTGCATGTCATAAGAATAATCCTTTGATGTGATACAACACTCAAATCATCAGAATAACTCAAAGTGTTTCACCAATTTTCTGTACTGTGTATTGACTAGATAATCATAGGCAAAAAACACAGCAGCCAATTTGTGCACAGAAATGCAAGTTATGGCTTGCGTAACCAGTTTTATTTGGGGGATTGTTGGCCAGTTTTCCAATTGTATTGCGATAGCCTCCCAACATGAACATAAGAATATAAGAACATAAGAAATAGGAGCAGGAGTAGGCCATTTGGCCCATCGAGCCTGCCCCGCCAATGTAAGCATTACTATTATTATATTCTACTCTAACTCTAGCTATCTGCCTTACCCCCATACCCCTTACTCCCTTTATAAATGAGAAATCTATATATAAAGGCCATATATAACTATAAATTGTATTGTGTAACTCACTTCCCATTTCAAATAGAGCCGTGGAATATTACGCCTCTGAAAAGACATACAGACATTGGTTTTAACACCTCACCTGAAAGGTAGAGAGCAGCTACCAGGAAGTGGGAGCGAGTGTGAAATGAAAATTCAAGGGTCACAACCGACTATGTGGTGAATTCAGTTGAGGGATGGGTGGGTGAGGAGTTAACATATACTTGGGTCACTGAAACACAGATCGTTTAGAATTTTAAAATGTAGCCTTGGAAAGCCTAGAAAAGTGCTCATGTGTAAAACTTTTTCCCCATTTTCCTCTTGTCATTACTTTGTACAAGTCTAATTCCCTTTTGAAATAGAACCTTCTGAACCAACACTCAAGTTAACCAATTCCCGGAAATCCCCAGACAATGTGTAACTGAACCATTAATAATTGAAGGCCTCGCCTCTGGCAAAAAATCACCAGAAAGTAAATGAAACCCCCAAATTCCTGCCAGTGCCCATTTTGTTAAAGGTTTTCATGCAATGCAAATGTGACATTTTACCGGAGTACTTTCATTTGTGCGTTATGAAAAAAGTATTAAATCAGAGGTTTGAAATCTAGCCACTGAAGCAGCTGCATCTCCCTGAAGGTTGAACTACATCTCATCAAACATGACAGAATCCGTGGGTTTAATTTTAGTCAGGCACACATATTCCTGAAATAAAGCACCTTCTTATAAAGAAATATATGAAAATGAATAGTCCACCTTGGTAGAATTGCTCCAGTTCTGGACTCAAATAAATTAAATAATCCATTCATCCAAGCAAGTGTTCTCATGAAAAATAGCAGTGTACAGGTGTGAATTGCACTTGAATAAATAGCACTGAAAAGCATTGTTTTCCAGGCGTGATAAACAATGCTGATGCAGCCTTATGAATCGCGTAACTTGCCTGGCTGAATGGGTTTTGTCTCCCTCACGCAAATAGCAGTTTACCTGTCCTGACTGCCTTTCTGGGGAATTGCTGGAGCGAAATTCGGATCGTTGCGTCTTGTGACTCGCACATTTTCCTGGCATTTGGAGCAGAGGTTTGCAGTTTAGAATAAAGACTCCATTAAAATGCAAGAGATCAAAAGGTGAAGCTTTGTAGTTATTATACCGCTTGTCTTCTTTTGCCATACATCTAAAACTGCTCAATACCGTTTAAAAACAACATATATTAAATGTGAAAATAAATATACACAGTATATATGTTTCCACATTTAACACCACCATACACCTATCATCATTATTATTCATAACATAATCATCTCAACGCAGAAACAAAATTCAGAGATTATACACTAAACCTCAATGATCTGGTACTCAGTCATGCCTCCAATGTACATTAATATCTATTTATACGATTTCTCTTTTTTTAAAACAAAAATCAATTCTATTGAACAATTGTCTTCTAAATATTTTCAGCGCTGCATTTGGAATTGGGACTGCAAGCAATTATTTTTAATACCATCATTGCAGGTGTTATAGCTTCAGAGTCCCTAGCATTTTTATTAGGAAATGGCACATGATTTACTAAGTTACTAATAGACTACACGCTAGTGCTTAAAAACATTTATCTCAGTTTCCGTTTGAGTCCCCTTCCTTGTACTTCAGATGCCTTTGTGTAATAGAGTCTCTGAGTAATAGAAAATGAACCAGGTGGTGCAATGGACAAATGTTCACCTCTAAATGAGAACTTTCTAAATTACAAGTCTCGGTTTGGTTTTATAATCCAGACTGACACTCCGGCAACTGGCTTGCTGCTGCCTTGATAAAGCCGTTGTCCTTCAGGTGAGCCATTAAACCAAAGAACCGGGCATCTGTTTGGATAGGAATTGAAGATCTCCTGATGCTATCTGTCCTTTGGATGAAACGTTAAATCGAGTCTGCCTGTTCGGATGGATGTTAAAGATCCTACTCGAAAAGAGAAGGTTTTTCTATTGTCCTGGCCAACAATCACCAAAGTATAATTGGTTACTCACTCCATGGGTATTTGTGGAACATTTGTGCGCAACTCTCTATCACATTTCGACCCCAAAATGCAGGCAATCCACTTTACAGTATATCCTGCAAAGTGCTTTGAGACATCTCAATGACATGTAAATGTGCTATATCAAATGCAAGGTATATTATTATTTTTACACAAAGAGAAGTGAGTTTCTCCAGCATCCTGCCCAACTGTCTTCTAAAATAGAAACCTATTTCATTTAATATCATTCATCATATCATCGACCGTTCACTTCTTATCGTGGGAACCTCTGCACTGTGCAAAACAGCCAATACACTTGACAGCAATTACCCGCAAAGCGCATTTTTATGTTTTTTAACATTATAGGTTCAATGTCAAATGTAAAGATGATAATTATCTCGACATTTTGCAGCAAATAATGTTCACTTGCATTGACAGACATCACTTTCTGTTCTCCTGCCATCTACCTACCTATAAGACAATAACTCCATTGCAAACCATTTTATCTCTAGAGAATTTAGAAAAGCCATCGACTGAACAGGTAATGCTCAAAGGCCGGATCTTATCAAGAGGAATAAATCTTGTGCATTTTGCATTTGATGGTGTTGTCGCACACATTAATCCAGGCAGCATAAAGAAATACGCCAGCTTTTAAAAGTCCTGACAGCTGTTGGTTTTATAGCTCTAACCTTTAAATGTGGAAACTAGTTTGATCACGGAACAGTAATTTCTGACAAATGATCCACTTCTGTCCCGTTTTCAATCTCACAGCACCATAAATTACAACATCTGGTAAAAAGCCATCATTTTTTAAACGAGCATTTAGTTGCTCACGGCGTTCAGTTACAAGTTCTGCAAAGTTTTCCTGCAGGTTTCTCATATAAATTTCATCTGCTTCACTGTTGTACGTACATGAGCCGAAATCTTGACTTTTTTTTGAAAAATCAATTGGTTTGCTTAGCAACTGGTTCAAAGCAAGGGATCGTGTTGCTGAAATGTTCGGAGCGAGGCAGCTTAATCACATTTGTTGACAGAGCGAGCGATACTATAAAGTCTAACCAAATACTGATATTTTTGTCTTGTCTACAAAACATATTCTAATTTCCCATTTTCCCCACCACAAAGAGGTCGCTTGATGTTAGTGAATCACTATGCAAGACAAAACTCCTTTGCTTTCTTCATGTCATACCTTTCAGTTCCAGGACATCTCCCAGACTGCAAAGAAAGGAAGTGCCCTTAATGAGGATCAGAGGAAGAATGAACACAACTTAACGGAATGCGATTCTCACAATGTAAGATCATCGCACTGGAATTCAATTTCAATTAACTCCTGTTTTTGTTTATAGATCATATGTTTTTTTCATCATTCAACAACATCAACAGTGATGACTAAGTGACCTTCACGGGGTGAACGTCGAAGTGGGATGCTGGATAACGGACAGGGTTAGATGCTGAGCAAGGTAGAAGGGAAGGCGACGAGGGGAGTTTTGAGGGCAGGATTTAAAGACAGATCAAGAGGTGGGGCTTGACGGAGTGCATTCCAGAACTAATAAAAGGAACAGAAATACAACTTGCTTTTTCCTAGAGTTGGTATGGCATAACTAGACCAATTGTGTATCTTGTGTGAACAGGATTGGAGATTAGCTGGTTAAAATCGTATTTATAATATAATTATAATGAGACCTGTGTTGTGCTAATTATCCCCGATGATAGCACATCATCAACACGTTCATTCCTGTCAGTGTCTCATTCGGTGACACCCTATCTCACCTCTGTCTACTGCAATTGAGGTTAACAGAGGAGTGTGGAATAAGGAAACCTGCCCAACATTTCGCCCTGCCAGAAATTGAACCTCGGTCTCTCGCTTGTGAGGCGGGTGCTCTAACCACTGAGCTACCAGATGGCACATTGATCCATTCGGAAATATTTTCTGAAGACAAGTCATAAGTCTCAAAATAATCAATTTTATACGATTATAGCTCCGAAATAATAGCCAGAATTTAAAAAACACCCTGTGCAGCATTTATTTCCGCGTCCTTCAAATTGTGGTTAAGAGACAAAATAATTATAAGGTGTTCGAATGCCTGGCAGTGTTGCTGGAATAAATGACAGTAAGCAAGCAGAGAGATTAAAATGGTGGCAGTGATAAATCAGGAATCAATCAGCAATCGTTGATAGTCATTGTAAAGTCAGGTTGGATATGATAGATGTCACTGTAATATTCTCTTTGCCTCCTGCCAGAGTAGCTATTTGTACTGGTGGGGATTGGCAGTGCATAACTTATGATAATAATACTAGTAATAATAACATAATACAGGTAATAATATAATAATCCTTGCATTCACGTCTTCTCGTTGTCTCAAAGCACTTCACAGAATAGACTGTAAAGTGAATTGTCTGTATATTTTGTGGGTGAAACGCGGCAGCCAATTGCGCACAGCAGTGTCCCACAAACAGTTGTGGATTGAAATGACCAATTTTTATTATTGTGGTTTCTTTTGGAGGGATTATTATCAGGTCTGTGTGTGTGTGTGTGGAATAAGGAAACTTGCTCAAGGTTTCGCCCTGACCTGCCTGGCTGGATTCGAACACAGGTCTCACGTCTGTAAGGCGAGTGCTCTGACCACTGAGCTACAGGACTCCAAGTACATAGCATGCGTCTAGTGAAGCAAACACAAAGGAGAAGGGTACAGAGGGAAATGGAGAGGTGGAGGCTCAGAAAGCAGAGAGCCCTAGATGCACCAAAAGCGATTGTTTCTGAGGCTGTGTTGGGAGAAACGTATCATATCAACAGTCACCGGGGTGCGTTCAAAGGCAATCGTAACTCCACTGACTCACACAGAGCAGAGAGAGTGAGAGAGCTAAGAAGGTACAACAGCCAAAGTAGTTTTTTCTCTCTCTCATTTGGTTGCTGGGGAAACCGTAATATAAACGGGACAGTTACCATAGCAGTGGGAGCCCAAGGCAACGCTGTGGAGCCACATCTCGGAGTGGTGAAGCAATGTAAACGCAGCGTTGGTCTCAAAGAACCGATGACACCGGTCAACCTTCTTGGATGCATGATTGTGCGAGTGATACAACAAAAACAACGGCGCACTTAACGTGTTTGTTATTGAAGCTACAGATATTGGAACCCATGCAGCCAAGCTAACATTGCAGTAATCCTTGTGCCTCTTTCAAACAAGCATGTCTCATTGAATATTAGGTCAAAATGACAGCAAGAGCAATTAGAAGGGAATTATTGTTGGCTTGTCAACATTATGAGTTAGCACATTAAACTGGATTGTTCCCCCTGGCTAGGTTCTGCCCATCAAATACAGGTATCCTGCCCCAAACGTTGCCCTCGCCAACCATGAAACGCGTGCACCCACTGTTTGCTAAATGCGACAAACCCGGCAAACTGCGTTTTGCGCGTCCGCGATTTAAATCCTCAGGTTTAAATTTTCAAGTTTAGCATAGCGTATAGCACTAGAACCCAGCTGCTATGTTGCAATCAACCAGCGAGATGTCGCTTCTCTCTCTTAGGATCACCCACCCACCAACCACCCTCCGTGCCACCCACCACCCCCCCCCTCTCCCTCCGTGTCACCCACCCCACCCACCCTCCGTGCCACCCACCACCTCCCCACCCTCGTCACTCACCCCCCAACCACCCTCCGTGTCACTCACCGTGATTTCTCTCTCTCTCTCTCTCTCTCTCTGTAGACCAGTCAGTCAGTCAGCCTCGCGGATTGCTGCAGATGTGCCCAAACTTACTCCCCCTATCCCCATGTATGTTATAACTGTATGTGTGTTTTTGTGTTTAGTTTTATTAGATGCGAACTTACTCCCCGTATCCCCATGTTTCCCATGGGGCCCTGCATTTTCCAACCGTGAAAAAGCAAATGTACTCCTCGTATCTCCATGTTTGCCATAGGGCCCTGCATTTTTCAAACGCGATTTTACCAACCACGGAGGTTTAGAGGAACGTATCCCCTGCGGTTGTTGGGGGATACCTGTATACGCTGGTAGAAGTACTGAAATTTTCAATAAAACCTCCAGTTTAATGCAGACCAGAATGACAAGTGGTTTTAAAAGGAGTTTAAAATCATTACACTGTTCCTATACAGTCTTAAAATATTTTATTTAAAAAAAATTCCAACTTCCAGTCTTCAAGATTACACACGTAGAAAAAGTAATTTTGCTTATCTTTGCACAAGATTTCATATATTCTTATTGTGTTCTGGCTTCAGGTAATGGCCTCTGCATTTCTCCATTGCTTGTAACTATCACCAACCTTTCTAAAATTATAGAAATGAACCTCTATTGTCCTCAATTCCCTAATCTTCCCCTACTCCCCGCTTCTCAGAAATAAGTTTGCAAACCTAGTTTACGTTATCGTTTGAGCCACAAAGCCTCGCACACCATCAGCATTTTTTTTGTTACATTTCAGGTTTATCATCATTGTTTGCCAGCAGCGTGCCTCGTGCTCACTTTGTGAATTTGATGAGGCAGAAAATGTTAGACTCAGCAAATCTTAACTAGGCGTGATGCCTTCAGAATTCTTTTCCATAGAATTCAGTACTTTACAAGCAACAATGAGGTCACAGATTTTTTTTTAATAGTAGATGCATAGCAGTGTTTTACTTGAACTTGTCCCAGTTCTCTTGTTGCGTTCCTTCAGCAAACGAGCCCACAAATGATCTTGAGTCATTTTTGCTAGGGTACGTGCGAAGTGAGGAGGGAGACACACACACACAATATTGTTGAGACAAACCTTCAACCCTTTCTCCGCCACCCTGGAGAAGTCTAATAACCTCCTGAAGGATCATTATGAAGAACAGTGATCAAAATATGACCATCACTGTACCAAACAGATACAATGCAATTTAAACCCTGTTTCATTAGAATAGTGAAGCAAGGGACTATAAGGGAGCTGTAATTGTCTTTTAGGTTTCTCTTTCCAATGGCTGATTTAATGGAAATTAATGTTTCTTGAGCTGAATACAAATTGAAATACTAAGGCACCCATTTCTCAGCAGTTTAATTCAATGTTGGTATGAAAATTAAAATCGATTCATTGCAGTCCTTTAGAGGAAAGTAAACGAGAACAGAGGAAAGGCTGGTGGTGAATGTGATCGAGTATTGAAGCAAATGGCTGGGAAATGTGCAATATTTATGACAAGCAGCTCATGTTATTCCTGATATAAAGAGTTTTTAATTCTTACAACTCTTTTGAGGGGAAATAAAAATCAATGTTATATAAATACGGTCTAATCTTTTCTGAGCTGCTGAAGAAATACAATATGGTTTATGTAAAACGATTAACAGCCACCACCTTTGGGTATTTAGAATGGTGTGAAACACTGGGTATATTCTACTAAGTACACTGCTATCAATATTTAGTGCATTGTATCCTGATTGTTAAACCATGTTATTGGATTATAAAATTATTTAAGTCTCAATAGGTTAGAGATCAACCTTCATTTATGTGTTTGCTGATTATCGTAATACTGCTCTCCCCCCCAAAAAAACGCTTGTTCCAATTCAAAGCAGATATTGAACCACACTTTAGCTGCTGTAAAGTGAACTGCATTGAATAATGGTGTGTTGACTCATGTCAGCCACGTTACAGTGACTGCACACAATTGGGTATAGCTCAGAACACCACCTCGCTTACTCCCGAGGGGAGCATTGGTGTACAGTGGTTTTCTGAGATTTGTAGGAAGCCAGAGGAACCAATTATGTGTCAAGCCAGGTACTCATAATACTAATAATAAATAATGATAATAACCAGAATAGTTCTTGCATCTGACACAGCACCTTTCACATTGGGAGGACGTCTCAAATTTCATTGGAATTATTGAGATGTGTGAATGACTGGTAGCAGAAGCTCCCTCTAGCTCTAGCCATACGCCGCCTCGGTATTTTAAGAGAGAACTGAGAGACATTTTCATGGAGGAACTCAGGAAACCATTCGCGAGGGCACTCGGGAAGTTGCCCCAATAGCCGGCCCATCTCAGGTTGAATTATGAATTGCTTTGTTGGCTGAGTGAACTGTGGAGCTCTAACAACAGTCAAAGCCGCTTTAAATTCAGCAGTGGTTCTGAACTGGAATGTTTGTATTGTTTCCCTGCTGCTATTTGTTTCATTATGTAGCAGATATCTCAGTATCGAATGCTTGATTCTGTTTAGTTGGTATCAGTCCCGAATGCCTGCGCCCATGGTTTAATTTCCTCCCAACGTAATCTCAAAGGAAATCAGCTCTGCAAATTGCGCGTTGAATAAAGCGCTCAGTCAGCATTCAACACCTTGACAATTATATGTGGGAAACGCATTTGATTCCTCAAGATGGTAAACTTCAGGATACATTAACGTGGAAGCACAGCGAACTATAGAGGCACAGTGCTGAGTGATGGCCCAAGAGAACTGCAAACAATACCAACCACGACCCACTAAAACATATGATATTTCGATGACATTTCAAAACTATGGTTTTATTAAAAAAAAGCATAGCGTTTGGGGAGCTGGTAATAATATTTGAATCCAGTAAAAAGGTCAGCATCGTATGTCTAGCAATAAAATCCTCATCTCTGACACATCAGCACTCTGAAGCAAACCGATCGGTTGAACAGACTGACTGAGGCCTGGGAAACAAATTTGACCGACAGTGAGCGTCAAGATTAAGCATGAACCTTCCTTATTGCAAATCACTCAACTGCTGGAGCTCACAGGTCAGCAAGAGAACAACGTTTGTCCAGAAACTCCCAAGAACCACCTCATAAATAACAAGAATATGTGATCCACCCAGAGGTGATGAACTATGAATTGGAGTATTGAAATGGCAAGAATAGAAACCTTGCCACCACTACAGCAGCTTTTACATGAAGATTTACATCCACATATAGGATCTGAGGTACCATCAGATTTATCGGCCTAATATCAAAATTATACTGTGCTTCCTCTGCTCACAAAATCAAACAAAATGCCTAACGCAACATACTACTGAAAACAAAATATGATTCGGCGCATTATATTGTGGAATAGCAGGTTATAATGAGGTTAAGGCATTAATTTATGCCACTATCTCATCCCCCACACTACCGAAACTCTCATCCACGCCTTTATTACTTCCAGGCTCGACTACGGCAAATCATTCAGAATTCTACAGCTCGTGTTCTCTCCCGCACCAGGCTTCGCGACCACACCACTCCCACCCTCGCCCGTCTCCACTGGCGCCTCGTCACCCAGAGGATTGAATTCAAGATCCTTGTTCTCACTTTCAAGGCCATTCACAGCCTTGCCCCCGCCTATCTCTCTGACCTACCGTCTCCCTATCGGCCTGCCCGTACTCTCCGTTCAGCAGACTCAGGCCTGCTCCGCGTCCACCACCCTAACCGCCCGACTGTCGGCGGTCAGGCTTACAGCTCCTCTGCTCCCACACTGTGGAACTCCATCCCGCAGCCCCTCCCCCTCGCTTCCTCCCTTTCCTCCTTCAAGGCCGGTCTCAAGACCTTCCTCTTCGACCGCGCCTTCGGCTGCCCCACTAACTCTTCCCCCTCTCCCACTTTCCTTCCCCCTACCCTCCCTCCCCCCGGCTCGGGTCCCGACCTGACTGTTCAGCGCTTGGGGACATCCGCCCGACGTGAAAGGCGCTATATAAGTGCAATTTTGTTGTTGTTTGTTGTTGTTGTTGTTGTCATTTATTGCACAAATAAGCCAGTCACGCTCAGTTGAATTATTGCCCGTTTACTACCTTAATCCTCCAAGCAAATAGAAACCTTACATTTGTCTATAGCTATAAAATGTTACCACGTTGCTTCCAGAGCTCTTAGTGGTTTGCCAGTCCTCGAATAACTTATCGCATGCGCCAATATAGACTCAAGACGGCTTGGGTGGGCTTCAGCACCCTGATATGCCGTCCTGCGTGGAGGGCGCTACATAAATGCAAGTTGTTGTGGTTGTTGTAGGTGGCTTTATTAGCGCTAAGAAAAACATAATATCGTACAGTGGCGATCTGATTATCGTGATAAACGAACACACAATCTAACACTGTAGCCACCATTGCCACAAAGACACCTCCACACCACGCTGCCTAACCAAGAATGCATGTGCCTGGAGGATTGTTGCTCCAGCTAATGCAGGGATTCATTGAGAGCAGAATATCTTAACCAAACAGTACAACCACATCAGTTTCCATGGAACAAAGGAAACTCCAACGATACCTACAGCACACGGTCACTTACAAAATACATCGTCACTACACTGGGAAGCTTTCTGAGATGTCCATCCGCTGTGAAAGGTGCTGTGTCAAATGCAATGATCAATACTAAATATCGTTCTTAATATGTAAATGAATCTACGTACATATACATGAATCTGTGTGAGACTTGCATTCCCCTTCCCCCCAATAATCCTTGCATTTGATTGAGCGTTTTTCAGCTCTTCTAGACGTCTCAAAGCGCTTCGCAGAATATACTTTAAAGTGTATTGACTGTATATGTGGCCGAAATGTAGCAGCCAATTGCACATAATAGCGTCCCATAAACTGTGGTGGATTGAAATTACCAATTTTTTTTTTTTTTAGGGATTATTATTAGGCGTATGGAGTAAGGAAACTTGCCCAAAGTTTTGCCCTTGCCAGGAATTGAACCCAGGTCTCTCGCTGGATTCAATAGAAGATAAACAATATTTTTATAAATCAGATTTAATTGTGCATTATTTTATTTCGCATTTTCGAGGAGTTGTCTATGTTTTTTCACCTCTATAGGGGTAAAAGAGGCAGCAGTTAAGGCACTCAGATAACGGGCACTGTTGTTACGTTCTCTCAGCTCCATGTCACCTCTGATCAAACAGATTGATATTGCAGTGCACGTCTGTTGCTCTGCAGAATCTAGTGTGTCATTTTTTTCCAATACAGAACCATTCACTGCTTCACACATCTTATGACATTTTTATTTATGGCACTCTAGTAATAAATCAGAATTGCCTTGCCGATACCAATCCTGAGAAGTAATGATCAGGATTAAAGCTAGATGGTGTTTTGTAAAAACTTTTTATGATTGACTTGGTTAACGTGTCAAAAAATGAAGATTGCAACTGGAAAGTTTGTCATGATCCAGCACCACATTCAGTGCAGTAGAAAACTTTTGCACATGCACGCATACACACACCACCAACAACAACAACAGCAGCAAAATTACATGTGTACAGCGCCATTCACATCGGGAGGATGTCCCAACTCGCTGACACACACACAGAAGACCAGACAGTCAATGTAAATTTCTAATTTCTCACGGATCATTGTTGAAAGGAACAGGAAGCCATAAAGGATGTGGAAAAGGTTCAATACCCCCTGTAGATCCATAGCAGGTTCCTAATGTTAGTTGGATGTACAGTAAATCTTATGGTCACAGGCGCAGTTGGTTTTGGGAGCATGATCAAACAGATTTAATTTTTGCCACACATTTTGAACAATGCAAATTTTCTAGTCCACAGACAGGGTACATCCTCCTCTATAACACTTGCTGTACATGCGCCAGTGTTCTTGTGTTGTTTACTATATGCATTGGCGACCTTCTTCTAACAACTCGGCCTGTAATGTATTCACCGCTGTTATGAATCTAACCTGCAGGCTGGCAAGATGTGTCCAAGAACTGAAGAAGATAAGGCCCCTCTAAGCAGAGATACAGTGGAACCAGGCTCTCCATTACAGGTACCATTTGTTGTAGCTCACAAAAGAAATAAACGTCTATCCTAGCCCAGTCTTTAAAGGGCAACCAATCACATCTATACAGGGATCAGAGTTGCTGGGACACCGAGAATGAAAAATGTCACTCATTAGCAAACAAATCTGCCAGCGTTTGTATATGCTTAACCATTATTGCTCAGTCACTGGGGAATTTCATTCGTTATTATGCCACAGAGAGGAACTTAAGCAAAGTTACAACTGTCAAATGAAAGGTCGTGTGCTGTCATGGTTAGCTATCGTTTGTGTCCAATTGAATAATGGCCCTGCTGTAAGGGATTGCTTGCAACACACTTGGGATTTGAAGATAGCTCCACAGCACTGTACCTTCTCTGAGGCAGTTAGATTATGTGACTGTAACCTACCCTGATCCTCCAGTTAGAGGCTCTCAAAACGCAGTCCTTTTGTGGACCCAAGGCATACAGGAGAAAGAGGAGGGGGAGTGGGGGCATTGGGGGGACCTGGTTTTAAAAGGGGTTTCATAGCATGAGATGGAGGGTAGGAAGTGGAAGAATTTAGGAAGGGAGTTCCAGAGAGCAGTAGCACATTGTGGCAGAAACCTCAGCTCCCTGATACTCTCCCTGCTTTGATTTGGTCAGAGAAAGTTTGCGTTACCCAAACACCATGTGTAAAAACCGGTGAGAGAAAGATTTGTGGTGTTTGAACACCCAGCCTTCTATAATCAATGGAATTTACTTTTCAACTTAACTGGATTTCGCAACCGTTATGAAGCGAAGCCTTCAATTTGGGGCAGTAAATGTCTGTGGTGTGTGCCTTGATTAAACCTTGGCCCAAAGCGTTTATCCTGGAAAACATCGCTCCCTGACAAGCAGAAGTTATTGCAAGATCCTAAATAGACTATTTACAGTTTTTCAAAATAAGTTTGGATAGCTTGCAATGGTCCCTTTGGTTTTACAAGAAAATGGTGGGTGGGTGGCACAAGTTATATTTTTATCAATTTGCCATCATCCACATTGCCAAATTACTTAAGGTAATTTGGGGAAATTTAGATTTAAATTCTCTGTGAAATCTGGAAATCGTGCATCAGCTTAGCTATGTGAGCGTATCTCTCACATCCAAGTGAGAAAGTTGTGGGTTCAAGTCCAGCTCTACTTTGGGATTTGAACACATAAGCACTTCAGTAGAAATTCCTGAGGCAGAAAAGTGAAAAAACAACTAATCATTGTTGAGGAGAATTTTTAATCAAGATTTACTTGTCCAGGTGGAAATTGAAGCTACCAATTTATGAAAGAAAAGGCAGTTTCTTGGCCTCCAAGTCTCCAGATTAATTGGTCATTCATCTCATGTTTTTTTTTAGTACCTTGCAAATTGCTAACACTTTTGTTTTTGCCAACATAACCTATCAGTACTCACAAGAGTAATCGCTTGGGAAGCACTTTGAGACATTTCAATACAAGAAAGGACAACACAGTGTAACACTACCCTAGTACCTCAATGGAGTATCAGTCGGGATTGAGTGAACATTTTGTGCAGTTCAAGTTTCAAATAAGGTCCATTTCTCCTTTGTTAACCTTTTTGCTCTTCCGTCTTTGAAGCAACATGAAACATTATAGAAAGTAATTCAATCGACTGTGACATTTGGCAATTATCTTCCGATCTCTTAACAGTAAAGCAATTTTCTTTTAGCAAAATCATCAAAATAGGCAGAGCGAGGGTCAAATACGATAAAACAGTTAGAACCACGGACTGCTGCATAAAGGGTAAACAGTTAAAAGGGAGGGAAAACTTTCATTTCTTATAAATATAGCTACAATTATTGTTTTGCACCATTTAATTGTAATACTGTATAACACCTGAGCCCACTGCAGTTAAGTACATGCCTATCAACCAATGATACAATGATACAGAGGAATGCGCTAGACATCAAAGCCAGTTTTGCAGAAAAGTGACGATGGGTGCTGCGTTAGGAGGGTTGTGATAACAGAGTAGTCACCAAACCAACCAATAATTAAGAAATGCATTACATATCATTTGAATTGTGTGAAATTGTTTTCAAATTAGCATGTCAGAACTGATAAAACTCAGCTGCATGAGAGCTAAATAAGTTGCTTGGGTTAAAAAGGAATTAAAGGATTTAGCAGATTAGTTGCGAGTGTATTCAACTGACTCTAATGACCTTTTATTCACAGGCTTAATTACTAGAATCAGGGGCTACTCAGTTTCTTATTAATATGATAATTTAATCAAACTGATTGAACTAATTATTCAAAGGAGTATTGGGACGTCAGCTACATGTGACATTTCTGAAAGGTGTGTAATTTGTTTTCAGGTACATTTGGGTCAGTGTTAAGCAACTGAGCCCTAAATACATTCCAACAAATAATTTTTTTAAATAAGGGCTAAATAATGCAAGAGGCAGTAAATGGTTGGTTGTTTTTATAATCAATTGAATTACACTGCAAGAAATATGATACACAGCTTTCACGAATATTCATCTTAATTACCATGGCGACGAGAGAAATTTATCTGTGCTCCGTTGATTCCAGCAGCAGATGATGTTCTCTCCCTGTTTCTCTCAGCAACCTTTTGGCATCTGCTTCTACCAATGAATTCCATCTGTTGTGTTCTCTTGTGCACTCATTTTATCCCTTCAGTCACATTCCTTTAGGGCTTTACCCTTCAACCCATCTATCATGGACCATCATGTGTAAAAAATGCTCCTACATTGTCAAATACAGGCCTCTCACTTCTCTCCTATCACTGGTAGCATGTCCTTTTTAATAACACCCAGTTCCAATAGGTTTGCCCTCTTTTCAGTGGCAGTCACGCTGAACAAAACACAACCACTTGTAAAGTAAAGTTTCACGCATTTCCTTTCCACTTTCTGTGGAGTTAAATCAAAGTCACTGTTAAGTGGGTGTAGAAAATTACAAAGGTTTAGCTCCAATAAAGCACACACAAAATGATCCAGTGTCCAGAGTTGGGGTTAAAACGTAGGAAGTTAAGCGATATCAATTTAATCAGAAAAAATCCTGAGCAAGGAAATATGGGTAAACCTTTGGGAATAGAAACAATTTAATTCTTGTACATTATACACCAAAAGGGCAGGACGAGAAATAATTAGTAGAGTGGTTCTCGCTCGAAGAGGAATGTGAAATCTGAGAATAATAAATTGAGAATCGGGATTTGAGCTTTAAAAAAATGCATTTTTATTGACTCAGCATATGAAACGGGACATTCATCTACTGCATAGGAATACCTGAATACAGGCCAATGATACAGGCCAGTTGGGCCCTTGTGTTCATGCGTGTTGTGCAATTTTAAGAGAGACTTTACGTGATTTACAGGTATTACCTTCCCCCCCAAAATGGCGGATTTATTGAAACGTTAGGAAAGGAACAAACCAAAGAACTTAACCATGTTTATATCTGTCCTCAAAACATCATATATTTGTGGTGCTGCATTTCAGTACGTTTTCACACAGTGCTTGTCACATTCGTGAACAACAACAACATGCACATATATTTATGTATTGGTTGTAGTCAATTGGCGGATTGGTTTCGCGGGGGGATAGTATTGTAATCACTTAAAAAAAACGATTTGGTCACGCAATCCACGATTGTTTGTGGGACACTCCTGTGCGCAATTGGCTGCCGCATTTCAGCCACACATTACACACTTTACAGTATATTCTGTGAGGTGCTTTGAGATGTCTCAAAGACGTGATCAGGCATTATATCAAATGCAAGAATTATTATTATTATATTTACCTCTAGACTTGGGGCAATGTATTGGAGCGCTTAATCTAACAGATAAAAGAGGTTTGACCGGGATGTCTTAAGAGTTGAATGATTTCAGATGTTGCTTGTTTCTTTTACCCAAAAAAATTCCACTCCACAGATAAAAACGTACAATTCTTCAAGATTTACAAGTGGATTACGAACAGCAGAAGAAAATGGGAAAATTGAGGGGATGTGACAATTATGGAAGAGGAATAAATAAATCCTTCACGACGGAAGCATTCCAGTAGCAGGCTAAAATAATTTGAGTTAAAATCATTCCTCTTTGCTGATTGTTTCAGAAATTTTAGTTCAAAGGTTGGAACCTTTATGTTCCCTGCAGGAGTTCATGCTTCATGTACAAGCAAGTTAGTCTTTTGGGGAAAAAAACACCCAGTAGGAAATTAGGAAGGTTTTTAGGAAGCTATTCTTTAGAATTAATGACCACAGTGCAACAAGGGTCCAATGAACTTTCTTCACACTCAATGTATCCACTTTCTGAATAGGAGTATGGCGTGTGTTCAACACAGAGGCAGCTGCAATTTTCCTGATCTCTGGTTGATGAAAGAAGTAAATCAAATATCCAAGAATCAGAATCAAGAGTAAATATCAACAGTTAGTTCAATGCTAAGTGGTTCTGTAGCAAGGAGCCAAGAACGAACATAAATAATAAATAATTTCCCCCATTTAATTAACATTTCCAATTGAAGTGGATTACAAAAGATCATCCCAAAGCAATAATTAATGTCGAGGGTTAGTTTATACTACTTTACGTTACCATCACTAGCTTCATTATGCTCATAAGAGATACTGCCAAGACTTTTAACTGATTTTTGCTGTTATTGCAAAAAATATATTCTAAAATAGACCAATGGCTTTTCTCTCTATTTTATCTACATCAAGCGTTAACAATTTTTACCTTCTCATACAAGTTTTTAGAACTAATCCTTTTACAAGTGACCCAACTGTATTTGTCGTGCATCTTGAACGTTTGTTATTCTGTGAATTATCTCCCCACTTTGTCTTGTGTGAAATATTTGCCGCGTTGTCATATTAAACGTGCGAAGACTCCAGCTTCCCAGTTACCTTCCTCTGCTTTATAACCAGATTTTGATTGTAGGTGGTGGGGAGGTGTGTGGGGGGGGGGGGTGCGGGGATCTCCCATCATAACGTATGGAGAATTATTGAGAGATAAACAAATTAGAAACCATAGCATTTTGAAAATCTCTGGCTTGGTGCTGTGAATAGATGGAAGAAATGTATTTGACAGATCTACAATTATAATCTATCCATTCTATTTGCAGGAAATTATCTTTCTTTTTTAAAAAAAATTCTCTGTATAAGAGTGTAATAGTTGGACAATATTTTATGTACAATTTTTCAAATGTCAACATTGTATGAGAAAGTTATATATTGACATTATTTTTGAAATATTGGGGTGAAATTTAAAACACATGTAAATTTGAATACTGAAACACTTGACAGTCCAGCATCTTGGGACGTCCTCCAGACGTGAATGGAGCTATACAGATGTAATGTTGTTGTTGTTATTGTTGTTTGCTGCCATCCATTTAAAATGTAATTGAACTCAACACTGACATCCCCATCATTGAATTGCGAAATGTGGACTGGACCGTGATTTGTGCATCACTTCTAATATTCTAGATGTGTACAGAATGTTTCCTGCAATTCTTTTTATATACAGTATGTAGCTCAAAATAAATATTTTAAAAGCTACAGCAAGATTCAAGGCTCAGAATTGTTACCAAGCAAAAGCTGGATGATTTACCCAGCAGATTTGTTGGCCTGAATAAATATTTCCAAAGTAGATACCTGTAGCTCCAATGAAGGCCAAAAGTACAACATTTTTTTGTTTTTCTTAAGCTGTAAAACAGATGGATTCGAAAACAATTAGTTCATATTGTTACACGGTTCACTACGCTCTATCGATCATGCTGTCAATCGCAACACATTACAGCAGCAAGAGTAACATATTTTTAAAATTGCATTCAAGATTTAAACTCCAATCCATTGACTTGGTTCAAAGGCTTTAACTTTTGGAAGGATTTACACCATGTTTAATTCCATCTTTTACAATTAAAACCAACCTATATTTTCAGTGTGCTTTATTTGTAAAAGTAAGGGCCACCTCAAAGCATCCTTTCAGTGTTTTTTATGCAAGTTAAATACATGTTCTATCGTGATTTGCCCAATTGAGAGGAACTGTGTGATCTTCAGGGAGGAAAAATAAATGCATCAGCTAAACATTGTTTTATAAAAGGAAAACTGGTTTATTTTAGAACAGCAGAACTTCAGGAGTTAAATTCCATTGTAAAAGACCTGTTAAGATTTCCATTAAGTCTCCCTTGGTTCCAACATTAAAAGTAATTCAATAACATCCAAGAGCCGAGCCTTAATTGAATTCGTGAATTTTCTTGACAAATTGAGAATGCAACTGTGTGAAAAACAGCACTTAAAAATTCTACACATTCTGTATGTCTTCATAAGTTACAAAGAAACACATTGTGTTTTGGTCTCAACTTTCTGTACTTATAATGACTTTTAAATCTCTTGCACTGTATGAAAATAAATAGCACAAATCAATTCTAATAATGTCATGTTGCCATTTTAATTAACGTAAAGATATACATTTTAATTAAACATGTGCCCTTATATTTCAGTACACTGGTTGGATGCATTAATTTTGCACAGGCTTGTCATTTTAGAACTCTTTTCATTTCAATAGTGTGAGCAAACATTGCAATTGGTGCCGCAGACCATTCTGCTGAAAATCGTTTTCATGTCGGATTCCATGAATAATTTAGAAGTGTGCCAACGACTAACATTTATTATGTTTCAATATTAATTATTTAAGGAGTTGCTTATCAAGGAGTACTGTAGCTCAATGGTTAAAGCACTCGCCTCGCAAGCGAGAGACCTGGGTTTGATTCCAGGCCGGGCGAAACCTTGGCCAAGTGTCCTTACTCCACACGACTAATAATAATCTCGCAAGAGAGAGAAAAAGAAATTGGTCACTTCAATCCACTACTGTTTGGGGGACACTGCCGTGTGCAATTGGCTGCTGTGTTTTGCCCACAAATTGACTTTACATTACATTCTGTGAAGCGCTTTGAGACATCTAGAAGACGTGAAAAGCGCTACATCAAACGCAAAGCTTATTTTTATATTCTGTGAAGTGCTTTGAGACATCTAGAAGGTTGAAAAGCACTACATCGAAAGCAAGGATTATTATTTTCATTGTAAATTTGACTCCCTCACTTCAAATTGCTAACAAAAGCACAAAATACGTCACAGCTAACTGCGGCGCATGTGAAATAAATTGCAGCGCAAAACCATGCATTTCCCAAAATATAATTCAGAATAATAGAAACAATTACAATATCTATGTGAATTTAGTTGGATATAATGGCTCAATCTGACAGTTAGAGAATAATATGGTGCAATAACCTATGCGTAAATGAACATTACAATTTACTAATGTGAAAACCGCAGCCTTTAAGTCTTCAGTCAAAGCATCTACTGGATTGGTTCATGTACATTCATTGCAAAGTGTGCTCGGGTCCAAAAAATACAACAACTTTCCACAATGTAGGTTACAGGGCGATTAATTTCATAAGTGTAACATACATTGAACTGGCATACAGTTATATGAAATTCAACAAATTGGATACAACTGTATATAGGTGGCTGCCTTGATAGTTCCGTGTGTTAGCAAGTTCGGTTTCAATTATACAGAGGAGTTAGAATGTAATACTGTTGTTGTTGGAGCAAACAAGGTTGTGGGTTGGAGGGGGGGGATATATAAGCTCATACTATAGTCTACCCTGAGTTCAAATGCAATCCTGGGGGAAGCGTTGCTTTGTCAGTGGTGCCATCTTTCAGATAAGACATTGAACCACCTGCCTGGTCAGTTGAGAGTTAAAAATTTATTCCAGAGTCAACTCTCTGAAAACAGAGAAGGGAGTTTCTCCCTGCCTGCGTCCTGGCCAACAAAACTCCCAGATAAAGTCACTCAATTCCAGACTGTTTATGGGACATTGCTGTGTGTAAATTGGCTACGCTGTTCACTTACAAATGCACAGTCACAACTTCATTGAATCAATCTCAGAGACGTCAGGGTTTTTTGTAGTTGTGTGTGTTTTTTTGTGTGCCATGGCTTATTCAACATCTCTCCGCCCACCGTTTTTGACGCTTTCCTTCATCCGACAATGCCAGATGGAAATTTAAAGTGTGAAGCCCGGTGGAGAACAGCACTAGGCGCGGTTGTGATGACCCCCATGGTTGAACAATTCATCAACATGAATAAGTCTTAACTATAAGATAAACAGTTATCGATAGAGATCAATTCTTAAATATGTATATCAATGTGCAGCTATTAATTACGTTTAGTGCACAGTTAAGAATAAACAAAAGTTGACTTGAGTATACAGTTGAGAAAAGAATATGGATCAAGGTGGTTGATTCTTATATGGAAAACACTGAGCTCAACACCAACCTTTTAGGTTTGTTATCAGGAAATATGCTACAGCTTTCTGTTTCATCCCTGAATTCATTCAATCAGAACTGGGTGACAGTGGAATATTCTTGATTCTAAAGAATTGAGGTGAAAGTTATAGCTTTTGGAGAATGATTTGCACCACGATTACCTAATAAACTGAAGAAAACAGTTTTTGTTTGGAACCGTAATTGAGAATCATTCATGGAAAATGGCTACTAATGGCTACGATTGAATGGCATTACACCTTGTCATTATGAAATGCTCCGAGATATTATCCTACTTGAACGGTATTATAATAAAACACTAATTGCAGTTGGCTACAGAACAAACCAAAGTAGTTGAGATGTGTATTGTTACTAGCTAGACCATTAATCAATGAACCGACATGAATACAAGGTGAAATATTAATGTATGATAAAGCCACATGATTAAACAAAATCATATGTTCTAGCACAAACTGCCTATACGACAAAATGTAACAGTGGCTTGCAGGAAAATATTTTTCTTTAAATCACATTTCAGTACATTCACCACTGGTTCATGGGCTTTAGATATACAGTAGAATGGTTGTTCAAGACAACTGTAGTTGATTAAAATGGTAAATAATTTATCCTTCAGGCAATGCTAAGCATTAAAGTCTATTCATGAATATTGTAGGTCTCCAGTTATTTCCACAATATGAAAACAAAAGTCCTGTTTACCAACTAAATAAAGAGAAAATACACATGGAAATGCTTTTGTTTTAATGAGTAATTATGAATCATTCATGAATAAATTAACTTCCAGTCCCGTAAAGCAGGTGGTACATCAGAGCACAAGGTGGATTTACGTCTTATTTTCTCTGCCAGAGTTTGCATATTAACTGAAAAGGAGTTCAGTTTAATCTGCTGAAGACTATACACGGACTTAACTAAGATGACAGCCATCATCTACTTAAGCTCCTTTTGGCCCATCAGATATCCTCCAAAATTCCCACCCTAACATCCTCCCATGAGAACATATTTGAAAGACAGATTTTATAGATTTTTTTTCAGATTAACAAAATGATCGGTTATTCAGAAAACTGTTCCAAATTGGTTCATTGTTTTGATTGAAACCATATTGAATTTTCATTGCTTACGTAAGCTCTTTTTAAATAAAATAATGCATGCGATTCACTTACCTTTATCTTGCCCATTGCATCTCATAGCATATGATATCTCCATCTCAGCTGACACCTGAATAAAATAGGGGCAGGTTGTTAAAGAAGACAACAACTGCATCTTATATCAAGGTACAGTAATGAGGTGTGATTTACATTAAAATATTTTTAAACTTAAATGAATGCAGCAGAACAGAATATTTTCAAATCAACATTCACGTAGAGGAAAGCAGAACAAAATAGTAATTTTTTACAATCTACCCTGCAAGTGAGACAGGGCAATGAAATATTATGGATCTGATGTTAAACAATATCACAATGTGCTGAATGTGCACACCTGTCAAAGAAGAATCCAATATACTAGCGTATAATTCAAGTAGCCTACAGTAATAGTTTTCAATTGCTTTTCTAACAATCGAGATAGAGATCATGTCAACTGTTGCAACCAGTTGTCCAGGTAACTTCTCAAAGATTCAATTTGATGTTGTTGTCATACCAAACAAATGAGTTGACGAACCTCTTCTTGATTCAAGATTTTACTTAACAGCATTCCCGAGATATTTATCTCGCCCTTTTCATCTCAACTCAATTGACACCTTTCTAAAGTAGGGACAGGTTGTTAAAAAAAACCAACAACAGCTGCTTCTTATATCAAGGTGCAGTACATTGCAACCTTATTTAAGAAACAAATAAACAATATGAAAGGCAAGTCAAAGCTCACTTCAGTTACTGGCACAAAGGAAATGTGTTGCGTTTGTAGATGGGAAGTTGAAGTGAGTAAAGTAATTATTGGGAGGTTTGTGCACTCAAGAAAACGTCACCTTTTCCAAAGAGTGCAACACCTGATATACAAGGATAATAATTTAGATCCAGCGAATAATTCCTGGGCCTTTTGGGATGCAATAATCCCATTTTAATACATGTTGAATTACTCACAGGTGAAAACTATCCATGACCACAGCCAAATCTAAAAGTGGTTAACCAGAGTGATCTGAATCCAATTGCTTTGTATTTAGAAAAACCCATACAGGTTCAATCACACTTCCTATATCATTAGCAGCCATGGCCTGAGGACGTTTTCTTCTTTCACAGCAATGCACTAAAAATAGTCATCGCCCAGAACTTCTGTACACACAGAACTGAGAAAATTTGGAAACAAAACTATCCCCCTATACTTCCTCCAGCAATTTATGTTTAAGCATGAAAAATGCCAGTAAATGCCAGTACTGGCATTGTAATTGTTTAAATCCCCTAAGAAGAAGATGGCACATGAGCTTGTACAAGTACCAGGAAAGATGGGCTGACGGGAGTTACATGTGAGCCAGTGTTTACTTTTTTTTTTTTTAAATTTCCATATGGGCGCAGTCCACTTAGGTTTGAATTCTGGACACCTGGAGTCCGATAAACTGAACAGTAAATGTGTACACTGCGTAGTCTAAAGACTTAATAATGCATAATGGCACACACACAAAAATGCATGTTAAAGCTATGGATTAGTTCACAGTAGAGGACAAATGGACGAAGAGGAAATCGGTTTAACAGTACAAAGGGCATTTTCGGGACACATACTAGGAGGTTGTTCTTTACCTGGGGGGTAATTAATGACTGGAACAGGTTGCAAGGAAGGGTGGTGGAGACAACAGCACTGGACTAATTTATTGTTCCCCCAACAGAGCATCAAGCTGCTTTCTGAACTGGACATTGCTGCAATGCAAAGCATCTTCAGTTGCATATCCATTTTCAGTAATTACAATTGACTATTGGAAGTGCCTCTCTAATTAGATGGCAAGGTAAAGCGTGATTCATTAATCTTAGTTTTCATAACAAACACGATAGCTGATGTACTCTTGCTTTACAACCCTTCTAGCTTTTCAATCAACATTGCTAAAACAAATATTTGACTGCATTGAAATATGTAATGAGCTGTAACAATCTGGATCACTGGTAAATACATTTAAGTCATAGGGAAAAAAAATCATAATGCACTTTGCCAATGCGGTTAAAACCATATGCTCTAGTACCCCGTTGACCAAACCATATGTTCTTGTGCACGTTCGAAGGTGAGCTGAAGGATCCTGCAGCGTTTTCATAACAAGCAACATCATGTCTCCGTCACAATTTATACTGTCGTGATAAATAATGTCGCATATTATCTCAAGTGTTCATTTTACTTACAGACAGCTTCATTGCTGTTCATACTGAGGACAGCAATTCTAGATTTGCAATTAATCTTTTATACTAAGCGCTTCTTCATGAGAGCGAGTTACTCCAGTCACAACAGAGAGTGCAAACAAAAATTGACCACATCCAGGTTTCTCAAGTCATAAAGCACAGGAAATGTCTGTTTATCTCAGGATTGCAGAGTTCAAACCAATTTTCAATACATTTTCATCTTCATTAATTCCTGCACTCGCAAAGGTTGTACTTAATGGGAATAAATGACAAATAATCTTCAATGAAAAGGTGAACGTGTCTGCGCAAGAGAAGAAATGTTTGAAGAAGATATTTAAAAATTCTGGCCTTTCTCCATGTAACCATATTATTGATGAGGATAATAATATGGTAATAACTCCCAGCAGGAGTAGGAAAGAGGTAAAAAAAATTGCATTCAGATTAATGATAGATCACTAAGAATTTCCTGCTACAGAAAACATATACAACATTCAAAATGCCAGTCAAATCATGGTGCCTAACTTATCATTGAAGATTCAAATCACAAGCAAATTAAGTAATGCACTAGGAAAGGGAGAGAAAGCAGGAGAGAAGTGAGATGAGATGTGCTAATTATCCGCAATAAATCGGCCACCGCATTTTCTCTGTTGACACCTCCCCAATACAAAGTAGTGAGCCCAATAATGCTGGTAAATGCTCCCTTATCTTCCTCCACTCAATTGAAGTCATTAGAAAGTTATGTATGGAACTTGATTGGCAGGAGTGCTCACTCACGACTGGTCACTGCTTGTGTGAGGTCAAGCACATCCGAAATATCTTGTTAAAAAAAGCTACTATGTAGAGGCAATTATTTTATTGTCGGCAGTATTTCACATTGGTAATTAGCTGGTATCCTGCTTCTTGTCAGTTCAACCACTCCTAACTTCAGAATACACCTTAGCTGATTTTGCGTCTCATTACAGTACTATAATAAATGAATCCCACAGCACTTGATTTTATTCTCTTTAACCTATTTTCATCTGTCATCCGTGATTTAAAACTGCAAAATAATTAGAGTAGTAAGTAATGTTGAGCTAAAAACTCTTCATATATTTCAGGTTACTGAGCAGAAAGGACGCCACATACAAAGCTACATCTATAATCCGCTACATAAAAGTGAATCCCTTATTAGCGCTGAGCATATAAAACATCTGCTGCATTACACTAAACTAATGTGATGGCTCCTGTACACAGCACTTCTGTGTTGAACATTTTGCATCTGGATTGGCATTTAATTAAACCTATGTAAATGGAATCATTGCACAGAACTTTGCCGATTCAGCACTCAGGGTGCAGGAGCGGAGGGGTGGAGAGCTGTGGGGGAACGAGAGACAGTAGTAGAAACTGGGTCCTTAACGTCAGAAAGAAAACAAAATCGCAACTGGGTCATAGATGACAAATTATTAAAATATCCAAGTGATGCAAATAGAACCCAGTTGGATAAGAATTGCATTTATTCTCATGGTACGAGTAAAAATAAAGTCAGAATTTGTCGCAAATACATTCCAAACAATTGCACCTCCCCACAAATGCAATACGCCCGCTGGCGTTAACCTGAAGACAGGTCGCAAAACAGCGTCTGTGGTTTGGTTCAGCACCTGCCTGCGGGGGATCCATTATTTCTCTTCCAAAATGTGAATTCGAAGCGACCCTCACGTATTATACAGTCGACTTAATGCAGGCGCTGACAGAACGAAGGGGAACCAAAGTCAAGTCCGTCTGGCTGTGAGAGAAACATTGCTAGCAGATGTGGCCCGAATTCATGTAATTCAGTGATGGCAAGGTCCAGAAAAAGGGTTGTTTGCAAACAGGTTTCCTTGATATTCACTTGGGACTCGGCAACAGGGAAATCCTGTTGGAAACCAGCAGCATTTCACGATTAATTCACGGGGGTGGTTGAGGCCAGGATACTGGAATCGTGTACAAAAAAAAGTTTTCTGCTGTGATGGGAAGACGCTGGGACTAAGTATTCTTGAAAGAGCAGATAACATGAGTTGAAAGGCCTTCTTCATCCAAACTGATGTTGTAATCTTCACTTCAACTGTTCCATTGAGTCAGCACTAATATATATCATCAGTTACCTGCTGAATTTCCAGTTAGCATCCAAGTCCTGATTACAGAATCCCAATGCCAACAGATATATTTTACAGACCTCCAATACTGGTACATTGTAAACATGTGTCCTTCAATAATTGGTACCGATGCATTAATTAGGTTCTACAGATTTGAATGACAGGTCTTCAATCTTTCTCTCTGCCTCATGTCAACTTGCGTACCAGGATGCACGGTGACAAAATGAAACATGATCAGATATTCAATAATAAAATATGTACTAGTGGATACTGAGTGAGTCCACGTCCTCCTGACGTGAAAGGCACTATGTAATTACAAGTGTAATTTTGTTGTTGTTGTTCTTGCACATATTTCAATACTTTCTTTAAAAGAGTTTATGCAAAATTCGATGCTGTACTCTGAGCATATTCCAGTATCCTGACCAGAAGGATTGATTTCAAGACACTCTGAGATGTTGAGCTTTCGAATAATAATACTAATACTACTAATAATAATAATCCTTGCATTTCATATATTTGTGGATTTTTGCCCATAAATATATACTGTACAGTCAATTCACTTTACAGTATATTCTGTGAAGCGCTTTGGGATGTCGATAAGATGTGAAAAGTGCTATATCAAATGCATGGATTCTATTATATATATTATTATATATATTATATACAGCACTTTTCATGTCTTTTAGATGTCTCAAAGCACTTCACAGAATATACCGTAGCGTGAATTGACTGTATATTTGTGGCCGAAACGTGGCAGCCAATTGTGCACAGTAGTGTCACGCAAACCGTCATGGATTGAGTGACCAAATTATTATTGTTTTTCTTTCTTGAGGGATCATTATCAAGCGTGTGGAAAAAGGAAACTTGCCCAAGGTTTCATCCTGCAGGGAATTGGAACCAAGTCTCTTGCTTGCAAGGCGAGTGCTTTAACCACTGAGCAACAGGACTCCATAATGTTGATACCAGTGTAGAGGTGGAAGATGCTGCACTGTAAGAGGCATATTTCTTTGGTTGTTAAATTGCTCTGCTTTCCTTTTGTTAACTGCAGAACTGCACAAGATTTGTGGCTACTAGAGAGAGATGGATACTGTGGGTGATGGGGAAAATAAGATAATTTTAAAAATATACATATCGGACATGTCTTTTCCAATTGGATGCATGTTAATTTTCACGTGCAAACTATTGAAGTGTTATAGCTTTAACAATACTTAAAAGCAGCTGAAAATTAATTGTATAAGCAGTCAAAGAACATATTGGAACTCGTTCTTCAAATTACAGGTTTTCGCAACTTCAGAAACCAACCATTAGCATTGCTTCGAGTTACGGCAGTAATAAAAGCTGTACTCAACATTCGCCAAAGTCAATTCTTTCTCAATTTTTTTTCCTGCACGATATTGCTTCTTAATTGAAAATATACCTGACAGTACAGTTTATATAATAGGAATCCCTGTCGAGAGTGTGAAGAATTCCATTGTTCCTCAATTTACTGCACAGGGAGTTCTGGAGACGCTACTCCAGCTAATTCAGTTAACTCTTCCTCTACCTTTTGTTATTTAGAACCATAGAAAGTTGTAGCACTTTGACACTATGCATCTGTGCTGGCTTTTTAGAAAGGTCAGCCATATATCTGCCCTTTCCCCTACTATTGTTCCCCACCTTTGCCTACCTCTCCCCCTTATCCTCTTTTCCCCCTTTCTCCCCTGGTCCCATTTCCATGACCGTTTGTGGGACACTGCTATGCACAATTTGGCTGCCGCATTTCGTCCACAAATATACACTAAATTTTCCTACTTTCCTTCCCCCAATCACGACCCCTCCCCACCTGCTCTGATCTCAACCTTGGAAATTGTTGTATTCTGTGAAGCGCTTTGAGACATCGAGAAGACGTGGAAAGTGCTATATAAACTTAAGGATTATTATTATTATATACTCCTTGTAAAGCAATTTGGTTAAACTGTTTCCAAAATACATAGCATTATCATGTACAATATTGTTCTCACTGCGCTTGCAGCTTACTAAATAGTTAACTAACAGATGAATGTTGGAGTCTCGCATGAG
Source organism: Hydrolagus colliei (assembly GCA_035084275.1). Lineage (NCBI taxonomy): Eukaryota > Metazoa > Chordata > Chondrichthyes > Chimaeriformes > Chimaeridae > Hydrolagus > Hydrolagus colliei. The sequence continues at coordinate 3,197,165 of CM068757.1, forward strand.
AGGATATGTAAGAACATTTCTAAATCTATAACCCTGCATGTACCCAGATGGTTCTCACAGAAACCTGCTGGAACTTTGCTCGGGTATGAATCACAGTCAGTGTTTTGCTGGCAATCTTCTTCAACCGACCACAACAACAAAATTACATTTGTACAGCATCGGGCGGATATCCCAAGGCACTAGACAGTCAGTATTTCAGGCCTGAGCTGAAAGCAGGGAAGTGGGGTGGGGTGATCGATGGTACCGTCAAAGAGGAGGTTCTTGAGGCAGGACTTGAAGGAGGCTCGAGAGGGAAATCATACCAGTGAATGGGCCAACTTGGCACGACATGCATATAGATGTATATTGGATTCTACATTGGGTTATTCCCTTTGCAGTTACCACATTAATACCTCAATGGGAATTTTTAGATGGTTTAGTTGGATACAGTAGGTATTGAAACTGAAAACTATATCTGTGTCTCTTTGAAATGCGTGCATTGTGTAAAAAAAAATTAGCAGAAGCATTCTAATTGAATCTCTGGGATTAAAATAAGTGAATTAACTGAGTTTCCTCCTTGTACATTAAAAACAAAACATTTTATTGAGATGCAAAATGAAACCGTGGGACTTCTTTCCTGAGTTTGGCAATTGGTGTTTTTTTGGGGATGACCCACCTAATACCTTCAATGTTGTCAACTTCTATAAACCTAACACGCTCGAAAGAACCCACATAAACTGTTCTGCTATTCAGCTCTTTCCTGAAAGGAGCTTGCCTGAGGTGTCACAAATTCTAGCTGTGAACGGATGATAAAGATTCCCCTGAAGGGAAGTGAACTCGAGAAATCTTTGCCTGTAACACTGAATGATAGAATCAGGTCACAAGACACCGATGGTGAAATTCACTTTGGAATTGCTGAACCTTTATCTTGAAAGTACATGTTTTCTAATAAGACAGTAACATGATTCCATTGTGGTTAACAGAGAACTTCCATCCACAAATTATTTCTGAACTACATTCAATATACAGATGAGGGGAAATGGAGTGGTGAGGAGTGGGGAAGAAGGTAAATTGATTTCCGTACAAAATGGGCTGACATTGTTGTTCCTGTATAACATATTCATTTTAATGTTTCTCTGTTTTTTTATTGTTATAAGGAATGTTTGATCAAGTAGGGCTATAATTGAGCATTCCTTCAATGAGTTCTGCACAATTACACACGTTTCCTTACAAATACACACATTTCCATACAAAAATACAGTCCCTACAATCCTGTGAAAAACTTTGAGATTGCCTCTCAGTGTGACAGGCTTTACATCAACAACAACAACAACAACAATTTACATTTATAGAGCGCCTTTCACGTCGGGAGGACGTCCCAAGGCGCTGAACAGGAGACGTGTGACCCGAGCTGGGAGGGGAGTGTTTGGGAAGGGGTGAAACACGAAGGGGAGGTAAAAGAGTTCGGGGTGGAACAAAAGGCACGATCGAAGAGGAAAGTCTTCAAATATAAAGATTATATTTTTACTCCAGTTTAAATGTCTGCAGTTTGAAAAAAATTCACTGTAGCAACAATTGCAAATGCCCAATGTTAACAATCTTCATTTCAATTAATCTTTGATCGGTACTTATTTTTGCAAATGTTTAATGCGTCTGTTCAAATTCCATTAATGTGAAAGGTAACATGTTGTCCAGCCCAGAGATTTCAATTAGTCACACTAGTCATAGCAAGATTAATCTTGATGAACAAAAACAGAGTCAGAATATAAGGCAGGTCTGGTAAAATGGGGATGGATTGAACATGTTCCTCAACAACTTCAGTGTCACATACTTGCAAGAATTCTCCAAAGTCAACATTGCTCAGCTGAGATGCATTTCAGTGAAAACACAGTATGTGGTGTTTCCTGTCTCTTGAAAATACACCTTTGAAATATTGCTCCTGTAATCCTAAAATACGAAAGTTGTGGTGCAGAAGGAACAAAAAATGTGTCCAAAACAGATGTTTTCGGGCTTGGGGCGAGCATCTTCTGAACTGTCTCTGGAGCACACATTGAGCTGGTTTTGAACTTCCGTTGGGAACATAGGAAAGCACAAATCCAGTGAAGACTTTGTGGTTGATCAGAACAAGTTGAGGATCCTTCAAGAGTAACATGCTATATTTTTTATAAGGAAGCATATGGATGTACGGAAACAGCTTCGAGGGTTTTCTCGCTGGTTTGTTCATCAATCTAGATTCACAACACAGCATTAGATTCATTCAACAAACAAACAAACAAAACTTACATTTATATAGCGCCTTTCACGTCGAGAGGACATCCCAAGGCGCTGTACAGTCAGGTAGGACAAGAGCAGGGTGGGAAGGCTCAGGGCAGGATAAAGAATAGTAGGAAAAGTAACTGTATTAGTGGGCGAAACGCGGCAGCCAAATTGCGCACAGCAGTGTCCCACAATCAGTCACGGAAGTGGGACTAGGGGCAAAAGGGGGTAAAGAAGCAAAAGGGGAGGGGTCGAGGCAAGGGGAAGAAGGGCAGGAAAGTCAACTGTATATTTGTGGGCGAAACGCGGCAGCCAAATTGCGCACAGCAGTGTCCCCACAAACAATCGCGAAAATCACGAGTTAATTGCCTACGGTCACCTCGGGCTTGGCATCAGGCGCTCCTGTCAAGCGCTCCAAGTCACTGCCCTGCGTGAAGGGAGCTATATAGATGCAAATTGTTGTTGTTGTTGACCTTGGAGGGGGGAATTGGATTTTAACCAGCGAATCAACGCTTAGAAATGAGACTTGTACTTGCCTTGTCATCAAACACAGTCCGGTTGCGAGTTCTCTCCATTTGTTTGTGAAGAAAACATTTTAAATTGATTTTTTTTTAAAAAAACAGCTAAATTAACTTTGGAACAGTCTGAACATTCAATTCTGCCACCCCTGTGGTCTTTTAACGCTTCACAATTCATTGATTTACGAGGAATGTCAGAGTACGTGGTCATCAGTCTCTATTACAGAAAATGCCAATCACCCTAAATGGTCAGAATTATGGTAATGAAACATTGCAGTTCTCAGTGCAAGTATGCTGAATAGCTCCGAATTATCAAGAAAATAAATTTAACGAGGCTACATTTATTACTGAGCGGCGATCAGTCAGAATTATGGCATGATCTGTGGTTAAGGATTGGTGTGTGTTTGTACAAAGCCAGTTGATTAGTTTGGAAGCAGTGGTAGCTCTTGATAGGACATCATTTTACACGTGGACTCGAAATGTTGACTGAATTTCCCTTCTCCATAGATGCTGCCTGATCTGCTGAGTGTTCCCAGCGATTTCTGTTTTTACAGACAATATTGCAGATTCCACATTTTCAAGCAATTTACAGCAATATATGCACTGCACATAATCATAGGATGTGGTACTCACACGCCTCTGAATCAGAAAGCTGTGGGTTCAAGTCCCACCTCAAGACTTTGAGCTTGCAAGTCTAGCCTGACATTCCAATGTAGTACTGGGGGTGGTTGCATCGCTGGAAGTGCCATCCTTAAGACAAGACATTATATTGAGGTCCAATCTGGCCTGTTTAGGTAGATGTTCAAGATCCCTTAAAGAAGGGATTTTCTCCTCGTGTCCTGACCAAAAATCCCCAGATAAAATTGATCATTATGTGACTGTAGTGGGATATTGCTGTGCGCAAATTGGTGTTTGCCCACATATTGCAGAGTCATTCATTTACATTAATCTGTGAAGCGCTTTGAGACATCCTCCTGACATAAAAGCAACTCTATCAAGTGCCAAGGATTACTTATATCACAAGATGTACCAGCATTATAGTAGCTGAGTACTACAGTTAATACAATGGACTGTTAATTCTATGAACACATTGAATATATTCATTCAAGGAAATGGCACAGATCAAATAATAATACTACATCTTATTGAATAAAAAATTAAATGAATGTTTGCGTAACCTTAGCCATGTTTTTCCGTTTCTCTTGATTCTTGCTCTCTGAAGATTAAGCGCAGGAATACAAAGCTTTCAGCCATTTTGGAGTTCTAACCTTGCTCTTACCAACCCATTTTGAAAACATTGCACTCACATTTGACAGGCTTCCAAGCTAGTCTTATCTGTGTTAACACATTGTACTTCAATTGGAACTAGAAAATGACTTATGGCTGCGCAGTTCAGTATTTCTGCCTCATTGTAACCATACTGCAGTGTGTGAAGCAACTATATTGGCTGAGATTTTAGCTTGGCTCAAAGTTTTGTTTGAGAGACAAACAAAGAAAATTCCAGAACAACAACAATAACAACAACAAAATTACACTTGTATAGCGCCTTTCATGTCAGGAGGACATCCCAAGGCGCTGGATGACCTAGACCATGCCACAATATCAGTAGGACTAACTGCAGGTATCTGTGAGGCTTTGATGTCAGCGAGCATACAGGATGTTTGCTTACATCAAGAAAAGGAGGTCATTTTGTTTCCTTGCCTGTAAAACATTACCCACTTGTTCCAACATGCTGAGCTTCAAACATTGAGCTTTACATGCACAATCACCCAAATTAAACTGATCACTTTGTAGTCGCATGTTGTTACGTGGTTTAAGCTTTTACTTCTTTTAATTCAAAGAATCATCTCTGTGTTTTCCTGACATGTGAAGCTCTATTGGTTATTCCTCCACCTGCTTTCTCTCTCACGAAGAATGTAGGAGCCCATTAATCAAGGTAAAACCCTTTTTACAGACAGTTATTAATGACTGAACAGAATGCAAGGTTCAGTAGTTTGATGCTTAAATTAGAATGCTTTGAAAATACAATAATGAGGGATTTGAAAGTTCAATTTCTGAAACTAAGTTTCTTCTTAATTCACTTATCATCACCTCATTGTTCCAGCTGGTGGATTGAGTATGGTTCAGTGTTTCTGTAAAAGACTCTCACTTCAGGGTCAGAATGAAAATCGGTTCCATCAATATCTCTCATTTCTTCCTGATTAATGTCCACAGCCATTCATCCTGGTTCAATACTTCAGTTACTTTGAAGTACCTTCTCACCATTCTGCTGTGGGCCATCCATCCTTTATGTTGGGATATGGAGGTACTGTATTAAAAATTAATTATAGTTAGTTCCAATCAGGCACCAATTAAAACAATCTGTCCACAACACCAGGCATGGTCAGCAACCTTGAGCAAAAGGGAGAGAAACGACTTGTCTACACAAAACACCAGGTGAACATTCCCCTGCGCTGAGACAACCTTGGGTACTGATCCGTGCTAATAACCCAAAGAGCGCAATAATATCAGTAGCTTCTAGGATAAATAAAGAATTGAAGGAGAGCGGCTCGAGATATAGATAGGGACAGAGGACTCAATTAACAAAGGCACAAAGGATTGTACTCATTTGGGAAATTGCCAAGTGAGTAGCAGGACAGCCATCTCAAGGTTTGGGAAAAGAAGGGAGGAGAACAACTCCCTACAACTCCGGCCTTTAGATAGTCTGGTTTTGACATCGCTTCTGGACAATGACCAAGTGATCAACTGACTGAGTTAGTTGTGGTGGAGAAGTATAAAGGTAGGAGAGAAAGAGTGGCTCATTACAACAGTTGGCGAGTGTCTCAGGGTAAACCGAGATCTCCAGCCTGCCACTGTTGTCCAGAACTACTGGAATGGGTCATGGTTCCAGTTGTTTTGTTTTACAGGCAGAGAAGGATCAGTTAGAGAAGGAACGTTAGAAGGAGTGAGTATTGTGAGAAGCTTGAACCTGATGGTGTATTCTACACAGAACTGATAGTATGATTGTTTTATTCATTCATGTTTTATTACTTATAATCATTAAATCGCTATACCTTTATTAAGGATTGTTGGGTCATTATTTTGAACTCTCGGAATCGTAAATCCCAACATTTAATATTGACAGAATTCTCTTTGACGCTCCTTTTACTGCTTGGTCGGTAAGCAAATGATTCATTTTGCGTGAAGCTTCAACCTTTCCCTGAGTAGATTCAGCAGATTTATCAGCCCGGGCGGTTGTTTCAAGTAAATGCTGACTTGTTTCTTTGATGACTGTTATGTGACCCTTTTCGCAATATTTAAATCTATGTTGATCATGTCTTTCCATGCAGCATTGGATAAGCTATTACACAGAACATCACATCATACCACAGCTGAACCCAGCAGTATATTCTACTGCTGACTGAATCTGTAGATGGAAACCTCCACAATTGGATGGTCATGGTTTAATTCAAGGATCATTATGCTTCACATTTCACTTATGATTAGGAAAGTTATTAGGGTTAATTAAAAGGATGTGAAATGACAAGCTGGAAAATAATAACAACTCTTTTGCACAATGAGGATGCAATATTGTAACTCGAATTTGGAGGTTTACAAATCAATGGACCAGCAAACAGGATGAAAGTCATCCAAAGAATACAGATTAATGATGCATTCACCACGGAATGCGGCTGCAGATTCATAACCATTTAAAATTTATATTTAATGTGCTTAATTTTAATCCTATAAATGTAATGGAATTTATTTATTCAACAAAATAAATAAATCTGGAGCTAAAGTTGAGAAAAGTTCCATTCAGAAGACCCAAATCTGAATATGAGGCTCAAAGCACTTCTAAACTCAATTATTTTCAAGGGATACATTTCATAAGCTCTGTTACATAGTGAGCAAGGACTCTAATCACGCTCTTTGTAACATTCAGACATAATGAATCTCTTTCACACAGGAAGATGAAGTTTAAGAAGAAAATAAAAGGAAGATTTACTCATCTTATTGGTAGAATGGGTAGGATAACCATTCACTTTAGTGCAAGACTAAGAGAATTTGCCCGCAAAATATACAGTAAGTTCACTTTACGGAGGCCGGGCATTCAGTTTCTCCGCTCCCACCCTTTGGAACTCCATCCCCCAATCCCTCCGCCTTGTTTCCTCCCTTTCCTCTTTCAAGGCCGGTTTGAAGACTTTCCTTTTCGACCGTGCCTTCTGTTCCCCCCCTAATTCTTCGACCTCCCCTATGTTTTTTACCCCCTCCCGAACACTCCCCTCCAGCTCGGGTCACACGCCTCCTGTGCAGCGCCTTGGGACGTCCTCCCGACGTGAAAGGCGCTCTACAAGTGCAGTTTGTTGTTGTTGTTTACAGTATATTCTGCAAAGTGGTTTGAGATGTCTCGTTGACATGATAAGGCACTTTATTGAATGCAATAATTAATTATTATTATTGAGAGGGGACAGCAAAATGGTAAGTAGTACAGACAATGTGTATGCAAAATTGCAGATACCTATTTAATGCAGAATAAAACTGCAGAACTAAGAGAATTAACCATAAAATGAACTGGCAAAAACATACGGTTAAAGGTTATCTCTCCCTCTAAGTGGTTACCAAACCTACAGTGATCAAACTTGAGGAAAGGTATACATGGCATCTGATAATTGCTGAGCTACATGGATGAAAATGCTTCAATCATCCATAAGTTATCTTGGATTCAACAGAAATGAAGAAAATGAAAATGACAAAGCATTACGACTCAGCAGATGTAACCAGCAATTACATACAAGACATTGGATCATTCACAAGTAACAAAGAACAAATCAACTGCAGTCAGCTCCAATAGCTAAGGAGGAAATTATATCTCACAGGTCATCTTAATCTATTCTGCCTGAGTGCATTGGAAATCACCGGAGCCCTGTAACTCAGTGGCTGGAGCACTCACCTTACAAACGAGAAACATGGGTTCAATTCCTGGCAGGGCGAAACCGTGGGGCAAGTTTCCTTACTCCACACGCCTAATAATAATTCCTCCCCCCAAAAAATTTAATTGCTCATTTCAATCCATATTTGCCCACAAATATACAGTCAATTCACTTTACAGTATATTCTGTGCAGCAGTTTGAGACGTCTAGAAGAAGTGAAAAGCACTACATCAAATGCAAGGATTATTAATATTAACCTGGCAAAGACTTAAGATATGGCTGATTTGTTTTTAATATTCTCTTCAGATATGTTTGAAGAAAATAGAGGAACATTTTATGCACCATGTGTAAACACTGGCAGAATTACAGGTCCCTTAAAATATATAATCAATAACCTTTTTTTCACCTTGATCTATTATAGAATTAAGGGCACCTTTCATTCCCTCTGTAACTATAGTGCAGATTTTTCCTTTCCTGAGAGGTGTGAAGTTAGTTCTTAATAATTTTGCGTTGTTACCTCTGAACCCAGAGAAACGCTGTTCATTAGCTTTCGGCAAGGCATGAACCTTTTTTTTTTGCTTCTGTCGCACAAGGTATATCAGTAGAGAATGATGATGAGGATGGAAATATTCAAACAAGTAGTTTATATTCTACACATTACCCACTCACTTGATTTAATGGGTTGGTGATAGTTTTTAGAAGCACTTGTGACAGAACATTTAAACCACAAGTCCCGGGTTTCCGTCACATCATGAATTCTTAGAAAGACAGACCTATAATTAGTGTCCAAAGTAGAAAGGCGAAATGTGATGTGACAGTAAAATTGGGTCAGCGGAGAGCAATGGGGGTAAACTTAAAAAAAACGCTCGAGAGAAAGCTCTTCTATGGTAACAGTTTAGATAACGTTGAATAAATGAAATGCTTTTAATGCTGAAAGTTTTGATTAGCATATGAGCGAGATACACAGGGCATGTCTATGAAGGACTTTGCGATCTCCTCTTGACATGAAAACCACTAAAAAATGTAAATTGATGTAGCCTGAGGAGACATGTGTCTCTTGTTCAAGTCTAAAGATAATTGCCAATTATTCTGGTATTTACAACAAGACAAGTCAATCCTCTCTGGGAAGCAAACTGAAAAACTTGCATACGATGACAATAATCACAGATAATAAATACAACTAGCTATACCACCGCTAGAAGTTCATTGTTACAATTGCAGAAATATGCCTAAGGTTTTTACATACAGTACAGTATATAGAAGATAGATTTGACACAGCGCCATCCGCATCAGGAGGACACAAACATACCTAAGGCTTTTATATATATACAGTATAGATTCTTGATAAATACAGTAGGCTAATTTATCTTACCAGAAAAATAATTGATAATAATAAATCACAATAATCCTTGAATTTGATGTAGCATCTTAATACATTTCCGAGACGTCTCGAAGCGCTTCAAAGAATATACTGTAAAGTGAATTGACTGTATATTTTGTAGCTGAAATTAATTAAATTTCAACTTGGATATTGAAAACACTAGAATCAAGTACAGCACCTTTGGTGTCAAAAAATTGATTGAAACCACCATATAATCATTTATTATAAATAAATGATTCATTTATAAAAATGCTTGGAATTTTTTAAAATCCTACTGGAGTAAAATAAATAGTGCTGCCGATTCAAGACGACAATCAGGAATGATGATCCTTGTCAAACGTTTCAGAGATGCTTTATAAAATCAGTTGCGGATGATTGTGGTCATTGATCTTATTTCAGAAATATTTGGTGCTCGGTGAGAAAAGGCTGATGTAAATAGTGTCAAGGATGCACAGTTGATTCCTGATTTACTGAAAAGATGAACAAAAATGCAGAAAGAGAAATGTGCTGTCCTTCTTCTGTATGGCACAGATTAGACTGTTCGCATGAATGACGAGCGAACAACATAGAAGAAGAGCCCCCTTATTTAGTGTCCATCATAGATGCCTCGACAAGAACAGAATACAACAGTTATTTCATCTTCAACACAGAGACAGCAAACCATTTAGATATTGATATCTGAAACAAACAGAAATTCATAGGAAGTCAATCAATCCCAATCCTCTTCTAGATGATTGACCTATTGTGAATTTCCAGCATTTCACTTTATTTTAGATTTTAAAAGGCATTGTAGAATAGTTTATTTCTACCAAGAAAGCAATGCATCCATCCAATTGTGAAAAAAAAAGTATTTGTTTCCTAGAGTTATGTCTTCAAAACATTCTGGCTCATTTGTGGACATTGCCATCAAGTTAATGGTTGAAATTGCTCTTCCGTTCAAAAGGATGATGCCAATTAAAAGTATTTAATCATTTTCAGGAATTTACGTTAAATTAATTGCAAAGTACAACAGCATGTTGATCCATAGGATGCAGTACAGGTCTCAGTAATGCTTAATAGCCGCTAAAAGCTTTAAAATGACAACGTTGAGCAGATATGTACAGCTACATCGTGCATTAGTATCCAAGCAACTCATCTAACAATTAGTAACAAACGTATTGTACTCAGCCTGAATTTTGTCCCCTTTCATTGTTTATCCATATAGTATTTGAAACACATGAAAAGTTGTTATTGTCTGCCTGCAGTTATGTTTGCCTTTGGTCACCCTAGCAAACAAAAGGGCTGTACAGTTCACTCACTGTGGCTCATTCAACTTTTCCACTGCACCTTCCTTGCAGCCAGAATAACAGAATTCATTAAATCCACCCAAATAACAGAATTCACAACATGTTATTGAAATAATGGGATTCCAATTATGTTTAATGCTGTAAAATAACCTATGACCATCAAACACATCAGATGCACAATTCTGGTCTGCCTCTGGGAGTGTTACTAAATGAAGCCAGCCTCAGCCAACTTAACAGTGTGACATAATTAAAAATATAAACATGCAGAAAACAGTAAGACACATTGTTGGCCTGTCTAAATTTGGAAAATCTTCCAATAAATTCATGTTAAAGGGAGTTTTCCTGAACTGAAGATTGAATGGAACAACATTTTATTCTGTACAGATGCCTGAGTAACTATCAATGCAATCTAGGTGATATATATATCAGCTGATATATATATCAGCTAGGTTATAAATAATAAAAAATAATCTTAGATCAGCGCTCAGATCAATTCATTTTGTGTTGTTTTATATCTATTTGTTGGAAATTGTAACAGAATACAATATTGTTACACAAGGTGACACTTATATCATCTTTGGAGCATTTCTCAATTGCGTTTTACAAATGTAACATTTTGGTTTTCAATTTCTTAATGCTCAATTTTCCTACTCATTTTAAACTCCACTTGGCATTCGTGTATTCTTATGTTATACAAATCTTTAAAACCCAAATATATAATTATTACGTAAATGGAACATCTTAAGACATTTTTATGACTTAACTAATTCTTGAATTATGACATTGTCGAAATCTCTCAAAGCACATCACAGGATTTAGGGTAAAGTGTGGCCACTATATATACAGTATATATGCAGGCAAACTCTTCCATCTGTTCAAATTCCTCGTTCCTGACTTTGGCTGTCACCATCAGTCAATCCTTCAATCATCGCATAGTATTCCCCAAATTCATCGTTACTTCTGCTCTGCAATTGGCAAAATAAGTTATTTTTTGCAGTATTGGCTGATTCCCCACGGATTTCTTTACAGGTATCTGAAAGTGCACCGTTCCGTTGCAATGATCTACTTAACGCCCAGACTGTGAACTAATGAAAATGAACCAACGTAACCTGGCAAGTTGGGAGGTCAGTGGAATTTACAACTTTTAATTTGGAAGTTGGAGGTTTTTTACTACCACCCGGGTATCATCTATTATCAATGGCTTGCTGGAAATTATCCAAATTGTGTTTCCAACCTGAATTTTGTATGAGTCACGCTGAACTTTGGTCAACTTTCATTTCTGCATATTTTGAACACGATGTGCAATCGTATCTCTTTTTAAATAAAATCTCCTCTGAAATATCAATGCTCTGAAAAATATTCCTCAGAATACTGCTATGCTTATTGCATTTTCATGGTATTTTATCAATATTGTTTCCATGTTTTATTCTGTTACAGCTGAAAAAAATGTCCTAGTATTTTCACTATTGCATATTGTGCAGATTTGGTACCTTGTAATTCCACTACGGACCGTTCAATGTACAAATCAGAGAACAATGAATGGCAATGAAACTGCTGTAATCTATTGGGAGTTTAGGAACTGTTACAGGGAAACAAACAGGGTTATCATTTTGGACACTTGTGGAAAGCGTTACTGGTTCCAAGATTGAGTGCATTCTCAGCACTTAAACAATCTATTCTGAGGTGGTTATCTACTGCTTACTAGTAAATTCACATCCGCAAATCAATAACTTATTTAGTGCCACAGTGAACATCAACAGAGCATAGTTTGTTCTTCTCACCCTTTTCCTCCCATTTCCTCCTATGTTTTGACTCCCGATCTTTCCCATTCCCATGAATCCATGGGTATCGAACTTTGTCTAGTTCAACCAAACAATAATTATTCATGAATGTGCTAACTGTTGGCAGGTATCACAGGAGAAGTAACATCCCTCCCTGCAATTTGGCCACATATTATGGTGCACAGAGATTCATCCCTAAGGCAAAATACACCAGTGAGTCTGGAGCTATGCAAAAAAGCACTTTATATATACACCTTATATTATATGATTAAAGCATATTATCTGCCATGCTTTATTTGCCCACCATTAGATTTGTGGACTAGAAACAATTGACTTCCAGGACATCAGAAAGACACATCTCACAAGTACACAAATATATGCCGTCACTACGTACATTGATGGAACAAGGATAGGACCCACCATGATTCATTCTGTAAAATCATACAATCACTCATTCTACAGTAAGCTTTGCATCCCTCATGATATACCCCTCATGTTCCATTCCAGCCTCACACTGAACTCCCACTCGACGCTCTGGTCCAGGTAACCTGGCATCTTAGATCCTTCTTGAAACGAATAGGAAGCCATAATGGATGTGGAAAGGGTTACAACTCATCCTCAGTAACTTGTCAATAATAATAGTAGGAGTCAGGAACCCTAGGCGATTTGTCCCTAGCTCCCTTACCCTGTGTACTCAAACCAATTGTATATCCTCCAGCAAAACGCAAGCTGAGATCAGTGCAGAGCAGGGATCAAAGCTGGAGAATTTCAGACAGGCACTGAAACCAACTTGCTGACCCAATAGGGAAAAGTTTCCACTTGATATTCAACACAATGTCTAACCTCGGCTCCAACTGAACAGCAAGTTGCACAAAAAATCTTAAACCAATTATTTCCATATACCGCTGTGGTCTGACATTAAAAACCACGCATTGAGTTCTTTATTTTATTTTCCTGATAATAGCTCAGAATCGTGCATTTATTATTTACATCCTGGATAAACAGTAATTGCCATGGCTTCTTGAATAATTGAGTTTCGGTAAGCTTATTTATCGATTTAAACTTTTCATCCTCTCTAGCCACGCAGCCATTCTGCACTAAGGTGTACTAAGATGGTTATGCATAATCACATATGATCTCCATGGTCAAATAGGTTAGTATAAAATTGAATTCAATGAGGATAGAGCAATCAATTATTTTTAAAAAAATACGTGACACTGGGCAATCCAATGCTTTACAACCTTTGATGCTTGACATCTGAGAGGTAGATTCACATCCAGCCTTGGGATGGTTAAAGGTCTTTTGTGATTTTTAAGGGGCCCGATTAGAACAAACAACAAACAAGCAAAATTACTTTTATATAGCGCCTTTGACGTCAGGAGGATTTCCCAAGGTGCTGAAGGAGTAAACATAATAATAATAATAATAATAATAATAATAATCATAATCCTTGCATTTGATTTTGTACCTTTTGTAATGTCTCAAATAACTTCCCAGGATTTCACTGTAAAGTGATTGTGTATTTTGTACACAACACAGAAGCCACCCAGCACACAGCAATGTTTCACAAACATTTGACTTGTTGTCCTAAGGAGTGAATCTGAGTATTGGTATTGAAGAGCGATGATAGGTATTGGAGCACACTATAAATTGGTAGGATAGTTTGGACATGTGGTTCCCACAAAGTGTTCAATCTCGGAAGACAAACGATAAGTAGTTATATGTGGTTATAGAACTCATCTCCCTGGCTTTCATCATCTGACAAAGTACAACTAGAAATGGTGTGTTCAGTTTCAATATTCCTTACATCTACTTTGGCTCATAAGCTAATTGTCAAGAGGTAGGTAACATACATGTCTAGCACACACTTGATTACCTAAAATTAAAAATAATAATAATAATATCCTTGCATTTAATATAGTGCTTTTCAAGTCTTCTAGACGTCTCAAAGCGCTTCACAGAATATACTGTAAAGTGAATCGACTGTATATTTGTGAGCGTATTCTGAGCATTAGACATGGGATTGTAAGAGAGAGGGGAGTACAGTGAGTTGCAAACTGCTTACACATTTTTGTAAAAGTAACAGGGTGTTACACAAAAGTCCTAGTATAACCATCAAAGAGCTGTTCGCCCAACTGGGAGTTCATGTCCTTTAAAGTTCAGGTAAAGTTGCAGGTTGAGTATTGCCTTTTGATGAATCCACACTCAGTTTGCACAGGAGAGATGTGGATGCCATCACAGAACCATATACTGTATATGTACAGTACGCCAATATAAATATATAAATACTGTGTATCAAACAATTCATTGGGAAGAGATTGTCCTCAATTAAATAAAAGCATCACCTAATAGCTGCACATTGACCTGGTTATCTGATAGCTAATTCTAATACATTCCGAAGATGTGTCCACAATTAAGAGTTAATTGGCTTTTCAAATTCCTCTTGGCCATTAAGGTCCTCGTTTATTGTTAGAAGGTTAATTAGAATGACATTCAAAATGTTAAGTTATGGAGCCTTCTCTGATTTGGAATTCAAAAATAGCTCTCTTGTTCATTGCACTCTTTATCATTATTACCCTTTGGAAAATAATCCTTCAGTTTAAAGTTCAGGATTGCATTATCGATTGAAGAACCAGATAAGATTTAAATTAATGAGAACGCTCCAACTTTTTGGATTAAAGGGAGCTACACGGGACTGGCAGGAATGCCGGACACTGTAGAATGTGCAGATTCTTATAAAGATAATTTGATAAGTCGGTTTCAGTGTTCGAAAACTCATTGTCCAGAAGACAACTATGGCGTTGATTGGATCCATATCACAACTGATGCCCTCGGAATCAACACACTATCGCATGTACATGCTGAACAAGCTTCAAGAATGCTCAACGGGTGCTGATGTGAGTGGGCTAATTGCTTTGTGATTTTTTTTTAATCTTCCAAAGAATGAGGGCAGGTTGGGGTAAGACAGAGGAAGGAACGTTTGTTGCTCTTGTGATGCCAGTAAGCACGTTACCCTTTAAAGTTCTAAAAATTTAGAATTACAGTATTCTAAGTTTGAAGAACAGGAGTCAAATGGTGCTTCAGTGAACGATAACGCTTAAGGTCACTCCTGGAATAAACAGGAGAGAAAGGAACAGGAGGACGTTGTGGAGTCCTGTATCTCAGTGGTTAGAGCGCTCGCCTTACAAGCTTGAGACCTGTGTTCGAATCCAGGCAGGTCAGGGCCAAATCTCGGGCAATTTTCCTTACTCCACATGCCTGACAATAATCCCTCAAAAAAACCCACCGCTGTGCACAATTGGCTGCCACGTTTCACCCACAAATATACAGTCAATTCACTTTACAGTATATTCTGTGAAGCGCTTCAAAACGTCTAGAGGACGTGAAAAGCGCTATTATATCAAATGCAAAAATTATTATTATTATTTCCTGTGTAAAATAGAATGCATTTTATTTAGTACAAAGCGAGTTTACTGAATGTAAAACTTTTGGGGGCCAATTGGTTTTGGAAAGTTGAGGATGATGCCATCTGCTGGATACAGTGGCACATTCCATTTCCACTCAAACCCTCACTGTTCATGTTCATGTCAACTACTTTGCATTGACAACAAATTGTGAGCCCCTAGGTCTGGAGTTGCAAAGGGGACATTTCAACACAAATGCCAGGAAGTATTTCGTTATTGACAGGATAATTAACAACTGGAAAGGGATATCAGGAAGGGTGTTTGAGGACGGGCATACGCTCGAGTCATTTAAGAAATAACTTGATGCTGTAATACGACAGTGAGATCAAATGGACTGAAGTATCGTCATCCAAACCTCTTGGGGGTATTTGGAGCTGTCATATCCTTATCTCCAAAGATGCAGAGCGATCAGTCCTCATCTGGTAGACGTTCGATTTCTTGCCATGGGCATTATCCCCCTCCCTCCCCCCCCATATATATTGCTTCCATGATCTTTTCTCCTGTTTCTTCAAAGCTCGATATATATTGTCCCACAAACATTTCCTCCTTAATGGTTCCAGCCCATTTTGTAATTAAATATTAATATAATTGCTTCCAACATCAGCTCATTTTTTGACAGAATGTCAGGATAACTGGAACTGTAATTTGTCGTTGAATACTGGTTTTTAGAACTCAACCTCAACCTTGCCTTACATTTCCTCTTCAAAACTATTCAACTACTTTGAATGTATCCTGTGCTTTGTGCTTTGATCTTTTAACTCGGTTTTACTGTCAAAAATGTTTTGATATCAAAATGTTTCTATCCATTGAAGGATAATTATTTATATCAATGTGATTCAGAATTACTTAAGAAACATATTCACTCTGGGATTATATTCCACGCACAGTAGTTTAAATCAACTACTGAATACTGATATTTCCAGCTTCAAAGTTCTCTCTTGGTAGAAAAATTTAATTATTCAAACTCTTTTGCAAGGTACGACTGACCAAATCCAAAACATTACAGGTACAGATAATTGTAAGTGAATAAGCTTGGAGCAGTGATATAATTGTGAATTTTTTTTTGCAGAGAGCAAAAAAATGTCATGGAATTTCAAGACTTTCATCAAGTTGTATAAATTCACCAGAATTATAAAGTTATGGGAATATTGCTTTTTTTTGATGCTTTGGAAACACAAACTGCAAGTCATAAGAATAAATCACACAATTTCCTGCAAATTATATCCCCAACTCATTAGAGAAAAGCAGTTTGGAAGAAATTTTGCTCAAGAGAAAACTGGTGGTTTTCAATAAAGAAATTAGATGTGGAATTTACGGCCTTTAACCCTCAATATAATGAAAATGCGAAGAAAAGATAAATGTTTGCTTAGTTCTGCTTCAGACTGACAATAAGAGAGAGAGGCGTATGGTTATTAGGCAAGCTCCTATAGAGGAGGGAATCCATTTTATTCTCTGCTATCTACTTTTAAAATGGAAATTTAATTATTAATCCAATGGAGACCCCAAATAATTCTAGAGTTTGAAGACAACCCTTCACGCGAGCCACATACGACCCCGTCTGGAGATTTGGAAGGAAGATAAGTTGCCATTATGAAAGGCAAAGAGAGATTAGGGAGATTGAAGATGGCATAGCTCATTTACTGGAGTAGGTAGCCTGTGGTATTGATGGATTTCCTGCTGGCTGTAGAGAATAATTTAGACCTTCTGCTCCAAAAAAGGCTCAGTTCAAAATGAACTGTCTTGAATACATCAGCTGCTTGTGTGTTAGTAACATCAAATGTTTAATACTCAAAAAAGAGCTGTGTCTCATGCAAATAAGATGGTGTCCTGACTAAGTAATACTGTGAGCAGATTTTAATTCAATTATTTGACCCGATCAGTCTGATAACCGGAATATATTTCCAATATTTTTCTAAATTCTCAACACAATATCTGCGTTCTCTTCAGACCCGTTAAGACTTTGATCAAGTTGGGGAGTGAGTCATCTCTGCTCCCTCCGTGCTTTCAGTTTCAAAGAATTGAATGTGACATAAATTACAATTTAAACTTGGGAGTTGTCCTCTACAAGGACATAGGTCACACATTATACAATCTTTTCACATTCTCTCCCTCAGTAAGAAACAGCAAACTCAATAGCCTTGAGCGTTCAGTTTCCCTGACTGGTGATCTGTTCTCACGTGTCAATCAAGTTGTTGGGAATGTTGTTCATATACCATGAGAAAGGATCATCATTACAAACTTGCTTTAGGATGCTCAAGGCATCCTGTCTGGGACAGTCTCTTGCGTTTAATCTCGAGTAGAAGGTCAAACATGCAGAAGTTCAGTCTCAGATCCATTCCATATCCCAACAGCACAAGGTTAAAAAGAGAAGCAGTAAAAAACAGATTCATTCCGAAAGAAAATCCTTAGTTGATGGCAAGCTCGGGGTTCTGAAAGCCTACATATTGTGGGAGGACAGGATGGAGGGTGTCACTACCTTGAAATCCAGCAAAATAAAGAGAAAATAAAACAAACAAGGGTGCAGAGTGATACACTTGCAACAATTAGAAGTAGGAACAAATCAATCAATCAATCAATCAATCAAAACTTACATTTATATAGCGCCTTTCACATCGAGAGGACGTCCCAAGGCGCTGTACAGTTAGGTAAAGATAAGAGCAGGGTGGGAGGGATTGGGGCAGGATGAAGAAGAGTAGGAAAATTGACTGTATGTTTGTGGGTGAAACGCGGCAGCCAAATTGCGCACAGCAGTGTCCCACAAAGAGTCACGGAAATGGGGCCAGGGAAGAAAGGGGGAAAAGAGGGTAAGGGGGGAGAGGGAGAGAAAGGTGGGGTGGGGTAAGGTCAGGGAGGAAGAGGGGGGAGAAAGGGGGGTAAGGGAGAGAGGGAGGGAAAGGTGGGTGGGGGGGGGGAAAGATCAGGGAGAAAGGGGGGTAAGAGGGAAGAGGGATGGAAGGGGAAAAGTGGGGAGAGAAAGTGGGGAAAGGGAGTGAGGGAAGAAGAAGAGGTATGGGGGGTGGGGGGAGGCCGGGGGGCAAGGAGGGTGGGTGGGGGAGATCAAACAACAACAATAAACAATAAACAAGGCAAAAGGCCTCGCAGGGGAACCGCCCGAAGACGTTGCTGTCGAGCGAGTTCACCTCGTCCCGTGGCCGGTGGCGAGAAAAATCGGATGGAAAGCCGTGCCACGCGGCCAGGGAAGTGATGAAGGACAAGAGAACGAAGGGTGATATATCTCCAGGAGTGACAGAATAATTAAGGGACTTCCATCAAAGGCGCAGACATCAAGGGCAAGACTTGATAGCGGTTGGTCTGACTTGCGAGAGACATTAGGAAACTGTGTCCTTGAGAATTTGTAAAAGACGCTTCTCATTGCTCCTTCACGGGACATTGAAGACATCAAGGTTTAGTGATTTATGCATTGCGAAGACTGAAGAAATACCAAATTCTAATATACACACAGAGTCTGCACGGGTATTTTGAAGCAGATTCTAATAATAATACTAATATAGTCCTTGCATTTGATATAGTGATTTTCACATCTTCTTGAAGTCTAAAAGCACTTCACAGAATATGCTGTAAAGTCAATTGACTGTATATTTATGAGCTGGGAATTGGAAAATATACTTTTGTTTCGTTTCTCCTCAGTAAGCATTTGTTCTGCAGTGATTAAATGCCGTTGTAGAGATGGGATTTAAAAAATGAAGCTAGAATTCAAAGAGTTAAGAGATACAATTATTACGATTCTGATTTATTTGACGTTTTACAGCAACTGTTGTTAGTCTCAGAGTGTGCCACTAATTACGAAAGAGTGATCCAGAACAGACCATCAGACCAAAGCAGTTAATTCAATTACATTTTCACCAGCTTGAAGCATTTCAGTTTTAATTTGTTCTGTATCACCTTCACAGGTTCTTAGAACCTGTCATTTATAGTCAAATGCGGTGAAAATCAACACGATTAAGTTCCTCGGGTTGTCATTGGGTTGCCACCGATGTCGATTCGTTTTGAAAAGTGATATCAGCAGTGTATTTCATGTAATGCCTTTCAGGTCAGGAAGATTTCTCGAAGGGCTTCACGGGGTTAACTGGGATGTGTAGTGACTACCGGTATGTACTTGTGGCTGAACGTGACAGCCCTTTTGTGCACAGCAGTGTCCCACAAACAGCCATGAAACGAATCTCAAATTTTATTGGGGGGAATTGTTGGCCGGGATACACAGAGAAAATCCTTTCTTTTTTCTCGAATAACACCCAAGGGATCTTTAACATTCACCTGAACAGGCTGATAAGATCTCAGTTTAACATTTCATCCAAAGGACCTCCAATAGTGCAAACCTCTCCCTCATCTGGAGTTACAGGCGAGATTATTATATCTCTCTAACCTCCTCTCTCCTCACAGCAGTACCCGCTGCCTCCACTCTACTGGGTCTCACCCCTTCCTTTTCCATTTTCAGGTCGCGCCTGAAGATCTTTCTGTTCGACCGCGCCTACGGTCACGTTCTCCCCACGAAGGATAAATGCCATCTTGCGGTTAATAATAAAGTTGCATTGTGCTTCGGATTTTATTATTATCATTATTTTAGCAATGAGATAAGACTGACAGTAGGTGTCACTAAAGTATCAGAAATAAGTGAATCTTGCGAGTCACCAGCAATAAACAATTCAAATATTGGGGTCATTTGAATTGTCTGTTTTTTAATGTACCATCGTGTTCTTATTTTTTTTTATCTTCAAACAATTTTAAATATCAGGCAGAAAAAAGAACATTTGCATGGGAATAAACCGTTTTTTGTCCTGGATCTATTTTCATTGAAATGAATGTGGCAAATTTGTAATTGCAATTGAAAATTAAAGCAGTGAATAGAAAAAAACATAGTAACCTATGAATGTGCAAAACATGTGCAAAACATTCATCTGTTGTGTTTTGTATCATTGATGGACACGGCAGATTAACTATTAAACTCCAAAGGACTCGATGAATTAACCATGAGTACAGTATTTAAATCGGAAACGTTTAATGGCAGAAAAGCAAACCTGATGATTCGACTGATAAGGTATACTGTAATAATAATAATCCTTGCATTTCATATAGTGCTTGTCACATCTTCTAGACATCTCAAAGCGCTTCACGGAATATACTATAAAGTGAATTGACTGCATATTTGTGGGCGAAACATGGCAGTCAATTGCGCACAGCAGTGTCCCACAAACAGTTGTGGATTGAAATGACAAATTTTATTATTGTGTTTGTTTTTAGGGATTGTTATTAGGCTTGTGGAGTAAGGAAACTTGCCCAAGGTTTTGCTCTGACCTGCCTGGATTTGAACATAGGTCTCATGCTTGTAAGGCGAGTACTCCAACCACTGAGCTACACAACTCTAAGGAGAAGGTTTATGTGCAAGTTCATCGATGTATACATTTGTCTCAATTTCAGAATGATAGATCATTCTGTAAGATAAGTCAAAGCAACTTTGCATCAGAAGGTTGAGAATTGAAGCCACAAATCAAGACTTTGAACTCACAAGTCTGGACTGACATTCCAGTACTATGCTGTGGTTGAAGTGGCATCCTTCAGATGTATCAGAAATAATGCCCAAGTCCCAACCCTGTGTCCATCAGAAATCTGATGTTGTCTTGATTGTATCTCCCAATTGTTCACTAGCTTTGACAGGGTTGCAGAACTGAACCAAGACTTCTGATTAACTCACCGGTGAAATGCTCTGCGGTAGTTTGGACATTAATGTCTGGTTTCAGCAATAATGTGAAAAATTATCTTAGAATAGGGAGATGGTTAAATTTAGCCTGCTTGCCTTCACATTAACGCAATGTATTATGTCCCTACAAGACAGCATTTATTATATTGATAACTGTCCTTCTGAGCACTTCCACTTCCCTTGGGCTACCACATCAGCTGTAAACAGTAAACAGTTGGCAATGCTCACACAATTATAAATAGGAATTATGGCTACACAAAAGTGTAAAAAAGTCTCCTGTCCACTCCATTAAAGGCAATGAACAATTTAGTGATTGAAAAAAAAGACCAGCCTTGGCTTTGTGATGCAAACAGGATTGAGACTTGGACATTATTTCTGAAAGCTTTATTGTAGATTCTAATCGCTGATTGTGTTGCGTCTCAAGAAAATCCAATATCGAGCAAGATGTGGCAATTGTCATCCATGGGAAACTATTAGAAGTTATCCATTCCTATTTTTAATGAGTCTTTGCACGGCCATGATTGAAGGCAGTTTGAGAATATGTGTCCAGGTATTAATTGGGATCAAGCTGTGTGTGATCATGGCAGAATGCTTCAACATTGTTTACCGTTACCTCAGATTGCATGCAGAGGATCATTATAGATCACTGCGTAGAGAGATGTCAGCCTGGTTTTAGTTTACAACATCTCTCAGCCGTGAACATTTAAATTAAAATCGAAAACGTTAGCTGGGATAGCAATACCTTGACAACTTGAATGATTTAGATATCAACACTACTTCAACAAATAGAGCTGGAAAATATATTCGAGCACCATTTTTGACATCTGAAAATATGTTTCTCTCGCTCACATCCTCTGCTGCAGTAAACACAATTGAGGTTTGGTTTGACTGGTATCATCCACTCTCCAACACTTCACCCAAACAATTATTATTCACATGGAAGTCTTGTCAAAACACATCAGCTGGCTGGTTGACTATCGGTGAAGAGGGAGGGAGGTGGATGGGGGGGGTCAAAACCATAGCCAATTCCAATCCTTCACTCAGCGCGATCCACATATATGCTGGTTCCAGCAGATTCATATCACTGGAGACCGATCAGGAATATAATAGTAATAATCCTTGCATTCAATATAGGGCCTGATCACGTCTTCGAGACGTCTCAAAACACTTCACAGAATATACTGTAAAGTGAGTTGACCGCATATTTTGTGGGAGAAACGCGGCAGCCAATTTACGCACAACAAACACTGCTCAGACTTTCAAGGGAAAAAACAAAATGGTTACTTAACTACACAACATGAATTGGATCAAATGGTTAACACATTTAAAAAATCTCTCTCAAATGCTGGAGAAAATATCCTCTGTATGGACACCAGGCATTTAGTTTGAGTGTTCAGTTCAGTTCATTTAGTTTGAGTTTTTAGTTACGTCCCTAGTTCATCGGCAATAAGTTTTTTTGTTTAAAACATAAAACACATTTCTACAAGTGCAACTGTTGGTATTTGAGGGATCGTGAGCACTTCTGTTATTATAATAATAATCCTTGTATTTGTTCTAGCTCCTTATTATGTGATCAAAATGTCTCATAGATCCATACAGGATTTTACTGTGAAGTGTTTCCAATGCAATACAGTACTGTATAATAATTTGTAACTTCCCACCCGTTCTTGCATGGCTGCACACTGTGGAAGTAATTCATGTATATAGATGGTTAGATATGAAATATGTTGAGTAACCTTCTCATCAAGACAAATCACAAGAGTGATTTAACACAAATATCACACTTTTTTTTTATTGCTGCTACAATTGCTTGGCCTTGTCGGGAACAAAACATTTTTTTGCACAGAATTTTATTGAAATGCCCAATGTAGAGTATTCTGGCAATTTTCCATTTCAAGCATAATCCCATGTGAAATATTAGCTTTCGAACAGCACTTTCGATGTGCCCTAATAACATGAGTTAACACCAAGGCCTTTAGCACAGTTTTGACTGTGCTCAAGAATGCACTTTACCTACACAAACTGCAGCTACTTTCTGATGATGCTCCGTTCTATTTTGTTTAAGTAGGTTTATTTGGTGCAGAAACATACGTGCATTTCCGGATACAGAAATATGTGTTATTTTACACTGCATGCCACATCCTCTCAGTATTGCTTTTGAAAATGAACTAGCATTAAAATAGTGCGAGTCTCATGAAGTTATAGTATTCTCCTTTAAATGTAACATTGCTATCTTTTTGTTGATCATTCAAAACCTGAGAGCAGAGTCTTATATTAAATTAATGCATGTAATTTAATTGCGTGGTTCTGTAGCTGGTTACTTTCACGTTTTTTGATGTCATCGGAACTAGCCATTAAAATTACACTGGCTTGTAACTCAATACCAGGCATCTCGTATCCTGTTTGTAATTCCCTGAATGAAATTGACTGGGAAGGTCCTTAAGGAACCAATAAAATGCAAGAAACATTAGCAGCAAATATCCCATGCAGAAACAAAAAAGTGTACAGCAGCAGAGAGAGAATGTAGCAATCAACACAAAACTATATTAAGGCAAATTAGACAATACAATTCAATGCATAAAGAGCATTGAATAAAACATAATGAAGTAGCCCATTTTACTTTTGAGCCCCATAAAGATTAAAATCTAGGATTATGTGTGTTATCACTTTGGAAAGATAATTGCAAACTGTTTGAGTGTATAAACATTTCAATTTCTTCAACAAGGTATAGCCTGGAAATTTTAATATTTCAGATTGCTTGTATATTTGGATATATAATAATATAAATATAATAATATTATTTATCATTATTATATTTGGATATACTACATGATGTACAATTATAGATTGTTTTGCATATTACTCCAAACCTTAGAATCTAATAGACCAGCAAAGACATTGGTGCCATTTGGCATTTGGTTTGGTTCTGTCTTTCTCTAGGGAGATGGAGGAGGAATTATCAGTCCTCCAGACAGGAGTCTAAGAGGATGCTTATAGATGCCGCTCATTAAATAGGCACTGTTTCACTTTGTGTTAATAAACTCTGTTTATTTCTCCAACCACCTGGGGTGGTATGATTTACCAATGTTAACAATCCTTCTCAGAAACTATCTGAGTCACCGCATGTGAGATGATGGGAAATTCGTACTCCTGTTGCAATGGGACCAGTATTAACAACATATTTTTAAAATGTGCTCTCTTAAGAATGTTAACTTGCATGTCAATAATAATAATAATCCTTGCATTTGATATTGCATTTTTCACATCTTTTAGATGTTGCAGAGCGCTTCACAGAAAATATTCTAAAGTGAATTGACTGTATACTTGCGGGCGAAACGCAGCAGCCAATTGCGTACAGCAGTGTCACACAAACAGTCATGGATTGAGTGACCAAATTATTATTGTTTTTCTTTCTTGAGGGATCATTATCAAGCGTTTGGAGTAAGGAAACTTGTCCAAGGTTTTGCCCTGACCTGCCTAGATTCGAACACAGATCTCACGCTTGTAAGACAAGTGCTCTAACTACTGAGCTACAAGACTCCACACAGTCAGACAATTCATAGAATATTTTTGGTAGTCTCAAGTAATAATAATAATAATGATCCTAGCATTTGATAGAGTGTCTTATCACGTCGTCAAGGCATCTCAAAGCGCTTCACAGAATATAATGTAAAGTGAATTGACTGTACATTTTGTGGACAAATTTTCCATAATTTCTAGATACATCGTTACCAATCATGCTGCTGCTTCATTGTTGCTGTACTAATTATCACTATTGTGTACACTGCCAGAAAATATAAATCAGTATGAACTCAGTATCAGTCAAAAAAATTGCAGGAAGAAAGGCAACTGGCAGCTTCAAATGGTATATGTATACTCAGTTTTCATTCACTTTCTCACACACATATTCACAGTCCTTTAGTCCATTTGTCTCTGTCTCTGTCTCTAGGTCTACCCTATTAAACCAGGTTGAACACGGCACGGAAATTAGCTTGAATTTATTGACTCTGTTCTGATGTGCCACAACTGTGTCCTGCACTCCATCTAATCTACAGGGAGAGTTATATTGAATACATAAGTTCAATGTGGGATGTAAGGCTGTTACATATTCAATGCAGTTTACCCATTCCAAACACGCAATTATTGGTGAAGAATTCTTGTAAAATTGTGCTCCAACATTTAAGTGAACTAAAAGAATTGAAATTAGATTTTTCTGGATGATGAATTACTGTTTATCTACTGTAACTGTACCTACTCAGTTGCTCTGGAAAGTTTATAGGCAGAGTTAGAGTTTGTCTGCAAAAAAGCATGGGAGTCCAAGGGGTCTGGAAATGAGGAGGGTTTATGGCTGTGGTGATCAAGGTTAGAGCATATTGAAGCAAACGTTGGCACAAGTCTCAGGAGATAACTTTAGATTTCCAGTTTCTTCAGAGACTGTCCAGTGTAAACTTGGTCTCACTCAATTAAATAGTCTGGCAGGTATCTGCAGCCCGGGTACATAGCGCACTGGTATTTCTGTGAACAAATTTACAATGGAGAAAGCCATAAAACTGCCTTTCTCATAGATCACAGGACAGTTTATTTGCCAAACTGGTACTGCTGCTGAATCCTGTTAACATCAACACTGAGTAAATCACTGAAAGAATGCAGTGGGACCCTTAACTGCAGACAGTCTTATGTGAAGTCAATGAATATCTGAACAGGGAAAGTGATAGGTGAGTTATTGTTTCTCATTGCAATAACGTTACAGAGGACATTGTTTCTGATGCCTTATCTGTCTTGTCACAGCTATGTTATAGTTCTTTCATGTTATTGTAGCATATAGAGTGACAAAAACCATCCCAAGAAACTAATATTAATGTTTTGCAAACTCCTTTAAAATGAACTAATCTATCATATTTATTGTAAACTGATTGAATGCAAAAATGGAAGCTCAACTACGCTAATCTTTGAGATGGCACACAAAGCATTCAGACTGGGCACTCTGAACATCAGTCAAAAATCCCTTTGCAGTATTTTTATTTTATATACACTCGCAAATCATCAGGACAGGTTTCGCCTCTTATGGTGCGCTTTAAGATATTGTTGAAATTGTTGATTTAAGAAAAAGTTTCTGGACTGATATTAAGAGGCTTTTTTAAAAAAGATTAGAAATGTTCTATTTTCTGGTTCAAACCAAAAGGAATTATAATATAAAATAGTAGTAATTCTCCCATTTGATTCTCACCAGATTGTCAACACAAAGGGCGTCACAGATATTTTTTGACTGTGAATAGTTTCTGGGTATTTGAAGACAAACACAGAGCCAATTTACACTCAGCAATGTTGCACAAACAGCCATAAAGTGAATGACCAATTTTATCGGTAGGATTCCTGGCCAGGACGATACGCTGAAGTCCCTTCTATTGTTGAATAATGCCATGGAATCTTAAACTTCCACCTGGGCAGGTAGGGCCTTGGTTTAACCGCTCAACAAAATCAACTACTGTACAAAGTTACATTTCCATAGCGCCTTTCACGTTAGGAGGACGTCCCAAGGCGTTGAAATCTCCATCAAAAGGCGGCACCACTGACAATGAAGCTTAACAGAGCACTGCGCTGGAGTGGTAGCCTAGGCTGTGAGTTCAACTGAGTGACTTTTGAAGGAAGCCTTCCACTTATTTTGTAAATCTTTTAAATATGTCAAGACAGGGTGTATCAGCTCATACACTGAACATGATTACTGCTCTTGACTTAAAATAATTCATCACCATTGATTAATAGCAAATGATAATTGTCCATAAAAAGGATCGGAAGATAAAATATTCCATTGCTTAAGATCTGCCAAGATAATTGGTACAAACATATCAATGTTCAGCGTTAAAATGATTCCTCTTTCCAAGGTTTGCATTGAATTATCACTACAACTTTTCAGGGGTGACTTGAAAAGGGGGCAAGGTGGAGGAATTGAGGGAGAATGTTCCACAGTTTCAGGGCATAGTGGCTGACTAATATTTACACTTTGAACCACACACTCTGTTCATTCATGTTGGAACACTATATATATCCATTTTTCAACTATTATGACTGATTACATTTTTGCTTGCACTTTAAGTTGATCAAGACCCTTTGTGGTAATGCATATGGAAACCAAATAGCTTGGATTCAATTTGAGGCTGTTTAATTGTTCTCTTTCTCTCATGTTACTCTATTTAGCTGGCTATCTACAGCACAATTTGCATTGTTAATGAAGGCATTTTAATTATTTAGTCATTACATTGCTCACCCAGGAGTCTGATTAGCTGAGTTTGAACCATCTGTATTGTGATGTTACCTGCTATAAATATACAGCAAGGATAGACAACTACACTTAGGAGAGAACCAGTTTATCTTTCATATCTGCTCATAATTGTTCATTTACATCACAGATCAACTTTGATCTTTTGAGATGGCAAAGTCCTGGTAAAATTCCAAGAGAACAACAACAAAATGACACTTTTATGGCCCCTTTCACATCATAACGATGTCCCAAGGTGCTGAAAGTGTCTTATTGACAAGTTATCAGGAGTGGCAAATCAAGTCAGGGCGAAACCTTGGGCAAGTTTCCTTACTCCACATGTCCGATACTAATCCTTTAAAAAAAAATTAATTGGTCATTTCAATTCACAACTGTTTGTGGGACACTGCTGTGCGCAATTGGCTGCCGTGTTTTGCCCACAAATATATAGTTAATTCAGTTTACAGTATATTCTGTGAAGTGCTTTGAGACGTCTAGAAGACGTGAAAAGTGCAATAATAATAATAATACTTGCATTTGATATAGTGCTTTTCACATCTTATCTATATCTCTATCAAATGCAAGGAGTATTATTATTATTATTTGAGACAGATCATGGTTAGCATTCACACTGCCCTCCATCTACTTCCAGAACTGCACCTTCAGACACCAACATTGGAATGCACTCACTTACTCACTCACTCACTCACTCACTCACTCACTCACTCACTCACTCACTCACTCACTCACTCACTCACTCACTCACTCACTCACGCACGCACGCACGCACTCACACACGCACGAACTCACTCACTCAATGACTCACTCTGTTTGTCATCTTCAAAAGCGCCCCATATATCACAAAGAATTCCTGCTTTGCTTGAAGTTGTAGGCAATTAATGCAGAGGTGATGGTACTGCTAGATAATACAATGCTTTAGAAGCCAGCTAAGCCTCCGAGATAACAGCAGTCGAGACCAGAAGAACATACACAACACTATATTGACCAAGCAGATCACAATGGGTGACAAGCAAATTTCCTCACAGTCCAATCATGTTGTAATAGATGAAAGGTTGACTGTTAGTGGAACATACCACCACTGAGATATAATGGGGCTTGGAAGGGGTGGGGTGCGGGGGGTTGAGACAGCATAGCTGCTATCTCTCAGATGGATTCCATTCTCATGGATGGATTTCATTCTCCTTCATTGTTGGTAGTGAACATTTCAAAGAAATAGGCTGCAGTGAATAATAGGGGAATGCTTGAGGGATTTCATAAATGTGCACTCATCTCTCTTTGGGTATGTCATTGCCACCTATGAGAAGCTAATCTCCACCAGTGGTGGTTTGCACAAAGCTATTAAGTGACAAATTACTGGCGCTCACACCAGCACAAATCACACCACACATCCAGTGCTTAATGTTCCCCGCAATAGAGATCTCTCAACTCAACTCTGCTTTATTTTCAACGAATGTTAGTTACATTTGATTGCTAGAGGATGGACAGTTAAGGACAGTGATTGATGCTGGTAGGGTGAGTACTGTTTAGCTTCTGAAAGCAAGGCTTCACACAGACTATAGCTCTGTACTCCATCTGATTAGAGCCAAACATGCGCTGGGAAGGATCACTGGGTTGGAAGGGGACAAACTATTTGTTTATTTGGTCTGGTTTCTCTTGTAGTTCCACAGGCACATATTTAGGGATATTTGTTTTTCATTGACCTGGAACATGTAAAGCAGGAATGCCACAACCTAACTAGTCAGGCTTGTCTTTTCCCTTGTCAAGATGTACTCTAATTATTCAACAACGACTTGCATTCATATAGGGGCCCTTCACGCATCTCAGAGAGCTTGAGTTCCCTACAATACTGCTTGTTTACTACTTATCTTAATTTGATGCCCTCTAGTTACTGATTCATCGATCTGCGGAAGTATTTTATGCTTAATATTTATAAAGACATCAGCATTTTAAAGACCTCTATTAGGCCTTGCTCTTTGGCCTTGTTTACGGCCACCTCCCCACAAGACCCCTGGCTCAGAGTCAGGTTCCAACACTGCCAAGTGCTCTGAGATGGTATTTGGCTGCAGACTGTGTATAAGTGCAAGTTGTTGTTGTTGCAGGCCAGCCTTCAACCTTCTTTGTTCCAATGCAAAGCAATCCCATTTCCTCCAGACTCCATTTACATAATGCTGATTGCCAAGTCGATCGCAAAGAAAAAAAACAACTCCACAGCGACACGTAAATATTGACCCTATCACATAACAGACCCGCAAGAAGCATTTGTCAGAGAATCACATTGATAAGAGTGCCCACCTACGTACAGTACCAACACTACAAACATCACACCACATTGTCAGTGATCACTTTTCAGTCAGTCCTGTACTTGGATTCCAATAGCAAGCTAGGGCATACACACTGTACTTATATTACATTGTAAAACTACGGGACCGAGCACTGAGCTGGATTTGTGGCAGGAAGGGGAAGCTAGGGATTGCAAGAAGGGAGACCCGCAAGCTACACTGACCTGTCATTTATACAGTCAGCTTCTCAGTGAGCGCATCTTTGTCAAGATTTATCACCTGGATTAAGCAAGTGGTGTTAAGCAAATCTGGTGAGTTGTGTTGAATTTGGAATTCCAGTCACCAAAGTGGCTGACTTGTCACATGCTATCTTCTGTAGCTTCTTCCTCTGTGATGAACGCAGGTGTCCGTCAAATAGGTGTTCGTTTTTCACACACAAGAAAATCTCTGTTTCAAGCCTATTGCTTTTCGCCCACAAATATACAGTCAATTCGCGTCACAGTACTGTATATTCTGTGAAGCGCTTTGAGACACCTAGAAGACGTGAAAAATGTTATATCAAATGCACGAATGCTTATTATTACTATTATCAGGCTGTTGAACATTGTAATGCAAACATGGCAACATGGTAACTTGGAAATAAAAAGAATAATGTTTGCATTTGTTGAAACAGAGATGTTCTTCTACAAGCGTAAAACTAAATACTAAACACTATAACCATAATATAACCAATCATTCCCGTGTCCTGTATTAGAGATGAGCAGACATCTTAAGTATCGATAGAACAAATTTAAATTCCACATCTTTGGATCAATATTTGGAGCTCCTGTAGCTCAGTGGTTAGAGCACTCACCTTACAAGTGTGAGACCTATGTTCGAATCCAGGCAGATCAGAGCGAAACCTTGGGCAAGTTTCCTTACTCCACACACCTAATAATAATCCGTCCAAAAAAAACACAATAATAAAATTGGTAATTTCAATCCACGACTGTTTGTGGGACACTGCTGTGTGCAATTGGCTGCCACAATTCGCCCACAAATATATACAGTCAATTCACTTCACAGTACATTCTGTGAAGCGCTTTGGGACGTCGATAAGATGTGAAAAGTGGTACATTCAAAAATGCAAGGATTATTATGAATTGGAAAAAGAATAGGTCAGGTTCGATTCAGATCACTTCCTAAGGTAAGAAGAGTGTTGATCCGCGTTCAGAGAACCATAAGATCCACAGAAATCTTCAAGACATGTCAAAGCGCTTCATGGGATTCACTGCAGAGTCAATTGACTGTGCAATTTTGTAGGCGAAAGTTGAATCTGATTTAATAAGCAAGCCAGTTATGGTTGCTAATAACATTTTGCACTCAGTACGAGTAATGCAATCGCTGTCTGTTGCATGGCATTAGGCAAGACTGTATTATACACATTTGGTTATAAATAAAAAATTAGCTCACATCGATTCCTGGTATATTTTCAGATTACTCGGTTCTCCCATTAAAGATTTATCAGCCTGCTCCATCCTCATAGAAGGAGCACTGTTTTCCCCCCACAAGCTCTCAACATGCAGGCAGAGTTGAGTGAAGAGATTACTGTGGAGGCTGATGTGGCCAAAGGACTTGTCGGGAGGATGTCTCAGGGTGACCTGGACAGTCCTGAATGTTGGGGGATGGCCTCAAACCCCTGATGGCTGGGAGAGTCAGCGATAAACTGGAGTTTCCCTCGAATTTGATGATGATGATGAGGAGGAGGATGATAAGGATGGACACAGTCATTCGGTATTTGCTTGTGTTAGTGTGGAGTTGTGGCCACACCCTAACGTTTCCCTGAGTGTAAGGAAGTCAACTCTTTGATTGGATTTGGGGGGATATTGGCTGACAGTCTGTGTGAATGTCTAGGGAACGCTGATCCCAAGTTGTTTCGTTCTCTCTCTCTCTTTTATTTCTTTATCTTTTTGTGTTTCTCTCTCCCTCCCTCCTTCAATGCTGTCATTAAAACACACTTGATTTAACTAAACGTCAGACAGAGAGAGAGAGAGAGAGAGAGAGCTGAAAGTGTCTTTTCCTTCGGTTTGAAAGCCTCTGTGCTTGTGCAATGGATGTTGAACTTCACGATTTAAAGCCAGAGAAGATCGATTATAGATCTGCCTCCAAGACAGAATTAGCAATCGCCCAACCCAGTGGTTTAGGGCATTCAGCAAATAATGATGGGGATGATCTTCGTCCTGGGTTTCAGTCCAGATCAACATCGAGATCAGTCCCTTTTGGTGAGTACTGTACTGTGTTGTTTTTTTTAAATAAAAGAAAACACAGCAACTTTTTTATGCCTAAAGTTGCTGTGTTTTTTTTAAATAAAAGAAAACACAGCAACTTTTTTATGCCTAAAGTAAAAGCCTTTAAATCAACTTCGTTGTCGCTCAAATGCAGTGAGATTATTGTCATTGAATATCGATCACCCGGCTGAAATGATTTATCCACCAATTATCACTGTTTATTTACTACTTCGAGGCTAGAATTATTTTGGTGTGTTTGCTCCATACTTAACTCATGCCAGATCCACTTATCATGCTGTATATCAAGTTCAAGGGCATTTATAATAATAATAATCCTTGCAATTGATATAGCTCCTTATCCTGTTGTCGAGACGTCTCAAAGTGCTTCACAATATACAGTATTGTGAAGTGACTTGAGGGTAAATATTGTGAGCGGAAAATGCTATTAACTCCAAAGCTGTATTTTTGTACCATCTTCTCTAAAGACACACTCCAGCATTTTTTTTCCAGCTGATATTTATAATTAGGTTATTGTGGAGCTCCTGTGGCTCAGTGGGTAGAGCACTCCCTTACAAGTGTGAGACCTATGTTCGAATCCAGGCAAGTCAGGGCGAAACCTTTGGCAAGTTTTCTTACTCCACACGCCTAATAATAATCAGTCCAAATTTTTTTTTAAAATTGGTCATTTCATTCCATGACTGTTTGTGGGACACTGCTGTGTGCAATTGGCTGTCCCGTTTTGCCCACAAATATACAGTCAATACACTTCACAGTGTATTCGGTGAAGCACTTTGAGATGTCGATAAGATGCGAAAAGCGCAATATCAAATGGAAGGCTTATTATTATTATGTTATATATCTTGTAATGCCAAAATGGAAAGTGAATGATATTTTATATAATGTAATATAAAAAAATATGGAGTCTTTACTATGGCTATAACACACTTGTGGTGTCACATGGCATATATCAGAGTGAAATGCATTATAGTACAACAGTGCACATCAGATCTTAATGGTTTTCCAGAGTATGGTCTTGGGAACAAATGGTTTAAAATCCATTGCGAGTATATTAGAAAATGATCATGTCTGAATTGCTAATCTATGAATTGTCAGATATATATGACTCACAATCCAAAATGGTAAACACATCACACGATATAATTGAAACAAAAACAGAAGTTGTTGGGAAAACTCAGCAGGTCAGGCAGCATCCATGGAGAAAGGAAAGTGAGTTAACGTTTCGGGTCCATGACCCTCT
The DNA here is from genome assembly GCA_035084275.1 of Hydrolagus colliei. Classification (NCBI taxonomy): domain Eukaryota; kingdom Metazoa; phylum Chordata; class Chondrichthyes; order Chimaeriformes; family Chimaeridae; genus Hydrolagus; species Hydrolagus colliei. Next base: position 3,230,537 of record CM068757.1, read on the forward strand.
GTCAGAACTGGGACTGAACTGGGAAATTTGTTTCAGATTTCCAGCATCTAATTTTGTGTTTCACAACATGATTGACTGATTAATTACCTTCATGTACCCATATTAAAATACAGTGAAAGTCTGTTTATCCGGCACCCTCGTTTATCCTGGCCAGTGCCAGTTAAAGTGCATGCTGGACATTTGGCTGAAAAAAAATGCATTTTTCCGGTTAAATTCTGGTTAATCGAATGTGGATCTTTTTTTTGCGATGCCAGTTATACGAAAGTTACGGTTGATCGGGTGCCAGACAAACGGGCTTTTACTGTATTATACTATCTAAATGTGTAGAAATATCTTGGAATAGATGAAAGTGATGGAATAGATTAAAAAAAACATGAAAGACATTAAGTTGTTATGAATATATAACAATTATGCTTGGTACTTAAAGCAGAATTAATTGGCAGAAATAAATTATTTGCTATAACTGCAAGTGGGATCTTTAATGTCTCATGTTTAACGTCTCATCTGAAGTACAGCACCTTCAACAATGCCACACCTCCCCCAGAACTGTGTTGGAATGTCAGTTTATATACTTTATATACAACTTTGTTGACTGTTGACTAGCCTTTATATTGGGATTCTGTGCTTCTTGCTACAATTGCAGTACCTTCTGACAGTTGTGAAAATGAAGAGCCGCACTGTAGAAAGTTTGTCAGTTATCCATGAATGAGGGCTCTTTGCTAAATTGAAAGTAAAACAGTGATGGAGGAAGTTATCTAAACCATAAAAATCCTAAGAAGTGAGCAATCCACCTTTTTTTGCAAGGAATTCTATCAGTGCCTTGTTTAACGGACAATTTCAAAATCGGGTGAAAATCTGGGAGTATTATACAATGGTTCTGATGCCAGCACAACTGAAAACATAGCAACTCTGGTTAAATTGGATAGGAGCAGCATGTAAATAATAATAATAATAATCCTTGCATTTTTATATAGCATCTTTCGTGTCAGTAGGACATCTTCAAGCGTTTCACAATATCAACAAACCCGGAGATATGTAGAAGGATCTTTCCGCGATTTTGCAAAGCCAAGGTGGTGATGATGATGATGGGATTATTCCTGCATGGGCCTTCCAAAATTGATCACAAATAAATCATGTTTAGTTTATACAAAAGCTGGGACTGTGCCGAACCGCATGCAAATACTGTACCACCTCTGTATAGGGCCTCCAGTCAAGATTACGAGAACAGGGAAGGGTGTCTGATTGTATGGATGGAAAATTGGCTGATTACTGTACATGGATGGAAAATCACCAGCGGCAGTGAAAAAATGAAAAGACCACTGACCTAAGCAGGGGGCTGCAAAGCCTGAAAACTAGAGCAATGCATCTGATCTGTTGGTAATTGACCACGTAAATGTCTGTCATGTACATTTGCCACTAAAAGTTCCATTCCTGCTTCTCTGATCTCCTTCTTTTAATGAGCACAATTTTTGTCGTTAAATTTGAAGAAGAAACCGAATGTCCGCCATCTATCATGTTGCATATCAGTGTTTTTTTTTAATACTGACTCTGGCACACTCTGTGAGTGTGGTTGCTGCCATTATCTCTTTCTCTTGGTGATATGCGTGTGTGTGTGCGTGTGCGTGTTGGTGGAGGGATTCTGTATTTCCCTCTGTTCGTCTCAATGTTTTCTTTCGCTTTTCACCCTTGTCCTATTTCAGATGCCGCAATTGGTGTTGATCATATGATCACATGGCTGTTTGTGGACATTGCTGTACACAACAACAACAACAACAACAGTAAAATTACATTTATAGAGCGCCTTTCGCGTCGGGAGGTCGTCCCAAGGCTTTGCATACATAATGATTATACTTTACAGTATATTCTGCTGAAGTGCTTTGAGATGTCCTCCTGATGTAAAAGGCACGTTGCCAAATACAAGGAATCTTCTGCTGGCTTTTCCTTTTCTCTTCCCCAATGCTGTTAGCAAAGAGGGGTCTTGTGAGAATTATAGAGTGCAGTCTCTCTTTGGCCAACAGCCTGTAGCATAGCAATCAGTGTTCATATTGTCTTGCATCTCCTCATTGTAAATTTAGGAGAGATAACTTGCACTATCTCCGAAGGACAAAAATAAAAAAATGTGTTTGTCAGCAGGGTGACTGACACATGCAGAGATCCAGCATTAGACTCATGAGTATCCAAACTAGACTGAGAGTTCTATATATGCCACCTATACGTGGATATTTCCGTGTACTGTACATGGAGCTCCTGTAGCTCAGTGGTTAGAGCACTCACCTTACAAGCGTGAGACCTGTGTTCGAATCCAGGCAGGTCAGGGCGAAACCTTGGGCAAGTTTCCTTACTCCACACACACGCTTAATAATAATCTGTCCCCAAAACAACACTATAATAAAAATCGGTCATTTCAATCCACGGCTGTTCGTGGGGACGCTGCTGTGCACAATTGGCTGTCGCGTTCCACCCACAAATATACAGTCAATTCACTTTAACAGTATATTCTGTAAAGCGCTTTGAGACGTCGATGAGATGTGATGAAGCGCTAGATCAAATGCAAGGATTATTATTATTATTACATCGAAATATTAACATCTGTGGAAATAAAAATGCCAGGTCATGTTAATGTGGAAACCCGTGCAGTATTCTTGGTGTAACTATTCCATCTGCGAGCGTGCAGCAATTATTTTTCCTGCTCTTCTATTGGTATTTGTGGCTACTCACAACAATCAGTTTGATTTATGATGTTGTAACTCTGAAGCTCGGTGGAGTAGTTCTTTTGACAGTAATGCAACGTAAAATGGCCAGATATGTGCAAGAAATAAATGCAGACTTTTGAACTGTTAAATACTGTGTTATTTGATAAAGACCATGTTTACTGTCAGTTAAAATGAGCATACCGCTTGTTGGGGGATTTATTTTACTGTCCTGTCAAAGGCAATTAGTTAATGTATAGATTGTGTTTCAATGGGGATGGTTTCATGCCATCAATATCCCACTGATATCTTGTTGAAATGACCATTTATCACGTGTTAGTCTGCACAGCAATTATCAGCAGGCTGTTTGCTCATCTTAAGAGTATGCAGCTCTCTTTACTTGACATTCAAACCTGTGTACTTCCTATCCAAATTTTACCGGGTCAGAATTTGTGAGACCATTTATAAAAGTCTTAAGTTTTAAAATGACTTTGAATTGTTGAAAAATCTTAAATTTAGACTGAACTTGGAAACTGCTTTGCCATAGTTCTTAATAAGAACTATTAATCGTATTAAGAACGTATTCAAGAAATTAAGAGCTTAAATTCTTACAGAAACGGAATTTACTAATTTTTCATAATTTAATGGATTTTTAGCAATGTTACCTTTAAAACTCAGTAAATAATGAAACAGTAAAATAATCATCATGTTTGATATCGTGCCTGCCTTTCACATTGGAGAATGTCTCAAAAAGCTTCAAAGGATTTGCTGACTAGTGTAGTGACTAGTGTATTTTGCAGACAAATGTACTGATGGTAAAGTCAGAGTGCTGAGGAGTAATGGTTTCTGCTTAGAAATATGTTGTTTCACAACCAAATGTGGCTGCAAATATTAGCTGTATCTCGCTTAAACTAAATCAAAAACTTCTAATGGAATTCAATGTTGGGATTGTGTTTTATGTACAACACTCAGCTGTGGTGGAATTCATATTACACTGAAGTGGAATTTCTGATAATTTCATGTCTTATCGTAACTGAAATACTGATTTATAAGAAACCCAGTGGGAATATAAACATTTTGAATAAACCTTACTATTTACTGAATGGTGTCTCGTTTAATTCCTGACCTTTTGGCATGTTTTTAACAAAAACAACAACAAAATGACATTTGTATAGTGCTTTTTAACCACAGGATGTAAGCAAAGGTAATACTCTATAGTAGCTGTGGTAATTATTTCCCTGCTCTATTATAAAGTAAGGTTCCTCTGAAGCAGGTTACTTTACATTTGCAGAGTGTGGCGCAGGCAGACCAGTACTCGTTAAACACAGTGCTGTCTTGTTAAAATATTGGAGGGATCTGTAATTCTAAGCGGTAGGTGAAGGTTTTGAGTCTCTTAAATTCTGTACGGGATGAAATGTTTTATTCTAGAAATGCATGTCACTTAGCTTGGGTCACTGTCCCTGAGCTCTATACTGGTCATCTTAGTTGAAGTTATTGCTTGTTACTTCTGGCTTTGGGTTGTTTTTGTGACTTCTTCCCATTGACGTTTAATCTCTGGCCAGTTTTTCAGTTTTTCCATCTACTTTTAGCAGTGGGTTCTGGCAGCTAACTTGGGATTTTGCTTTTTGAAGTTCAAAAAGCAGTGGTACAGACAGAAATTACAATATTTCATATTGTTGAATAGCAACCGAAAATCTGAGGCGTTAACGTTTGTCGCACGTGTAACCGTCAGTGACAAGTTAAATCCAAAGCCACAACAACTTGGATTTATATAGTGCCCTCCACCCTGAACGGCATCTCAGAGCGCAAAGCAGTTTCTGTTTAGTGTAGAAATTTGTAGAAAGTATAAGGGGCAACCTAAAACGAATGCATTTCTCACCTTCGCTCTTCAAATGAATGGTTTAAACTATTGGGAGTGTTAAATAGGTACAACTGCTTTGTGGTTAAGGAGTGTTAACAGCTGTGCTGCATAGATGTCATGTGAGTGGCAATAGCATGCTTTTTTGTGTTACTTCACACAGCGTACTCACACAGTGTTACGCTGTGTTGTTTGAAAGCCATATACTTTTGAAGCTAAAATGATGCTTGTGAATGAAATTTCTAGTGCCAATGTTCACCGGTTTCATTAAAACCTGGGCAGTGGAAGCAAATGAAACAGAAGGGTGAACTTGAAATTTCTTTGTGAGGAGTCTTGTAGAAGCTCATTGAGGTAATGTGCAATGTTATCCTGATTGCAGAGGTAACTGACTCGTTATGATCTAAGTGGCTGAGCAGCAAGTCTGATTCACTGAACGTGTGTGAAGCTGAGAGTAAATAAGTCCTGATAAAGTCAGGACTTTGACTTTCCTGGTCGTGTTGAAACAAAAATAGTAATTTCAAGTAATAAATATTTAAATGTCACTTTGGTGTGACATACTATGCTGGTAAAAATGAACTCTACTAGCATATATAGTATGTAATAATAATAATCCTTGCATTTGATACAGCGCTTTTTTACATCTTCTAGACGTCTCAAAGCGCTTCACAGAATATACTGTAAAGTGAATTGGCTGTGTTTTTGTGGGCGAAACGCAGCAACCAATTGCGCACAGCAGTGTCCCACAAACGTGGATTGAAATGACCAATTTATTATAGTTTTTTGGGGGGGATGGATTATTATTAGGCGTGTGGAGTAAGGAAACTTGCCCAAGGTTTCGCCCTGACCTGCCTAGATTCAAAACACAGATCTCATGCTTGTAAGGCGAGTGCTCCTACCACTGAGCTATAGGACAGTAAATATTTGCAAATTAAACTTTTGTTTAATTCATGTTTTGGATCATATCAAACAGTCAACAACATTGCTAAAATTGGTAGGGAGTAGTCCTTCCTGACTTCTCTACACCCCTTCGTGATAAAGAATTTGTTTGGAAGTAAAAGCAATCTATCCATTTGAGCAACAAAGCAACTTTCGCCAGCTTACTTTCCTCTGGCAAGGATTGCTTACAGAGGCGGGAAAAAATTCTGTCAGTGAGGGAAGTCAGTTGTTTATCTGGGAATGGCATTGTTATCAGCAGAGAAACTGCAATCATGCAGCTAATCTGTGAATTATCAAAATAATCCATTTTGAACATTTAGGCAGTGGCAGAGATTGAAATATATAACTTTGCCATGGTTTTCTAATGGCGAAAGTAGTCACGTATGAGCAGTTCATTTTCATGTCTCGACCGACCACATTTATTTATTGCTGGAAATTTTCACTTTGGTATCAAAACACAAATGACGTTTGAACATATTTTCACGTGGAACTTGAGTCACAGACTATGCACTGTAAATCTACTGGATTCATTTGGAACAAATGCCTGAAACAACACAATTTCATGTGGAGGATTTTCCAAGATCTTCGGTGGGGAATTGAGTAATAAATAAAAATAATAATCATTCTTGCATTTGGTATAGTGTTTTTCACATCTTCTACAAGTTTCAAAGAGCTTCACGGAATATACTGTAAAAGTGAATTGACTGTATATTTCTGTGCGAAACGTTGCAGCCAATTGCACTCAGCAGTGTCCCACAAACAGTCGTGGATATTCATGTTTGCTCTGATAGGTGGAGATGGTTAATACTCTTAAGTGGTGTGTCTTTTGTGTTCTGTGAACAGTATATTTATGCCTGGAATAGGTGATGTCTCCATTGATGCTAAAATACTGCTGGATGGCAATGTAAACATGGTACAGTACTCTGCAGAAAGTGCAGTGTCTACAGTACATGCTTCTAGCAGACGCGCACATACAGTGAGAGTAAAAATAAATTTCTTAAAGGATTCCCTCAATTATGAATGGGCTGCAGAATCCATATACAGAAATAACAATAATATTCCTTGCATTTGACATAGCGCCTTATCACATCCTTGCGATGGCTCAGCGCACTTAAATCCATGAAAGTATAGACAGTTTTTTATGATTGTCGATTCAACAAAATGCCTTGAGGGTTGGTTGACATTTGTGCAGTAATCCAGCTATCAGAGCCATGAGTGACAGGTGCTTGTTCTACCCTCAGTGCATTTGATAATTCTATTTCTTTTAAAGTTATGGAATTTTTTAATGGGAAATGGGGAGAGGAGTCATAGGAGCACAGTATCGACTATTCTAAAGCAGATTAATGTGCTGTGGGCAACCGCAGAGAAGACCATTTCAACTGGGGAATTCTTTTCAATACTATAAGAGGATTATAGCTCGATTCTAGACTGCAATGAACCACACATAGTAACCTGCTTTGGTTTCCTGTAACAAATCTGCTTGAAGGTTTCCTGAAGAGCATTCTTGGCCATTTGAGAAGCCTAAATAGTATAAGGCACAGCGAGGTGGAATGTAAATGTTTAGAGTAAAAATTCAAATACTCTGAAAGATGTTATGGCATGTAGAGTGTTCAAATTAACCCCTACCCTTTCTGTTATGGATTTCAAATGAGGGATTGCTACATTTTCAGAGGAAATGCTTTGTATAGCAAATCTGTGAAACCCGGGATTAATTTTTTCTTCAGATGAATAGACTTGGAGGAAGAGCAGGAATACACTACTCAAGTTCAGGTTACGAATGAACCTCCATTTGTTTTTCTCCGAAGACAGTGGAGTCTATTCTGTTTGGCATACACATGCATTGGCAACAGTGAAACTCATAATGCAATGCGCTGCTTTATATTTCACAATCACAGGCATTTCTAACTTGTTTGTCCCAGTCGTTGAAGGAAAACAGTTTGAGGTAATTTGGTTCACTTTACTTAATTTTAATAGTTCTGAATGACCTGATTGCTGAAATTGGGGAGGGGGTGCTAGAAAACCAAAAATCCACACTTTGAATTTGTCATATTCTAATAAAATTCGAATAAAATCCTCCGATTTAAAGATTTCTATTGAACCTTGTAATTATGCTTACCCCCCCACCCCTCGCTCAGACATCAATCCACCTAGTTTATTCAAATTATTTATTCCGGCATGGCTTTTCAGATGGAACAAAATGTAAATGCAGGAATTTGAATACATGTATGCGTGCAGGAGGCAGTCATCGGCGATCAGATAAATCTAAACATCACAGAGAAGAGTTTGGCAAATATTTACAAATGTTAGCATTGCAATCAACTTGTTATATTTTTGCTTCTTGGTTTACTTACTCACAAAAAAAAACTGACTGCACTCAACCCTTTTTTGTTGTGAAGCGCCTTGGAAGATCCTTCACAACATGAAATATGCTTTATCAAATGTTATTATCAATTTTATTTTATTATTACATGCAGGAGGCCACACAATAATAATAAATAACAATCCTTACATTTGATATCGCACCTCATCATGTGATATCTCAAAGTGATTCACAGAATATACTACAGTACAAAGTGAATTGACTGTTCTGTGGGTGAAACGAATGATGATCATGATGCCAAACGTTGTTGGGACCACCTGTTGCGGTTTTGGGAAAGGGGAAAGTTTTCACTCCTGTAATAATAATAAAGTAATAAGAAGAATCCTTAAATTTGACACAGTGCCTTATCACATCTTTGAGATGTCTCAAAGCACTTCATAGAATATTTTGCAAAGTGAATCGACTACATATTTTGTGGGGCGAAACGTGGCATCTGATTGCGCACAGCAGTTTGCGAGTTTAGTGTGTGGAAACCAGTGCTGTCTAGTTTTATTTATATATATATATATATGTGTGTGTGTGTGTGTGTGTGTATATGTATGTATGTATATATATATATATATATATACAGTATATTAAAAAAATGGTCAGAGATTTCATTAACACTCAATGCATAAGTAGTGCAGACTCTTCCAAAAGCTACTTTTAACCACCGTTGTACACAATTTTCTGTTTCAGGACTTCGGCAGATCTCTCCAAGATGCATCCTGTAATTACAAATGAATACTTTCTGTTACGCGTTTGTTCCCAACCAATTTTTACCTTGAACGGTTCTCGAGGATTTATTTCAACTGGACTTGCATCTCTGCTGCTGAGAGGGATTAAACATTATGCCCTCCTCTTTGACTGGAGATGAGCAAATTTATATATACACACAAGGGAATGTTTTCAGTTTGACTGAATGCGTTTGGGACGTCAAATCTTGAAATGCAGTTGTTACCAATTGTTGGTGTAGATAAATCACAAGATTAGTTTGGATGAGGAAGGTCTTTTATGCCATTTGATCTCACCCATCCTGAATAGCCAACTTCAAGGCTTTCCCCCACCCCTCCTCATTGAAGCGTCAAGTTTATTTGTGCTCTGATAAAATATTAATGCACAACTCGTAGTTTGATGGCAGAAAACCAGAATGCGCGATCAAACCTGGTTTGGGTTTCTGAGATGTGCTCATGGCCAACAAATCTGTGGTGATATTTGGGTCCAAGAAGATTGAGGAAGGAAATATGCAAATGACCTGAGATTTGCAAGTTGCCACATTGATCCAGCTGGATATATTGCGTGGGTGGGTGGGTGGGTGGGTAGGTAGATATTCAGCTTTTAAGGGGGGTGGTGGGAGCAAGAGAGAAACAACAGAGCGACTCGTACCTGATTAATAGTTAACCGCTCACCATTTCTAAGGAATGAGCAGAGCAGGAACGAATGATGTGTGTAACTGCATTCATTCCGCGAGTAAAGAATGAAGCTCGATTATATAACCAAAGAGCGTCGCAAAAATGTATGTATGATAAACATGTGTGCGTATGGTGCGCACTGGGGCGCCTTGCGAAAGCAGCCAGTGAGCCTTATCGGGGTGTATTTTTTACCCCCCAAAATTATTTTGTTGTTGTTGTGTGCTCGGGCACGCGTGCGGATGTGGTGCATTCATGGGCGACTGCCAACTGTTTTAGAGGGAGTTTCCCTCCCCAAATGTGTGCACAACCTGTGAGGTGTGAAGAAATGTACACGGCTGGGGTGGAAAGGAAAAATGGGGAAAAATATATCATACTTTGTATTTATTTTGTAATTTCTGTTGTAACCAAATATATTTATAAATACCGTATATGTTTTCAACACACCAAAGTCCCCTCATCACAAGGGGGCTGGAAGAGAGTATGTCTGTTATATTTATATTTAAATATGCAATTAACTGTATGAAGAATAAGAAGTTATGTAGATTGGTGTGAAGGCTTTAACTTACTCTATATGAGACTTGCAGTGGAAAAAAAAACACTTAGTATTAATGCCCTTTTCTCATTAATTAATGATTTTAAATTGATTCCTCAATGCAACTGAATGCATTGAGAGCTATCGTGTAAGAGCAACTTGATGTAAATGGAACATTAAATTGATCACTCCATATTAGTAAATTTGGGAACAGAAAAATACCAAAACAGTGTAACCTGACCCAAAAGTTCTGATTTAAGAATGACCTGAAAACTGATCATAATCCACCATGTTAGATTGTGTGGTATTTCTGTAGTCCTTTTGTGTCTATCTTTCCCATCTGACATTCATCTTCAGTCAATGAGAACGGTGGTGTCATGCACAGCAAATAGGTTGATTGCAATCCCTGTGCATTAATCTTAAAACAAAGTGGTATTTGTTGACAGATGATTGATTGCTTTAACAGGACCTCTCACTTGCACTAAAGCCGTGGATGAGAGATCCCTGACATGGTGATGAAGAATTAGTTGTGTATTTTGCACGTCAGCCTGCAGACCAGGGTTCGCTTAAAGTGAAATAAGTGGAGTTGCTTCCGACATGTGTAGGGATGTTTGTTACAGTTAACGGCTCAATAATATAAAAACTGGCATTTGATATTGCTTCATCGTATTGCAATACCTGAAAGTGCTTTTTGGGCAGGGGAAAAGTGTGGTTATTATACAGTACATTTGTAGGCGAAGGCAACGGATTTGTTGATCAGGACACCAGAGAAAATCTCCCACTTTTCAAACGGGATCAGAGTATCATTAATGTCTGTTAGAAAAGCCACATAAGACCTGGGTTTAATGGCTCGATCGGGCAAGACAGCCCCAATGCACCACTTCTCTGATTTCTGTTATTGCTGGAACAGTTGGGGCACCAAATAGATTGTGATAAATACCTACGAGACAGACTGCATAACAGATGTTCCTGACCCTAGGTTATTGAGGGCGCGACAAAAATGTATCTTGACGTAGAAGATTTTTCTTTTTGATAAATCTGGTAAAGTAGCAACACGAGTTCAATGATGAAACTCCTTTCAACTTGATTGTAATTTACTGTTTGGAAACGTTTCAGCTGTGAACATTTAGGCTAATAGTTGAGCAATGATTTGGGTTTAAGAGATATACAAATCTGTTTTATTTACAAATTTGCGTGTGGACACGTTCCTGTGAACGTTTCCCATTGTGCAGCTTTACATTAGCTTGTGATTTTTAATCCGTAAGAATACCAAAATATGTGTGTGGTCGTTGGTCTACATACTTGAAAACACAAGTAAAATCTAGTTCATGTCACTCTGCTCATGTCTGGTTTGCCAGACAGCAGTAAGTTCTGGCAGGCGAAGGATTCTGGAGTGACCTTGTGTTTTTCTTTAAATATACTCCTCCAACTTTGCTGTGCTTATGCCACAAGTTATACTTCAGTCTGTTCCAGACTCCATAGTGGCTGCTCAAACTTATCTCGCTTAATACTCTTAGCAGCTGTCAAAAAGAAGAGATCTGCATCCTATTTGTGTGGGCTATCACATCAACCATGTTCTGTCACCCAATTAAACCAGTTCCCATACACAGATGCTTCACTCTAAACACCACAAATTATCTTGATCTTAACCAATTTCTTTTGTATTTGGTTTATCGAAAATAACACTATAGTAATCCTTGCATTTTATATAGCGTCTTACCACGTTTTCGAGATGTCTCAGAATGTCAATGTTGCTCATTACTGCTGCAACAGTGAAATCTGTCTAATTCTACAAACTTGCCAGAATCCAGGAGTAAGCGTTTACAATTGTTATGATAAATTTGTTATGAAGATTTTGTTGAACCTAATGCTATTCAGTTCCTACTCGCACGCTCCCTGATCCCAACCCCCGACCGCTTCGGTCCAAATCCCTGACTGTACATCCCCTTGGGTCGCCCTTCTGACGTGAATGTCACGATACAAATGTAATTTTGTGTTGTATTTGAAATTGCTCATTCAAATTTTAATGAGAGAATTTGCACTGATTTACAATCAACTTTAGTTTCGCATGAGTCACCTCTGTGTCAAAGAATGCTACAGATGCAAGCACTTTGAGACATCTTTTGACATGAAAGTAATTAGATGATTTAATATTGTATTGTTAGTTTCTGACTAAATTGGTACATAAATTCGCTTGCCGCTCAGTGCAGGGAATTTGATGTGCAGTGTTGCAATAGTAGAGCAGCTCATATTTATCAGCTCAATTATGTGGAGGAGAAAAAAAAAAAAACCCCAAAAAGGTGTGATTAATGACAGAAATCCTATGGTTTCCAAATTGAAAAGTAACATCCAAACTGTTGAGAAGAATGAACTTTATCAGATGAGATCTGTCATACTAGTTGTGTAAAATAACATGGTGAGTAAAACAATATATACTCACAATTACCTGTGCACAGAGCAACAGAGTTCACTGACTGGAACACCAGTGTGTTATTGAATCGATTGAAGTCCTGGAATAACCTGGTACGAACTTAATGCGCCTTTTTTTTTGTTGCTGATAAAGCATGTCCGTACGGAATTGCACACAGATAATTTTTTCTTCTTCCTCCTCTCTCACATTCCCTTCTTTTTCATTATCTCTCCCACCCCCTCCGCTCACCACCACCGTTTGGTATTACCCTCTCACGTGGTAATACCTCTCTTCGAAGCTCTGTTCTTCTAATTATCCCAATGCACATCACAACAGATAAAACAACAAAATGTTCACAACTCTTGACCCTTCCCTATAGCGCATCTTTGGGGAATGCTTTTTCTGTATGTTCGTGGGGGAAAAACTCTTAGATGTGTTCTATTATTCAGGGAAACAACTTGTATTTACTGTAGACTATGCCCTTCATGCAGGATAGCATCCTGAAGCGCTAAAAGTCATTATAAATCCTGAAGACTGGAGAAAAATACTGGATTGTACTGTGTGTGTGTGTGTGTGTGTGTGCGTGTGTGTGCTTATATATCTATATATATATAATATAATATATATATATAGCAAGTCTTCACAAAATGCACACTATAATTACTGTGTGTGCATTTGTTTTTGTTCATGTTGAAGGATTCAAGTTGTTGGTCAAGGAGCTGTCAAGTACAGAGTGCTTCCCGGAAGACATATCTTCATGGCCAGAACAAGAGGAGCTTAGTGCAAACACCAAACCTCTCCTGCATCCGACTAGTATATCGTATTCCACCTCCTGGACATTTTCCCAATCATCCAGTCCAAAAATATCCAGGGAGGAGACTTCGGAGGCTGGTAGGTGATTGTATAAGGAATCAATGTAGTTATAATTGCAAACTAAGAGCAGAACTGTTGTGCTACTAAGGACATTTTGAAAACTATTATCACTAAAATTATTTATTAAGCAGAGGGCAGAATGGGTTAATAAAATCTTTCAACACTTTGGTTCGGTTAAAAATTACAGGTGATGGGTATTTATCTAATGCTTCTTGTCAAATGATGTGGTGATTTAGAAACTTAATTGTATTTTCTTTTAAAAAGTGATCTAAAGTTACAGCACTGATTTGCGAACACCCATTAGGATTTGCGTGATGGCTGTGGGGAGCGGTGTGAGTGGGCACTTCACAAGCCAGCAGAAATTTTTATGAAAGAGTCTTTCAGCCCGTTTGATCTTGTCCTTCCAGATCACCCTATCTTTAACATTGGGTCCTTCATGCTGTATACATTCCTAGGGAATAGAAGTTAACCCTCCCTCCTCTCATCACAGCACCAAGCTGTTTCTTCAGTGAGTTCAGCAAATTGGCCTAAAATGTCCTCCATGGTAGCCTGTTCCATTCAATAATTATCCACTGAGGAGCTGCTAAGCAGGAAGTTCTTTTTTCAGTACATATATAATGTAGTTGGACGGGTTTGTGAAACGTAACTGCAGCTTCTGATAATATGGAGAATGTTCCTGCAGGTCCTCACTTGAACTTGGCAGGGATCAGGGCAAATTGAAAGGCCAATTATAAAAGAAGAGCGATTAAATTTTTTGAGAATTTTTAAAAAAATAAACTCAAGGTAAAAAGCGAACGTCTGAAATCTGTGGTAATTCTATTTAAAGCAGGCCGATGCTCCCTGAGCCAAGAGAAGACTGCCCCCTAGTGCGAATACATTTATCGGAAGTGGCATTGGATCAGTTCTTACTTGTGTGAAAAGCTATAAAATGAGAGGCATCCAGCAGAGGGCAGACAATTGTATTTTTTTCCCCTATTACAGTGGAACCTGTCAATGATGTTCCATCACAGGGAAATGTGGAGTGGCAGAATGCAGTGTTTTCCTAATTGAGTGCTATCGAATTCAGTAGTGTCTAATCAATAACTGCACTTGAATACAGTACAAAATTATAGTTGTGTAGCACATTTCACGTTGGAAGGATGTTCCAAGGGGCTGGACAGTTCTGACCCGAGCCTCGGGTTGGGATTTTGGAGAGTGGAACAGTTGATACTTGCATTTTGGAATAATTAAAGTGCAATTTAAAATCGCCATTGATCAATAAGCCTAACTTTTAATGTTCGATCCGTTGTGCTATATACATTTCTTGAATAGAACTTAATGTGGACACTTTTTACTGACATAAAAGTTACAGATGTCACGTGGATCTTGATCTATTTACTCCACAATTCAGAATTTGTAGAATTTTGCAAATAATTGAATACCACTTTAACGTTTTTAAACTGTGTTTCTGTAAAAATATTCACAGGAAACTGGATTCAGAATTGAATAAGAATTTGTCCAAATTCTCAATGCTGTGAAATGCAAAGTAAACAGAATAAATCTTGCCTCTGGAATTTCTACCCCTATATTGGTTAAAATCTAATGCAATGGTTTGAAATCCAACACTTCCACCTTTAAACTGAAATGAAGACAAATTTCTTGAATCAACACGGGGAATTGAATTGTGTTCCACGGGGTTGCAATTTGACAGGATTGAGTGAGAGCCTCAAGTGAGAGCCTGCAAAAAGATTTCACTTTTAATTCTTCCATCAATCTGCCATCTACTCCACGATTTGGAAACATCAATGGGTTTGGAATGCTAACGGGGTAATCTGCATAGCCAGGAGTCTTGATTATTCCCTGTAACATGAATCATAATAATAATAATCCTTGCATTTGATATAGCGCTTTTCATGTCTTCTAAACATCTCAAAGCGCTTCACAGAGTGTGCAGTAAAATGAATTGACTGTACTTGTGGGTGCAACGGCAGCCACTTGTACAAGTCCCCCAAACAGTTGTGTTTTATTTAGAGGGATTATTATTAGGTGTGTGGAGTAAGGAAACTTGCCCAAGGTTTCACCCTAAAAATCATGGATTATTAGTGGGTACTGTGAGGATGTTGCTGTAAAGACATTGAGAAGAGTGCTCGGAAAAAATTTGAAGAGAGTCACAAGAGGGCATGTACATTCATATTTTACAGTTTCTGTATTTTTCATCAACACAGTGTTCAACGTTAATGAAATAAACCAACCCCAATAATTTTTCTGCTTATTACTTGTTAACTAATACCTTACAAAAAAAATCCAGGCCGAAAGTATGTAGTTCACACTTAGCGTAAACTCTACTGTACTCACTGCTCTATTAAAATAGATAGGGTCAGGATTTTCTTTGGGCACAAACAATTTTATGCTTCCCCCAAAAGCAGAACTAAATAACCAGACACATCAGTGCTAGCTCAGTGATCTACTGTTTTCAAGAATGCTACACTATGAATTGCCTTTCAGGGCTTACATTTGTAAGATTTATCTAAGAAGCTTTATTTTAAAATCTGGTTTTATAGCTTTGGGGTTTTTCTTTCTTAATTTACTTTGTTCGATCCTGTAAGTAAATGTGTTTTGCTCTAATGGAGGGAGGGAAACTTGCACTCTCTCCTAACTCCATCTTTCAAGAAATTGAGACCGTATCGAGCCTGAAAGGTTACTAATTTTTCAAGACTGCTACAATTGCATATTTCTGGATGATTGGAGTGCAAGATGAAGTTAACAAAAGTTTAATTTCTCTATTGACAAATTAATTCTTGCTAGATCTTATTGAGCAGGTTAAATTTTCTATTTATTCCAATCATTTTAAACTGTTAATTAATTTTAATAATAATCCTTGCATTTAATGTAGCGCTTTTCACATCTTATCGATGTCTCAAAGCGCTTCACAGAATATACTGTAAAGTAACTTGACTGTATATTTTTGCGCGAAACGCAGCAGCCAATTGCGCACAACAGTGCCCCACAAACACTCGTGGATTGAAGTGTCCAATTTTATTATTCATTTTTTGGGGGGAGGGATTATTATTAGGTATGTGGAGTAAGAAACTTGTCCAAGGTTTCGCCCTGACCTGCCTGGATTCGAAACACAGGTCTCACGCTTGATAGGTGAATGCTCTAACCACTGAGCTACAGGAGCTCCACAAGTGCTGGGCACTTTGACAAGAATTCCGGATGCTTTATTTTTCAATAGCTCAGTTTAGCAGCAATTTTTTTGAATGGCCTACTACCATAACATGAGATTACCTAAATGAGGATATGGTCTTCAATAAAAAGGGAGACCTTTTAGCAATGCACGCAATATAAATTCATAGCATGTTTGTGCTACCAATAATACAAATGTAGGTGCAAGTGTTAAACCTAAAGATTTATAGAAATTAAGCAGATTATTTTGTACAATAGTAGGTAAGTAGTCTGTTAATACTTTAAGTCTGCTACGTTTGAAATGTTACGGCAATGCTAGACTCGTGGGTTGCTGTGGTATTAAAGTGGTGTTAACATTTTATGTCCTCAGCAGTATTTCTGTCAGGGAAATTTTATTTTATTTCTATGGATTGAAAGGCTAGTGTGAAAAGTGCTGCGTTTAAACCCGCAGTTTGAAGTCGTAATGTTGTAAGGAGTCCCGGGTGCATAAGTTAGATGATGCTGATGATGATTATTAATTGTCTGGCTGTTTCTTTAAACCTAAACTGCTTGATATGTAATGAAATTAGCTCATCAGAGTACGGACAGACAGTCACCTATTCAAATCGTTCATCATGCAATTTCTTGCAATGTTGTTTCTTTCTTGATTAAAACTAAAAGGATCGTGGAAAGTTTGTTAATGATGCTCCAAATATTACACAGGATGAGATGTGCGCCGGTCACGACATGTCGTGATTGTGACAATCTTCCTCCCGCCCTCCCTTCACCCCCAACTCAACTAAATGCAAACAGAAAAGCTAGGCTGAATAATACATAGAGTGATAATCTGAGTGTATGCAGCCAGTAAATTGACAACTGGAGCAGAGAAACTAATGAGCATCGAGAGTGTTTCTATCTTGTGCTAATTGTGCATTGTTTTCAGATGAACTGGTTTTATGCATCCACGTGATATTTCAATCAAAGTTTCACTTTTACGATGGGATGGCGGAGGCTGGGAATGTCATGTATCATACATGACTACATTTGAATCTTTGAAACAATTACCATGATTTCATTGGAAGCAAAGTGGGACGTCCTCCCGACGTGAAAGGCGCTCTATAAATGTAAATTGTTGTTGTTGTTGTCGTTGATTCATGCCTACTGTGGCTTTTTTAAAACAAAATTCCGTGTATCCTGCGTCTTTAGCCACAAGAGGGCACAGTGCAATACAAAAAAAGAAAAATGAAAACACTCCCGCGCTCTCTCTTTAAATTGAAAGAGAGAACAATACTTGTTTTGAAAAGAAACAAAACACAAAATACTACAGATGCTGGGATCTGAAGCAAAAACCAAAGTTGCTGGGGAAACTCAGCGGGTCAAACAGCATCCACGGAGAAAGGAAAAGGAGTCAACGTTTCTACGTTGAGTCCTGACGAAGGGTTGTAGACCCGAAACGTTGACTCGTTTTCCTTTCTCCATGGATGCTGTTTGACCCGCTGAGTTTTCCCAGCAACTTTCGTTCTTGTTTTGAAATGTGCTTACCTGGTGCAACATGCCTGGGTTTTGAAGCCATTGGCGAGGTTTAAAGTTGATGTTTTCATTTAATATATGGTATTTTAACCTCAGGATCCTACTCTTTCCTTGTGACTAGCCCTTCAAGAATATTTGCTGATTTCAGCATATTTTAACTCGAGAAATTACTTGCTTTCTCTGAGCTCTTGGTCTCTGGCTAGCTCCAGATGGTGCTTCAGTGAGCATCAGAAGATCAGATAATGTCCAGTAATAATCTGCACGACACTCTGTGCTGTACTCTGACAACACAATAAGGGATTTCTTCAAATCTAGAGCAGCAGCTTACTCGATGGCTCAGGCAGTTTTTATCCAGTGAGCTGCCCACCGGGTTCCCAGGTTCAATAACCTGTTCTGTCAAATTGCCAAAACACAGATATGATGTCAAATCTATCAGTTGCCAATTCCCCACCTTTTTTCAATTGAATGCTTCAGACTAAAAATTTAAGTTGTTGTTGTAAAACTGTGCGCAATTGGCTCCCGCATTTCGCTCACAAAATATTCAATCAATTCACTTTACAGTATATTCTGTGAAGCGCTTTGAGACATCTGGAAGACGTGATCAGGTGGTATATTAAATGCAAGGATTATTATTAATATTAAACCTGATGCGCTGTGGATATGAGACCTCTAACACATAGAATTTTTTGTTAAAAATAATTAATAATGAAAAAAAAATCCTTGGGTTTGATACTGCACCATTCATGTCAGGAGGACATTTCACAGCTCTTAAAGCTCTGTTTGGAATATACTGTATATGGGATATAAGTGTATAGCAGTCACTGTGTGTTGCAGGTGAATGCAAGTTATTGTTGACTATAGCCTTATGTAAAATTTTGAAGTCCTCAAGATGGATTACACACTATTTTGCCCCCCACCCCTATTCTCTAACAAGAAACAGAATATGTATTCTCCTAGGAGGACTATTGGCAAATGTTAGATGCAATGACAAAAGTTATATGGTGTATGATTTTGGGGCTGGAGAGTCTGGAAGTGGAGGGGAAATTATTTGTGGACCAATCACTTGGTGACTGCAACAGGGTGTGCAAGAAGAATGGTGGACGAGACAACTAATTCATTTCAGAAACCGCTTAATGCTATGATAAGTGTGCAGCACGATAACAACAACAACAACTTTGATTTATATAGCGCCCTCCATGCCGGACGGCGTCTCAGAGGGCTTCGAGGATAAGTATTCTGGAAGGATGAGATTGAATTGGCTGAAACAGCCTTCCCCCCACCCCACCCCTTTAAGTCATTCAATGATATTCAAGATGACTGCATGATTTTAGTGGAATTCTCACCAGTGCACTAACACTGAAACCCTCACGGTTTATCTGTCTCCAGAGTTAACATTTTCTGAAGATATAGATTTTCAATACACTCCCGGCCCCCACCTTTTTTTTAAAAAAAAGCCTAGACTTCAGACTAATGAATCTTTAGCTAGAAATAGGATTTGGTCTTTGCTTTGTAGAAATAAATTAGCAGAGAATGTTCTGGGGGATTTGTTTTTGGAGAAAAAAATCTTTTTTTTTAACATCGACCTCTTATGATAGATAATATTGCTTATTAATAGACATCAATGTCGCCTGTTAACAGTATTCCACAATTTTATCCTGCACATTTAAAAAAAAAATTGTTTGTGTTAAAAGCAAAGGAAAATTGGATGATATGCATTGTAAACTGGTCGATGTTATCTGCTAAAATGGGTCATTAGGGTTTCTGTGGGATACACTCAACAAATGGTTATAGATGAAGGTAGTCATCACGATTAGTGGTGACTGTTTCATCACTGCCATAGTGCGCATCTTTGATTTTGTATCAACGTCTAAGGATGAGGCACATAACCTTACCTAATGAATGGCCCACAAATTCAACAGAGATGTTGAATTTTTCATTAGTCTAAAGGGAAGGTAGTGTGTACTTTTTACCATTTAAAAGCCATTATGCACTGATGTATAAGAAATACCCTACTTCATGTCTCCGTGCACAGATGACCTTGCCTCCACTCTTTGAAAATATTCTAGAATTCCTACTCCTCGACTTTCATTCTCCCCCACCCCCCCCACCCCTGAAAGGGAGGCGAGTCGTCTGACATACTTCAATCTGAAATCAATTGCGTTTCACTGTGTAGACTATTTTTATACCATATCTCATTGTATTGAACAATATTACAGATGACTGAATTGTAGCCCTGGAAGATTTCTTGACTCCGATAGATTGGCAGAAAGATATTATACAAACCCAATATTTTCTGTGCAATTTATTCAGTGAGGGCTGAATACTTTTGCCTTTTATTGACGCAATGCATTTATGGAATTCTGCTTTCCCATTCAGGGAAGGGAATTTTCTGCTTTGAAAATTGCAAAAATTATCTGTCCGGTGAAATAATGGCTTGCAAATTGTGATGGATTTGCAAACATGACTCAATTTGTTTTTTCACCTGTGTTTTTAAGAAATGCTCATAGGTTTCCACTTGATGGGTTTGGGGAGGATACACAAATCACTTTTTAGATAAGTGCTCAGCAATAAAGTGATTCTATTGGAATCTGCAGTAGTAGTGAGTGAAATAAATATGGTGGATGTGCCAAGTCTACATGATGGATCGATCCTGTTTCCAATTAAAGAGTAGAAACGTGGTTATGCAAAAAGTTTCTGGAAGTACAGTACTGGATGATTTACTATAGGCTTTCTAGAAGGATGAACTATTTCCACTGGGTGGTCAGAAACATAAATAGGTACAATTCTTAAGATCATTAGCGACATGGTTTAATATTAAATTCAGGAAGACATATCAAATGCTTCATGCTATTGCAAACAATAACATTAACAAAATTACATTGATATGGCACCGTATTGTAAAGGATAGGTACTGTGTTTTCTAGACAAACACAGTGAGTGGTTGGGAGAGATTTTGTCAGAACCTTGTTAGAACATGGAACACCCTACCAAAAAGACTTGGTTGAATCAGAATCCTCCTGTTGTGCTGTAAATTATTTGGTTGTATCAATTAGCTGAAGTGCCGCCTTCATCTCAATCACTAGTGATATACCTCTCCAGTGATTTCTGTCTTCAGAGGATGATTCAGTGAGATTTTTAACTCGTATTTTCTTACATAGTTAAGGAGCAAGGCTTTATAACTCTATATAAAATCAACTTGATTGACAGCCGTAGAAAAGTGCAAAACTCTCGATTGACAGCTTCGATCTTCAGAATCATTGCCTGGATCAGTATAAACTTGGCAACGTGTACTAAGCCGCCAAATCATATTCTGCAATTCTGTTTTTTCCCTCTCTCATTGAGAGAGCCAGATGAATGGTTGGTACAGTGCTATGTTGGAAAAGTGGTTGGATCATTTGCACTGTCGTTGATGAAAGTGCTACAGTAGCCCAGAGTTGAATCCCTATCAAAAACCTTGTTGTAGGAATTTTTTGCAGCTTCTTCACCATCAATGGTAAGTGGGTTGAAAATGGGACATGCAAACGCCTACTGTAACTGAGTACTGTCCTGTTGCATTAGCATCTGCTCACCAGATGTGGGTTGTGTGCATTGTGCCCGCGAGTGTGTGGGTGTGTACTCGTTCACAATGGCACTTTGAAGGAAACGACACAACGGAGACAAATCTGTGCGCATTTAGGATTCGATGTTGCAACTATGGTCAGACAGTGAAATGCGGGTTAAAATAGACATTGCTTAAAATAATCCTTGCGTTGATACAGTGCCTTTGCACAAAACCTAACAAGCCCCCCCCCCCCAGACATCAGATCTCTTTCTCTCTGGTCCTATCTTTTCTAATCACTTTTGTTTGGCTGCTTGCGTGTCTCCAAAGCGTCTGAACGATCCTAGAAGCGGGGAACACTGGAGGAGGAAGAAACCAGGCTTCCACTTCGCGTCGCATTCAAGATGATTAATGGGCTGGCTCCAGCAGCTTTGACAATTTTCTTTTGTTAACTAAACTCGGGAGGAAAAGTGTCAGCGCAGAGCAGAGACAAAAGACGCCGAAGCTATTTACAATTCCCCCCCCCCCAGCCTTCCTTTTCCCGAATGACTTTACACAAGTTTGCTTGCCGTATAAGCATCCAAACTTATTTTTGTTTGCAGACTGACTTCAATGGCGATGACCTGATCATCTTATCCTGATTATCCGATCATCATCAGCATCTACTTATGCTCTGTGGTGGAGGCAGGGGGGGGAGGGGGGGGGGGGGGAATAATTTACCGATACCGTATTGAGCGACGCGTATATTTCAGGTTATATAAAAAATATACATTCGCGTCTCGGTTCAGGAGATGCCTCCACACGTAGAGATTTTTTTTATATCGATATCGAAGATGAATCCGTCAAGAGGGACAGATTGTTCGTGCGATGGCCGAGTTAATTGGCAAACGACCAGGCTGCATTCGTGGCTGCTCTGTTTGATAAACGGCGAGCCAAAGCCTCACGCAAGTACCGAGGGTAACTGAGATGCCTCAGTTGCCGGTAAGAGACACATCCCCCGGAGTTGCCAAGGAGGGGCGTAAAGAGGCTGGACCGCTCGCAACGGTCGCCATTGGCAACAGCGCTGGGTAACAGTCGTGTGAGCAAAGTGCTTGTGAAAGCAGGTGTCGGGTTGCGCAATGCTTCAGTGAGTGTGTGTGTGTGTGTGTGAGAGAGACAGAGACAGAGAGAGAGAGAGAGCTGTGAGCTGTGGAATCCCTTGATGAAACAGAAGCCCTTCCACTGAGCCTTGTGGGAGGTGTGTGTGTGGGAGGTGTGTGTGAGTGTGTGAGTGAAAATCAAGTAACGGGGGAAAATGGTGCATCACTCCGGATCCATTCAGTCCTTCAAGCAACAAAAGGGTCAGTATCAGATTGTTCTCTGTGTTTATGCTTGTATCACTGTTGCAAGCTTGTCTGAGCATCAGTGTTGCTTTGCGGGGGGGGGGGGGGGGGGGGGGGCGACCTAAAGATCGCACCGTTTCTCAGCTAACCTCATTGCCCGAACTTACATTGATGTATTTGCGCTGGAATAGTGAAGGTGACTGTTCAAAAATAACATGTCATTTTCACTGCTGTGCGCAGCCCAGTGCTCTCAAATCCGGATTTATTTTTGATTTAAATGCTTGGGGTGGGAGGGGGAGGTGGGAAGCTGTGAAATTGAAGGTAGCAATTGATACCAATACTCTCGTGATGTATTGACTTGTTATTTGCTTTGCTCTGGGAAATGGGCTTCAAATACCATCCGCAAAAAGCTCGCTGATGTCTGGACTTTAATGAGTCGGATAAGGTCACACGTGTCCAGATGTTTGTACGGATTCTGTAACCGGGTGGGCGGTGGGGGAGGAAGAAGACGTGCGATTGAAAATGACTAAACACTTAACACTTCCAGCTACTGTACTTCTTTTCTCCTATTGCCCATCGCAGCAGCGCATGTTGTGGGGGTGACAGCAAAGGAATGTTGGTGACCTTCGAGTGGCTCCTTGGAGCTATTTCATCCCTGCCTGGACAGCGTGATGTAGTACAGTGTATTGCACCATATGTGATCTGGGCTCAAACACTGACCTGCACTGTTGTATAGTGCACTGTACAGTATATTCTGAAATGCTTAGAGATGTCCAGAAGGCATGAGTAGCACCGTATCCGAATGCAAGGATTATTACAATGTATAATATAACGGGAGGAATATTATAATGTATAAAGGGATGCTTGTAATGTTTGTTCTGTTCTTCTTTTTCCGCAGCAGCAATTTTATCAGCTTAAATTGCTGCCTTGACATTTTGGGGGCAATTAATTCTCTCAAATGCTCCCCCCCACCCTTCTGTTCTGGGGCTTGAATTTGATCAGTTTGGAGGTTTCATTTCTTCGGCTTCCCTTTCTGTTTCACTTGGAGTCCTGTAGCTCAGTGGTTACTTGGCACTTGGCTCGCAAGCGAGAGACCTGGATTCAATTCCAGGCAGAGGCAAGTTTTCTTATTCCACACGACTGATACTAATCCCTGAAGAAAAAAACCCAATGATAAATTGTGTCACTTCAATCCACAACTGTTAGTGAGACACTGCTGTGCGCAGTAGACTGCCGGAATTCGCCACGAATACACAGTCAGTTCACTGTACAGTATATCCTGAAACGCTTTGAAACGTCTAGAATGCATGAAAAGCACTATATCTGAATGCAAGGATTATTATTCTTTCTTATTATTACTTCCATAACCATAGGCCCAGTTGCCGTAACCCTCAATTGGCTGCAGTTTCATTGCAACTCAGCTTTTTCTGGATTTTTGTTTTTCCCGAGTGAATTGAAAGCTGGCTGTGAAACCCGTAGCCATAAGTGAGAAGATTGGACATTGGCACCTATCAGCCTGGACGCAGGCTCCATTTTATGACTTGGTCAGGGCATTCTTACCATAACCTGTTTCACAAAGGGTTTGACACTTCAGTTC
This sequence comes from Hydrolagus colliei, assembly GCA_035084275.1. Classification (NCBI taxonomy): domain Eukaryota; kingdom Metazoa; phylum Chordata; class Chondrichthyes; order Chimaeriformes; family Chimaeridae; genus Hydrolagus; species Hydrolagus colliei. The sequence continues at coordinate 3,254,738 of CM068757.1, forward strand.
CCCCTCCCTCCCGCCCCCCCCCCCCCCTCACCCACCCTCACACCTTCATCTTTAAAAGTACTTTGCTAATTTGAATCCTTTTTTTGCTGATTAAATTCATGAAATGAGCCATTGTGACAAATGCACGTTGTTGCAATAAGTTTCCGCAATCCAACATTGTTCTCAGTGCAGTCGTTCTGCTTAGCTGTGGTCGAGTGTTTGTTTTCCTGTATGAGTTTTGATCATTTTGCTGTGTGGCAACTTGATAATTAATGTATGGCAGAGAAATTTCATCAGGTCTTGCATTCGTGCATTTGATATAATATTAATAATGCTTGCATTTGACAGATTGCTTTTCACATCTTCTAGACGTCTCAAAGACATCTTCACAGAATATACTGTAAAGTGAATTGACTATCTTGGCGGGCAAAATACGACAGCCAATTGCACACAGCAGTGTCCCATAAACAGTCGTGGATTGAAAATGACCAATTTATTATTGTGCCTAATTGCATTGTTGAGACCAACAACTACTAACAACTGTGTTCCTATTACTAATAATCCTTAGTGTGTCCCGTACAATACCCTCTGTTTCCCATCTTTTAAAAGTTATAGCAGCTGTGAAAATGTACTAATCAAGTAAATTGTGGACGAATCGAGTAAATTGCTGTACGGAATTATGATCCCTGTAATTGCTCAATGTGGGACGTCCTCCTGGCATGGTAGGTGCTGTATCAAATATAAATGTATTATTAGTAATATTTCGAGGGTTTATTGCCTTGCAGTAACTAGGTTTACAACAGATAAATAAATGAATCACTGCCTATTATTGCATTATTTCCCAAAACTCCTAATAAAATATAATGTGTGTACAAAATTGCATGAGATATTAATGCCTCACATCAAAATTCAGTGATGTGAGTAATGCTTAATTTTGAACTTTAGAATATTGGCACTTGCATACCTCTGCCCCAGCTCTCTATCATTCTCATTTTAATCATAATGCATAATTCATCACAATGAAAAATGCATATACATAATCTGTGTGGCATGTTTTGACAAACTATTAATTATTTAATGACAAGAGTTGTAGATCTTGTACAGCTCATAATCTGCAAATTTCAACCGTGCAATAACAGGAGAGTGCTGAGGTTGTTTTGAACGCTAGCGCTCGAGTAAAACTATTTGATCCTTTCCTGGCGATGGACTCTCTCTCTCTCTCGCCGCTCTTACATTTTGCACAGTCTTGTTGCGTAATTGCACCTCCCAGTCATGTCTCCCTGATGTGTAGCCCTCAGATCTCAGGATATGGGTATCAAACCTATTTGGCGAGTTAGGAAACTACTGCCGTTTAACAACATCCCTCCTCCTGAAGAAAGATGAGCTTGTCTTTATTCCATCTGTTTCTGTAACTCTTCAGAGTTCTTTTTCAACAGAAACAAAATTGCCTCTCACAGATTTTTCTCCGTCTGACGTAAAATCTCCTTATCGCAGTCTGAGCTCCCGGATTACACACTGCAGTTTCTCAATGAGCATTTTGGTAAACTCAGCCGTGACATGGTTTTGCAGATTGTTCGCCTGATCCTTAACTTGTGAAATATTTTTGTTCGTTTTCACTTCAACTTGTCGAGCATTGGCCCTCCGCTGTGTGGAGGATTTCATTTCATCCTTGTACAGTGTCACAGAACAGCTTCAGTTCTTCCTGCCGTTTTTAAATTGTAGTTGACAGAATTTCAGATGCTCACCGTGACTTTGAATTCGCGCCTGTCGGAGCCAATCTCACTCAGTTCCCGAGCTTTCTCCGCCAGACTTTCCGGGGCACAAGTAGCTCTGAGATACCTTTTGGCAATCACATGCCGACATTCCGGACAGGAGTTTGTCTCCGCCTTTGCCCAGCTCTGTGTGATACATGAGCGGCAGAAATTGTGGCCACACTCCAGGGTAACAGAAGATCATTAATGAAATCCAGACAAAAATGGACGGTTTAACTCCTTGATCCAGAGCTGCTCAGAAAATCTCAACCAAATCTCTGTGAGCATCAGACATGGGAGCACACTCATGCTTCAGGTCTTTGGTTGTGTTTGAGTACTCACAGAGTCTGCTACAGACAAAGATGCAAAGGGTTCATTTTTCACCTTTGGAACATTAACCTGAATGGTATTTGCGAGATGAAAAAGCAAAGTGATTTCTTTATTAAAAAAAACTGCAAAGATTGCAAGCACCAAATAACTTGTGAAGGAAAATGATATTCTTAATCTGATATCACTAAATAATTGACATCCATATTGTATAAATGATGGTGAATATCGTTGAAAGTTTTTGTCAAGAAAGTGAAAGTGGTCCAAACTAGAACATTTCAAAAAATATTTCCCAATTAAAATACAGTCATGCATTTCTAAATCACATTACATGACGTGTGTAAATTGAAGATGTGCTGACTTTCTTTCTGTCCATTTCAACTTAAAATTCAACACAATCGCTTTTGGAACCTGCAATGATATTTCATGACGACAGATCCTAATGATATATAGCCACTGTGTCAAAACGTTTTTCTTTATTAATATCTATTAATGTCCTGTTCAAGTTGAATCCAATGAATATCAGAAGACAGTGAACAGTGGAGAGAGGAACTCATTGCTCGCGTTGTGAAATGGTTGATTTTGATTTTTTTAAATTAGCTACACAGGCTGTTGTATTGTAAGATGAACCAAGGCTTTGTTCATTTGATGGGATCAAAGCTGTAGCAAAATGATTGCTTTCAATGCACAGTATTGTGTACGTTTTCTCTGAAGTTAATTACAGGCTTTCTCTTTGACATTGCACATGTCTCTGGAGAGGAGGGGTAGATAGTGAAGTTTTGTTCCTTGTACTTTTCCTAGCTACAGTTTAAAAATCATCCATGTACCTCACAACTTGTGAGTAATCATTGCGTTTAGCTTCTCCCTCAGACACCTCTTGCTTGGCTGGTAGCTTGATGCTAATTTTTGTCACTTGGCTCTTGCGTCTGAATCAGAGGTTGTGAGTTCAAGTTCGATGTTGTGGGACTTTGGACTTGTGGTCTTTACTGATGATACAGTGCAATGTTGCGGGCAAGCTGCTTTGTTTGAGGTGCTGTACTTTGATGAGATATGAACCATGATCCCATCTTCCTGTTCTTGATGTTAAAAGAAGCAATAACTGTTTTGAGGCGAGAAGTTGAGTTTATCCCAGTGAATTAGCCAACAATCCCACAGTTAATTGGTCATTCAATACCCCCCTGGCTGTTTGCGGGACATTATTGTGTGCAAACATATTATGTCAACATTGCAAATAGGATTTAGTGATGTATTTTGGGAGAGTAGGAAGAGGCTATTCAGTGCATTATGGCTGCTCTGCCAGTTTATTAGATTATACAGATGTTTATGGAACACAATTTAGTTTCACAGAACTGGCCTGGGAACAGATCAGAACTGCCTGATGATAAGAGAAGCGTTCTATTGGCTCTCTATTGCTGCAGACTCAGTACTGTACTTGGGTTGCACTCTGCAGATATGTAGTTGTGATATTTCATCTTGCATTCTTTCAAGTGCATTTTCACACTCTTTCTCCCCTCCCTTCCCCTCTTCCAAGTCAGGTTTTACTGTCGGGACAACTATTCTTCCTTTACATGTAAATAATTGCTGCAACATTAATTCAATGCATTCGCTTCTATAAAATGATTCTCCGCCAATTGATAAATACGTAAAAGATTACTGAGATTGAGTTGTGGGTGAGAGAGATACCAGGGGAAGGTAAACAACACCACGGCCGTTGAATTCTGCGGTAATATAGATTTCCTTGAATATAGTTATTGTATCAAAATATCAAAACTCTACCCATCAGTGTAGATCACACGATGAAAATGCAGTTTAATTGGGCATCAAGCTTGAATGTTGGCAATATTCCCATTACTCACCAAGTAAATCAATGCCGGATAGGATGGCATTACCTAGAGGATGATGATAATTCCCTGAGGAGGGAAAATGTACAACAGCTTTATGCCTAGCACAAGAAAAAAGTGCAGAATGTACAGTTTCACAGTTGACTTCTGGTATCCAGGGAAATAACCTGGGAGATGGGAGGCAATTGCATTGTAAGATCAAAGTGTTTAGTACCCAACGTCAAACCAAGTGGAGTCCCTAAAAAACTGTAATAATAAAAATGTGGCAATTGCCTTGCATTAGATACAGCACCTTAACAGGTCATTGAGACATCTCAAAGCTCTTCACAGAAATACTGTAAAGTAGAGTAACTGTGTTTTGGGGGCAAAACAGGGCAGTCAATCACGCACAACAGTGTCCAAAAAAAAGACATGGATTGCATGTTAATATTATTATTATTTATTATTATTTTAGAGGGATTATTACCAATGCCAATCGACTTACTGATCATCTGTGCATTGCCTATTTTACAGTGTAAACATACACTGTATATTTTAGGATTTGGGTTAATTTTGCACAGGCATTTATAACTGTTGCATATCAGTAATACATTTGGCAAATTGATCATGTTGTGCAGGGAGACGGCTTGTGGAAGACCGGGTGAGATGCTATTACTTTTTCTAGTTCTACTCATCTCCTGGGAAGGCTCACCAGTGGTGATATATTGCTCCTTTTGAAACCATGACCCAAATGTCTGGAGTAGAATTATTAAGAACCTGTTTGATGGGGTCTCTTCTGGAAGATCGTACAATGCTATAAACCTTGTGACTTAATGGGTACACCTCATTTCATGCGAGCTAGTTGTGGATTCTTGTGCTAAATTTTGAAAGTAATGTCCATTATTGCAGCAATAATGTGAAGTCGAGAGCAATGTTTTGCATAACAATTTAGAGCAAAATGCATTTTGATTGATGGGTCCTTTTGCGATGTAAGATCTTACACAATTGTTTCCCATTGGGGAATAATGTGTGGCACTGTTTACCAAACAGGTTTGTTGCGTTTATTCCAATTTGTGAATATTACTTTCGTGACTAGATTGGAAAAGAAGAAAAAAGTGACGAAAAATGTTGCAGCAAATTTCGCAATCCTGCATTCATCCAATTCTACCCGTGAATATATTGCACATTGAATTCCATATACAGCAGTGTTTCATCCTCATGACATTGTAATGGAAGATAATTCTAAATGCAATAACATTGCTGTGTATTCCAAATGTATTGCAATTTAATGGAGAGCATTTGCAAATATTGCAGATTAGACCCTTTTTACTATAATCCAATATAATGTTCAAACCGAACAATATTTATTATGGTATAAAGCTGCAGAGGTGAGGAGCATTAGAACAAATTTGAATGTAATGTAATATGGTGTAAAGCATTGAAGCACTTAGTCCCACTGTTAAAATTATTATATAAATGTAAACATATTTATATTGTTATTCTCTGCAGTTTTGTTTCACTGCACGCACATAGGACTTGTCCTGCTTCTGCACAGTGTTGTCGCTGGTGAAATGAACACAGCTTCCCTGAAACGCTGCCGCTTAATCAAAAATAATGGCCAATGACCTTGCTATCGGATCAAGCAGCCCTGGTGTGCTGCTGGATGACGACAATAATAGTGCAATCACTGAGATTAAGCACAAACAGACCATCGATTTGTCTGACCCTCGGGATAATATTACTCCCAATTTTCCATTCATTCTCACATTTGTGCTGCATGGCTTCGCTCCCTTTTTTGTTTGGTGACAAGTGTTTACAATACGGCTGTACAATTTTACATTCTACTGTATATAGCATCGTTCATGTCAGGAGGCTGTCTCAAAGCACTTCATTGTTTTACACAGTATACATTACATATATATCTGTTTTAATGTTCCTAATCTGGACTCACTCTCTGTCTCACCTCCTTTTATATAAATCAAAGTTGTTGTTGTTTTAAGTCCCATTTCAAACCCTACCTATTTGAACACATTTATAGTCACTGCCCAACCCTGTAAAATCCTCTTGATTTTACCCCATGTGAAAGGATCTATACTGTGATCTTGGTGTCATCCCGATATGTTTGTTGAGCATCAAACAACAGTTACATAAGGATTTTCTAGTCGAAAGAAGACCAAGTTTCATCTGGGTTGCCTTCACCATCCTAGCAATCGCATGATATTTTGTGCCCCAAACTGTACTTCGAGATATTGTTTTCTAGCAGGAATCTATCTAATTTGTTCTTGAAACGAAAGAGATTTTCTGCTTCCACCATCCGTCTCCCTCAGGAGCGTGTTCCGTACGTTTAATACTCAACGAAGTAGTGTATTCTCTGTACTTACCGAGGTTGCTGCAAGGAAACAATGCTGTGAAAACAAAAATATCATTTATTTCTTTACCTAAAACTATCTACGTGTCTGAGAAGATGCATTTAGCTTCTGTTAAAATGGGGTTATTAGAATATATTGAGTGAACTGAACAACGACAACGACAACAAAATTACATTTGTACTGCAGCTTCCGTGTTTCAATCAATATTTACCACAACACTGGACATATATAATAAATCACAACCTTTGTTTTATGAGAATATCCAAACCACTTGTGTGGTACTTGGGAGATAAATTGCATCTGTCACCTTTCTCAATGGGCAATTTGCAAGTTGAAACCAAAAAAGTCTTGGGTGATGTCTCTGTGCATTCAAATATCTTGTGCAGCAAAGAACCAGAATTTTGAATCACAATATCAATTACTGTATCTTGCTGCATCCTAAATAACTTTGTCAATTCATTTTAAAATGTTGCACAGTTTCCCCTTTTGAGGTGTCGACCCTTATCTTATGTTCGCTGTGTACAGTGCTCTAGTTTGGTTGCTACTTGAGCACTGGTAGATAGGCAAAGAAAACAAATTTGGTGAAGAGGTCATCTTCAGACAGACATGCTTTTAAAACCCGAACACGAGTTGGGGAGTATTGCTGAGATGAGCAATTGGGTTCTGCAAACCTGTTTGAATACAGCAGCCTGGTGTCGCAAGTTGCCTCTCTAAAACCCCCAGATCGAAAAATACGCCATAAAGGCATTTATTTAGCATCATCGGAAGCCACTATTCCTGGATTATACATACCTCAGCACAGCTATAAATGACCTTGCGACCATCTTTCCTTTCAATTTTTTTTTGTTGAGCTTTTTCAATCCACACTTCAACAATCAACAAAATTCAATACTCTGAAGCTGATTAATGTTGCCATTGACACAGTATTGTCTGAGTATTGCACAGTATTACTGAGGTTAACATGAGATGAGGAGAGCAGGGAGGTTGAAAAGGAATATCAGAGAGGCATGGGTAAGTGTAGTTGTAGTAGTAGTAACACTAATCATTGCATTTGATATAGAGCCTTATCACATCTCAAAGCGCTTCACAGAATACAGTATACTGTAAAGTGAATTGAGTATACTCTGGGCAAAATGGATTGTACGCTACTTTCACGAGGTCAAGCCAGTAATCCATTATACCTGGTCAACTCCGTAAAATCATGAATATATGTGGTTAATTCAGGTGATGGTTGGCCATTTATTTTTCTCTGCATTCCATTAAATCATGACTCTTGCTCCAGAGAGCAATTTAGAGCATTAAAGTTTAGGTTGATGCAATTTTCACAAATCATTTAAAAATTCAACAAGTCTTTAACAAAGTGTCATTTCTAATCCCTCCCCCCCCCACCTGACATGTAGAATCCATATGCTTTAGACTTTTAATGAACAGCATTAACATCTTAAGGGTGCGTTTACAGGGAAAGTGACTATTAAAGGGGAAAATAAATGTTGCAGAGACCCTTTTAGGAATAAGAGATATTCAAACATTCTGGTTAAGTTCACAAGAGATGGTAAGGCCAGAAATGTCTCTAAATTAAATGTTAACTATGGTCCTATCGAAAGACTGGTTAAAGTTTGTATAAAAACAACAAATTGCGTAGGAAGACAAGTATTTATGTTCTGGATTATGTGCCTTTTAAACAAGTGGTACATCCCTCTAATGTTAACATTTACTGCTCACTTTGTGAAGTAGGACAGAAAGAATGATTCATAATACTGTACTGAAAAACATTTTTAAGTACAGTACTTTACTGAAGCTTTGTATGTCACTGATTCCTTATTCCATCTTAACATTGTTATTAATGTTGTGAATAAAAGGCTTTTTTTTAAGGAACTATTGTAACCAAGGAACGGAGTAACCAAAGTAAAGGTGTTAGCTCTATATTGGTCAATGTAGAAAACTGGAATCAACAATATTAATAATAATAATCCTCGCATTCGATATAATACTTCATCACTTCTTTGAGCTGTCTCAAAGGGCTTCACAGAATATATTGTAAAGTTAATTGACTGTGTATTTTGTGGGTGGTAATCAAGGAGGTGGGTCACTATGTTTTGTCTTAACATATCACTAAAGCAGACATTTAGACAAAGAGAATGTGTCGTTATCCCACTCCTTCCTCCCCCTCGAGAATGAGTCAGGTTCAATTTCAATCCATTCTTGCGACATTCTGAAATGAAATTTGCTTCGGATTTAGAAGTGTTGAACACTGTGGAAACAAATTACAGTTTTCGAATATGTATTGAAAAAATGCAATAAACAGTCATGTTTTTATTGAAGAAAGTAAGCACAAGAAAATGACGAGCGAGATGTCAGCTTCTTGCACATTCGTCAAAATGACACAACTCTGTCATGTTCTCCCAAAGATATTTTCGCTTGTCATCAAAAGTTAAGGTATTGACGTGCTGGTTGCAGAGCCTAAAATATATGATCCATTTACAACGTATGGTCGAATCTCAACCATCAGTATGTTGAATCATTTCAGGACAATTCAGGAAGTAATGATTGAATTTGTTAGCAATGACCCAAAGGGATACTCGTGAAGTAAAGCATTTGGTTCCACAGAGTAGTGCACTGTGAACAGGTAGGGAGGTTCAAGCACAAAGATGCATTTATTTATAGATATTGCTCAACTTTGCAACAGGGGAGGCGATAGAGTTAATATTCCGTGAGGATGAGCTCAAGGGGCTTTGTTTGAACTTGGTCTTGTAACATCTTATTTCTGTAGCAAGGAGGTGAAAGAGCATTCGAGTTACAATGCTCCAGATTGATCTATTTAATTCAGTCCCTGAACATACCAGGAATTCCCAGCTTGCTACATTTCAGGTTTTTTCTTGTGTGTTGGTTTTCCAGGAGTACTATAAAATGGTTTTCAATATTGTTTCCACAGCAACAAACTTTAAAAATAGGCAGTGCCTGCCGTTCACTATTGGGAAGTCAAGCGACTGCCAGGATAGCAGAAGGCGAACTAGATGGATCTTGGGTCTTCTTTCACCTAACAAATTCTTAGGTTCTTAGGAGATGTAGTAATAATAATAATACTAATCCTTAAATTTGATATAGCGCTTTCCACGCCTTCTAGACGTCTCAAAGTGCTTCACAGAATATACCGTAAATTGAATTGACTGTATATTTGTGGGCGAAATGTGGCAGCCAATTGCGCACAGCAGTGTCCCACAAACAGTCAGGGATTGAAATGGCCAATTTTATTATTGTAGTTTATTTTGGAGGGATTACAACAACAACAACAAAATTACATTTATCGAGCGCCTTTCAGGTCGGGAGAACGTCCCAAGGCGCTGAACAGTTAGGTCGGAACCCGAGCAGGGGGGGAAGGGTCGGTGTAGGGGCAGGGGGAAGGAGAGTAGGACAGCGAGGAGAGTTAGGAGGGCAGCAGAAGGCACGGTCGAAGAGGAAGGTCTTGAGACCGGCATGTGGAATAAGGAAACTTGCCCAAGCTTTCGCCCTGACCTGCCTGACATTTTAGGAAGACTGGTCCTTGATAGTTTTCCTATTTACTCATTTGCATGATGAAAGTCGCAGTGTCGTGTGTGTGCTTCCGTTCAGTGACTGCAGCAACTGCCAGTAATTCTGTCAGCAAACCGTCTGGCTGACGGTAATCATTTATTTGATGATTCAAATGATTCATTGTTCAATTGGAACATTTTATGAAATGCATATGATTCAGTGGAAATTAGCAACGCTCAGCGTGCCCATTAAAAATACATCAATCCATTAAAAGCTATTTATATACCATATACATTGAATATGGGTTCAATGGCTTTGGGGTCCAGTAACATTAAAACCTAGTCAGGTCAGCCTGAATTATAATGGAAGATGTTTTAGGAGCACAAAGATGAGTCCATGAATTTAGATTTCAGCCTGGCTGCTGACAAATTCAAACAAGCTTCTGATCCACCATGAGAGGGGTAGAAGGGAAGAAACTTGCCCGCTATAATTATAAGAGCAAACGTCCTCTGAATGACTCTTGGGATTTTAATTTTAAAAGATTCTGATCACCCCTTTAGCCCTATAATAATCTTGCCATTAAAATTATATCTGGAACTGTGTGTTGGGGGTGGGGGTAGGATGGAGAAAAGAGAGAGAGATAAAGACAGAAGGACAGAGTGGGGAGGGAGGTATGGTCACCTCACACCTGAAAAGCACCCACACAGAAAGCCAAGGCTGGCAATGTTCTCATCCAACACACTGTGCAGAACTTGGAGTTATTTGCTGATGTCTCTGTGGAATTGGCCTCTCTCGGGGGTGAAGATGAACTTCTGTGTCATTGGGTCCTTGTCCCTCAAATACTCCCACGCGCTGAGCAACAACAGGTGGACCTTGAAGGGGGTCAGCTTGTGGAACATCTCGCGCATGTTATTGAGAGCCAGGGGGCAGGAGTTGCCCTTGAACCATGCAGGCGATGAACGAGCAGGAGGCGCGGATAATATTACAACTTCTCAGCAAAGTAATGCCAGTTAAACTGGCGGTTTATGCATAAATTCATAGCACATATTGGCATGGCATCGTCTACGGCACTAGATTTCCTATTGGGTGAGCGTTAATGGCACGAGGCAACGTTTCTAGTCTATCAAGCTCATTTTGAGTAGCTTGGTGTTCCACTTTCAGCTCAGCAGGTCTTTTTGAAAACGTGCTGTGAGCTGAGTGAGTTTCTGTGAAATAAGGACCCCTAGAAGTGCTGCATCAGCTGGGGAGACAGTAAGCTGGGTCTAATACATTCTGTGGTTTACAGTTTAATCGTGTTAGAGAGGACACGGTGAAATACAAATAACAGCGATGTTCTCCCACAGTCGGAGCTTCGTGCCAATATGTCCATCAAAGATCTGCCCGTACAATGCTTAAGATGCACCTAGTAGCATTATTCAGTTACCTTTTTTTTTAAAAAAAGAAAACACATTTACAACACTGCTTAAAGAACAGTTTGAGACGGTTCAGTAAATCATTCAAACCACCCAATCATTTAACAAAAAATGTCCTTGTTTTGGGTTTAAAATGAAACCAATGCCAGATACCAACCTGGCTCAGTGGGTAACATTCTTGCCTCTGAATCCAAGTCGTGGGTTGAAGGCTCGCGCCAGGACTTTTGACTCACCAGTATTGTTGTTCGTTCGTAATGGTGGCTGCTTCGATATCACAGATTGTTGTTATCTCTGCTGCTCCAAATTGGTCATTCATTTCGTGGCTGTTCTCGGGACATTGCTGTGCTCAGCTGTGCTGCCACGTTTGCCTATAAATGCAGTCACTTCGGTAAATCCGCTACCATTCGTAAAATCTAGCTCACGGAGAACTCCGCCGCCCGCATTCTCACCCGCACAAAACGCCGCTCCCCCCGATTACTCCCACGCCTTGCCAGACTGCACTGGCTCCCTGACCCAGAGAGGATCGATCGCAAGGTCCTCACGCTTGTATTCCAATCCCTCCACTCCTCTGCAACCCCCTGCCTCTCTGACCTCGTCTCCCCTCACAATAGCACCTGTTGCCTCCGCTTCACCAGAGGTGGCCTCCTCCTTGTCCCCCGAATCCTCCGCTCCACCATCGGCGGCCGTGCTTACAGCCACTACGCCCCGTGGCTCTGGAACTCCTTCCCTCATTCCCTTCGCCTCGCCCCCTCCTTTCCTATTTTCAGGTCTTGGCTTACAGACCTTTCTTTTCGACCGCGCTTTCGGTCACCCCCCCTCACCCCTCCCCCTGGCTCGGCCCCGGGATCCGCTATTGTGAAGCGCTCTGAGACGCCGTTCGGCATGCAGTGAGGGCGCTATATAAATCCAAATTGTTGTTATCGTAAATCCTGTGAAGATGTCTTTCTGATGTGATCAGGTGCTATACCAAATGTAAGGAGTATTAGAATTATTACTGGATCTTCATGTAATTGAACAATCTGGAAACTCCTCCACAACAGAGACCAGAAAGGGAAGGTGGAGGAGGGAATAAAAATGAATCCGTATTTATCTGGAGTCCGTATGTTTGTTAATCTTCGAACCAGCATCAGTAAATTAAGGTCTGGTTTGAAGATAACTCCCTCCTACTTCCCCCCCCTCCCCTCCCAACCCCTCCCCATCCCCACTTCCCCCAGGCATAGGCACACTGTGGCTGATAACGATCAGGATTGCAGCAATCGTTCACAGTGCTCAAACCCCCAGCTTGCTGTTAAATTAAACAATGTGCTCATAACCGATTGCCGTCTTGTTCAGCTGCCCAGATAAGCAGGGCCATTACGCACATTAGCTAATATTACTAACAATAGCGTAAAGTGAGCAGCTGCTGCGACCACATCATTCAAAGATTGCGAAGATCCACCACAACCTGGATGTCAATCTCTGCACCAAGTTTACGATGCAGACTTCAAACTGCGTTTGAATTTCTAGACTGCGTCTATTTTCATGGTGATCTTTTACCCAAGGTGATGGAGGATTAAAGTGGGGACGGGGGGGGGGGGGGTTATAAATTGCTTAATACGCCAGCACTGTTCATGTAGTGGAAACGGTGCCTCAGTGAGCTTGCCGGATAAACACCAGACGGAGAAACGGTATCAATTATGTTTGGCAAACTGCGGTTGCTGTCATAGCGAAGGTCAAGTTAAAGTCGGATCTCTATATTTTTTTACTCTCTCTACGATCAATCGGCGATATCTCAAATGAATACTAACCAGCTGTTAAGGAAGGGGATCATTACAAGTTTCCAGTTGTCACGTAGAGGTAGCTATTCAGGAATCTGTGTGACTTTAATCTATAATCACTGCCTGGCAGAAAATCACAATCGAGGCAGTTAAGACACTTGAAACCATATTTGTGCCACTCCACACATCCTGATGAAAGATCATATTCAATTGTCTGTATTCCATTTAAACCAGCAATTTAGCCCAACACAAGGTGGTGGATCCAATTATCTTGGATAACTTTGCGGCTTCCAAACCTCTTCTGCTTTCAGTCTTATAAGTTGTGGTTGGAACAAGTTTTATCCTTTCTGATCAGCACAAAGCGATGTGGTTTAGTATTTCATGTACTGAACTTAAATTTCTATTCGGATTCGTTTGTGAAGGAATCCCGCCTTACATTCTTTTAAAGTTCACGACAATGCTCACGGTGACCATTTAACTGCTAACCATAAATGCAAAGAACAGCTTTTCTAGTTAAGAACACTTTTCTCTTAATAACACTTTTAGTCTTTTAAAAAATATAATCCAAACATTTTGTATGGTTTTCCTCTGGATTTCTGATAACCTTTTTTTATAAATGATCTTGAGATAGCAACAGACATGAAAGGCATTGCATAAATGAATAATTTATTCCACTGCCAGACAATATTGTTTCCCTTTCCGAGCATAGTAGCACATTTACATTTTGATGCATTGCTTCATCAAAACAAGTTATTCTCAGCAATATATGTGGTCTCCTGTGTTCATTATTTTCTTTCATTGACATTATCAACCATTTATTCATTTCAACTTATTGGGGGGGGGGGGGGGAGGTGAGGGAGGAAGAATAGTATGATTTTAATGTTGACCTCTTGTCACAATACAGGATGGGCAGTAAATTGGAGCTGACATACATCAGGCATTTTGTATCTAATGCTCAACAGCTGTGTAACTCAATTGAAAATTAATCCTGAGTTTCTTTATCCTGGACGAGCCAAATATCTTCCTTCATTGATGTAATCAATCATTGTTTGTTTGGCCTGTGAGTTGTCAGTAAATACTTAAAGAATAAGTTGAAGGTGTCGTGAAGGAAAGATTCAGCCAACAGTTGAAGCTGACACACCGATACGATTTGGGCAAGTAGAGCATTGTTTGAGGTGCCTTCCATTAGATTACTCTTAAACTGAGATCCCACTAACTGTCCAGATAGACATTAAATATCCCATGTATCCCGCTCGGCTAATTGTTTTTCACGTTTGCCTCCAAATGTAGTCGTGACACTCTACATTGCATGATAAGGCACTGTATGAATTATGATTTTGTTATAAATAAAACAGATTGCTCGCAAAACTTTTAACTGCAAGTTATTTGTGTTCTTTTTCTTCCAACGTGACTGGAGTTCATTCCACATCAAATAAAAGAAGCCTTGTGGATCTTAACTTGACAGCAGTACCCACTGAGACCATTTATTGCAGTGCATATAATTAAGCAAAAGCTGTCCTTCCATATTGTTCAGACGGATGTGAGATTCACTGAACATCTTGGATAATTCATTGAGGTGAACAAAGCTGTTGTTTCCAACTAATTGCTTCTTTTAAGTCTTATTTTGGCAACATTAATTTAACTGTAGTGCTGTATTGTCAATGGTAACAGGCTGCAGTCTCGCTTCTCTGATGCAGGATTGATTCACTCTGCAGCTTACCAACTGAGCTCTAATGAGAAGCTGTCTTTGAAGCTACCATTAAAACGTACAGGAGAACTCATTGTGTAACTCTTTAACGTGTCACACTCTCCAGTGATAATATACTCAATGTAACACCAATGTAAAAATGGCGCAGTGTGTGAGGGTATGTGTGTGAAGGTGTGTATGTGTGGGCGGGGGGTGGGGAGTGTATGAGGTGTGTGTGTGTGTGCGTACTGTATATGAGAGTTATCTGAATCCTGGTAGCTATACCATATAACATTGTAGTGTAGAAGGAGGCGATCGTCAGCAGGATCGCAATCAACGCCCAAGGATTGTCTTCCGCCTACCTGCACCGAATACTACAATTATTAGGTAAACTAAGCGCATCCCTCCAGCGAGGCAAGGTGAGAATACAAAGCAATATCCAAGTGTAGATGATGTGGAGTCCTGCAGCTCAGTGGTTAGAACACTCGTCTTGCAAGCAAGAGACTTGGGTTTGGTTTCCCAGCAGGGCGAAACCTTGGGCAAGTTTCCACACTTCATAATAATCTCTCAAGAAAAAAACCCAAGAATAAATTGGTCACCTCAATCCATGACTGTTTGTGGGACACCGCTGCGCACCGTGGGACGTCCTCCCGATGTGAAAGGCGCTCCGTAAATGTAATTTCGTTGTTGTTTTGTTGTTGTGCGCGATTGGTTGCTGCGTTTCGCCCACGATTACAGTTAATTCACGTTACGGGATATTATGTGAAGCGCTTTGAGACGTCTAGAAGATGCTATATCATATGCAATGATTATTTATGTAACTGTTGTTTTACATGCTCAAACATTAAAGGTGTGCTGATGGCAAAAAAAAACACCTGAGCCCTACTACCTGCTCTCTAAAAGTGCTTTGCATTTCATTGCTGTGTGCCTTATTATAGTACAGCAGACAGCTGAATCATGACAGTATGACTGCAATGTTGCTGAAAAGCTGTGGAGTAATCACAAAGCACTTTGCACTTACAACACTCCCCCTTTAAGTTGCTTTTTATGTCTTGTGTTTAAATGATTTGCATTGTGAGTATCAAAGCTATTCCAAAAATAACAATCCTTTGATGACATCTGGGTCAAACTGCCCTATACAGCAGCCCTGAATACTGTCATCCAGATGCAGTTAATCAGTAACAGACTGCTCTGTGCATTGTACCAGGGAAATGAGAGTAGATTTGAAGCACAGACTGTGGATTGAATTCTTCTATTTATGTACTCTCCTGGTATTGTACAGGTGGGTATCAGAATATTACTTGATTTTATATCATTAGTGTAAAATATTAATGTAATTTGTGCTCTGTTTTTTTTCTTTCTGAACTCCAACAACTTAGTCCCCAATATTATCAATCCTCCAGTTGTGTTTTTGACTGTGAGCAAGGCAGTAACTGAATTTTATGTGTGTTGCCTGTTGGTACATTGGTGGGGGAGTTGTGTTATTTTGGATGTGCAGAATGCCTGGAAATGAAGCCTGAGGGAACTTAACAATAACTAATATTGAAATTTAAGATTTCTGTATACATAGGAGAGTGAATGAAAATGATATAAAAAAAAAGATTTTAGATTTGTCTCTGGTTTGGGTTCTTGTGCTGTGGAGTTTCACAACAATTACAAATTCTAATTGCATGGGTTTGTAGCAAGTGGCGTGAAAAGGTTTGATTTTGTCTTAACTGGAATTTTCAACGAGTATTCCTTATACATTTTTACCTGAGGCCAATATAATAATAATTTAAACCGATATGTTGAATATGAGTTTCAAAGAAAGGCAAAGTTTGCTTTATCAACCACTCGCTTCAAGGTCAACTGACTTCAAAACTGGAAAATTAGGGGGTAGATGGGACTGAAATTTTGAGTGTTGTGTATAACGCCTTTGGCAATGTTGTGAGCTCGAATGGATTTTCCCATTATAATTGCATTTCACCAAATGTCAGCCTGAATTTCAGCCTTCTGTTATTATGTGCAACTTGACATTCTGGTTTCTAAACTCACAGTGAGCCACATTATTCACTGTCTGCTGTGTATTATTGTTATGGTTTGCTATAAATAATAATAGTCCTTACATTTATATAGCGGTTTCTACGTCTTGTCGATGTCTCAAAGTGCTTCACAGAATACAACAACGTCCCAAGGTTGGGACCAGAGCAGGGTGGGAGGAAGAAGACAAGAGGGAAGAAAGGGGAGAGAAGAGGTAGGGACCAGAGCAGTGGGGAGGGGTCATGGTCAGGGGAAGGAAAGTAGAAAAATTGACTGTATATGTGTGGGAGAAAAGCCCATTGTTTGTGCCAATACTGTACACTGTATATTTGACAATTAGATGTATTACTCGGTGTTAATTAGTGTACTGAACTGGTTTATTATTGATTTGTGGGGCAGGGTTAAATGTTTCTTAAATTGAAACAGAATTAAGCTTAATTTTTCAATATTGTAACTGGATCAATTGTGCTCAACAAATTCACATCTCTTCTATGTTTATATAATCTATGTGTGTGTGTGTTGCGTGTGAGATGTTACATACTTTAGTCATTAAACAAGTATTGCTTATCCTATTGGCCTCAAGCCTGTGCAGAACTGCAGCTGTTGAGATGTCCTGTCTAATATCCACACTTCTATAGATTGCATTTCTTCGGGGACAACTTACGTCACTCTCCAATCTTTGGATGTGACTTCCCAAATTACAATATTTATATCAGCTTCAATTGTTTTTGACTAGATGCCTCAAAGCACTTCATGGGATTTTAACTGTAAAGTGTATCTACAGTCTCTGTAGGTAAATGCAATAGCCTATTTAGACAGAGCCAAAATGACTGTTGGTACAGTAATCAATTTTAGTTGGGTGATTGTTGGCCAGGGTAGCAGGAGAAATTTTCTTCTGTTTTTGAGTAATGCCATGGAATCTTCAATATCTCCTGAAGAGGCAGATGAGGTCTCGGTTTAATATGTCATCCAGAGGCCTGCCCCAGCATTGCACTAAACTGTCAGCCTAGATTGTGAGTTTAAAGTCCTGACATGGAGCTTGAATCCACAACCTTCTGATTTGGATAGCAAATTTGCTACCAGCTGAGACAATCTGACACCATTTATTTACATGAGTGGGAAAGGTTAAAAAATCATTAAAAATTCACCTATTGAATATGTACTGTGGTACAGAGTTCATATGATTTATATTCAAGCAATTTGAATTAATTTTAGATGAACAATTTAGGTTTAGTACAATATATCAATTTAAATTTATTTGGACTATTTATTCAGTGAATCTATAAAAGATTTTAAGGTTGACATTTTGTGTTGGCAAGATAACAAACGGGAGGAAAACAATTTATTCATTTCATACATTTGCTTGAAAAAACATCATAAGAACTCTTGCATGATCTCATTTGTAACCTAGCGGCAAATGCAAAGGACCTTTAATAGTGTGACTAAAAAATGCATCAGCAACGCAACGCACAAATAAATTGGAAGGTACTTCTGCCATCCTGAAATGTACAAAAACAACAAAGTTACATTCCTATAGCGCCTTTCTTGTCCGGATGATGTCCCAAAGTGGATTAGCAATGTGATTGGAGAGAATACTTTCATTCAAGCAAAAAAGAACTATCCAAGTGTAATCCAAAATATTAGTCTACATGGTTGCCACATTGACACACGACCTACAGGTGCTTTCTTGGGCAGGTCAATTTATCACCCAAAAAAAGTTTGTGTGTGTGAAACGGACTCGAGCCTTCAAATGCATTTCAAGGCACGCGTGTTGTGTGAGTAAAATTTTCCTGATTGGCACCACGTGTGGGTTTTTTGATCTACGGATACGCTTGGTGTGTTTATCCGGCAGGATACTTGAGAACACGTTCGGTCAGAATTTCAGCCTTGATCTCATTTGTATGCCCTCGGACTGTCCTATTTACACTGTGTGCCAGAATTCCCATCCGCCCGTCGATAGCACTGTGCAGGTGTGGACTGTGCATGTGCGATTGTTCCAGTTTTGAGCGTGAATCCCTTCCCTGATCTCTGTTAAGAGTCTGTGCAGATTGGTAATGCGAAACCAACATTGCTGACCTTTAGGAATACAACAGCAACGTGCATTTGTATGGCATTCTTCATGCAGGGTAGACTGTTGGACAGGAAGGTGTGGTGGCAAGGGATAAGCTTTTTATAATGGAATGGGATAGATGCTTGAATAAAGAGAAAATATGAAGAAGCAAGCATGAGTGGGTTTAGACAAGTGGACAATGTGCACACAATGACCAGGATAGACTGGTGAATGAATGGTGTGCTTTCTGTGCGATATATAGTACATTCTACAGACTTGAATGCTGTTGCTTCTCAAAGTGGGGGACTCATCTCACCTTGGGTAACGGGATCAGCACTTCCGGTGAGAAGTCACTTTAATTGGACCAATTCCTCATTGCGTAACGTAAAACTTGAAAAGGAAGAGTGTTTGACCGAATTGTCTCCGACCTTCGTTGTTGAGTGAGATTTCTAATTTGTGGAATTTTTATTTATTTATCTCTTCATTTTTAATGCTATCAAACCTGCTGGTTCTGGACAGGCTGAGAAGAGATATTTTGTATGGAACTCGTGCCATGACAACATAAGCTCTGCTCCGTTGGTGACATTTCCTATTCGATGACCGTGGGCTGTTATGAATATTAATATGTAGGAAGTCTTTGCATATTGTTTGCAACCAAATGCACCCTTGAATGAATCGCAGTAAATCTTTCTTTCAAGTTTCCACTTCTTTGCAAATTGTTTCTTCTTAAATCAGCAAGTCAGAACTGATGTGTTGCTCTCAGTGCTACTTTTCTGAAAAAAATGAGAAATGTTAGACCATTTTAGCTGTAATTGCATTGAATTTCCTGTTGGTTTCCCCCGGTCACATTCTGTATAATGCAACTCTGAACTGAATCTGAGTTTTCCTCAACCTTGAGCTCAGGATTGGACCGAGGGCAAGCTCTGAGTATGTCATGCATGATGAAGTATTAATTACCTCCGCAATCGATGTGGTGGAATTATCTGTTGGTTAAAACCAACGTGAAAATTTGTATAGGGATGCTGATATCAGCATGATGTGAATCTTAACTTGTCAGCTCGAAGCTTTATCAAGGTCGAGAGGTGAGCTGCGATGTGTAATTGAAGTCATTTGATCTAGGTTCTACATCAGTGCTCAATTCTTCGAAATCCATTAGCCATAGATGTGCATTGAATGACATAATTGCAGCAATGGTTACAATGGCAAGTTAGTTTTAGGGATTCTTTGTACTGCCAATGAGAGCAGAGCCAGAAGGCCTCCTTCTGCGCTATACATTTCCATGATTCTATGAAAATCAGACGCTTTTAAACTTTTCTGAAATCGCAGTTAAAATGGGTGCCTCCTACTTGGCAGTGAGTCAACATCACATGTTTTTTTTGGTGTGTACCTTTCCCCTCTCTTTCCATTTACTTGTTACCTTCAGGAAGCATCACACGTAGCCGAGCATTTCACACGATTTCTCATTCCTTGGTTCGTAAAACAGAAGTGGAAACATATACAACAACAACTTGCATTTATATAGCGCCCTTCACACAGGGTAGCGTCCCAGAGCGCTATAGACAACATGTATTGGCTATTTTTAAACAATTTTCTTTTTTTAAAAAATGTTTACTTTCCTTTGAAGCATTTGAAAAATGGTTTGCATAAGAGCAAACAATGATTGCATTCGCAGTTGCCTTCCTTTTATTTATTGATCAAAATCACCATTGGAGAGACAGATAGCAACAGGGGAGTGCAAGCAGCTTCTAGACATGGCTATTGGTTCTATCCTGTCACATTGTATTATTAAGATAGCATTCTGTAGGCAGAGCACAAAATAGTGCTGTGCATTCAATCTATGTTCCAGTAAGCGGACTGATCGAGACGCATTTTACTGCAAGTCCCTGTATCTTGAGAATGAAGGGCAATTGGAAACTTGGAAACACTAACACTGAGAGACAAATGCACCAATTCAGTGTAATAAATGCATTTGTATCAACCAGAGAGCTTTTGTTTCATGCTTATAATCTCATTAATCATTTTGTTTTCCATTGGTTTTGTTTTTGAAAGCTCCAGTTCATTTCTAAAATGGATCAATCATTTTTAATCTGGCGTGAAGTGGAACCATCTGAGTATCAGGCAAAACTGGCTATGTTGACTTTGTTGACTCTGAATTTGATTTTAAACCAAAATATCTATCCTTAAAGAGCAGCATCCACCCCAGTACCTCACTGGAGTGTCAACTTTACCTAAATTAGTGCTTTAATCTCAATTCTGATTAAATGACGTGAACTTGATACATCCAGAGGTTTCTTTCTGTGCAAATAATTGGCAAATCCATGATTCCAACCCCGACTGACCTTACTTTGTGGATGCGTCCTGTCTAACTAAGTTTTATAATTGAGCTAGCTGTAAGGTTTAAATAAAAAAGAAAGGCGCAAAATGTCGCCACGTTCACATGTTTGAATGGTGAACGCTGAAAGCCTGAAATAAAAATAAAAATTGCTAGAAACACCAAGCAGAGCAATCGATATCTGGAAAAATAGGCTAACATTACAGACTTGACACTCATGGCTTCTGGTGATATAGTGTACTAATTTTCCTCTTAATAGATGATTGACTGTCATGTTCACGAATATGCAATCACTACGCTTTAGTTTATTGCTGCGGAGTCTTTATTAATAGCTTCAACAGATAAAATCAATGCATTGTACTTTGGGAAAGTTTGAAAGGGGGAAGAAAATTAAATTTTTATACGTTTTTCTGGTGGGGATATATTAACCAGTTATTTTCCTGCACATGTATATAAAGAATTTCATGGCCAAGTTACCATGTGTAAACATTCTCCAAACATATAAGATGGCCTGATCTCCCAACTCTGACCACCTTGCCTGCAGTTCTCCCAAAGCGTGGGTCTGAGTTGTTGAAACCTCCAGCAGATGCAGAATAGAGAAAGCAAAGTAGATAATAATAATAATTATTATTATTATCCTTGCATTTGATATAGCGTTTATCAGGTCTTCTTGACGTCTCATAGCGCTTCACAGAATATACTGTAAAGTGAATTGACTGTGTATTTGTGGGCGAAACGCAGCAGCCAACTGCGCACAGCAGTGTCCCACAAACAGTCAAGGATTGAAATGACCAATTTATTATAGATCCTAGCTTGTCGCATGTGGAAGCTTATAGAGTATAATTAGCGTAGCTTTGCCTGGTTTCATTCACTTTTCTAGCGATGTCGGGTTAAAAGTTTGTTTTTGTAATTATGTTCGGCATCATTAGAAGGATATCATATATATATATATATATACAGTACTGTATATATATATTTTTTGTTCTAACTTTAGAACTGCATTGTCCTATGGATATAGAGCTAACACACTGTTTGACTGCTTAATACAGTCCCACAACAGCTCACAACTAAAGCATCGATAACATTGAATTTTCCTGTGTCACAGTTGGGCAGGTTGCCAGGAAGGGTGATTGAAGCTAGGACTGATTTTAATAGCTTGATAATGTGATTGGTTGGGGCGGAGTGGGGTGGGATGAAGTAATGTTAATGTGGATCTTCTAAAAGGATGAGATCAAATGGGCTGAAGTTCCTTTTTTTTATCCAAACCAATCTCGTGATTGTGTAATTGTTTGAACTTATAATCCTTGCATTTGATATAGCACTTTTCACTTCTTCTAGACGTCTCAAAGCGCTTCACAGAATATACTATAAAGTGAATTGACTGTATTATTACAGTGTTTCGCTCACAGTCAATTCACTTTACACTTTACTTTTTGAATTGACTGTAAATTTGTGGGCAAAACGCGGCAGTGCACTGAAGTTTGCATTGAGTGAATATGTGGAAAATTGGGCCAAGTCGCAGCAACATCTCGAGTCTATTCTGTGTAGCAATGCCCTCACGTGATTTGCTTCTCTGGTGTGGAGACTTATTTTCCCACATAAATGACTTGACAGGAAGGTTTGTGTTATACAGTCTGGTTTCAAGCACTCTCCATTATTCCTGTACTAAAACTCTCACTGCCTATCAAAATGGGGAACGTGTAAAAGTACTAACTTATCAGATCCAATTTGCCCACCAAACATTGAGAGTCAGAAGGAAAATAGCCTTCGATTGAAATAGCGCAGAGAGAAATCTATAAATCTCCACCATGGGTTCTTCAGCATAACCGGTCAAGAAGGACAAAGTGAATGTATTAATCTGAAATCTCTATATTATTTTCTGTCGTCCCCCCCCTCCCTACCCGCCCCATTTGTCATAACATGAGGAGCTTTACAAAGAGATTTGCTATACAGTTGTACATACATTGGAGGCCTACATTTAAATTATCCAAATCAAATCTTCTAACTCTAACTCATGGATATTAAAACTTAATCCCAATATGCTAACACATTACTTGAATAAATCGGATTTATTCAATGTACTTTTTTAAATAGTCGAGATCAAAGCTGTTAACCATTGAAATTTTTGTTACGTTTTTAAATGAATTCCTGTCTAATCTTCCTGTTGAACTTTCAATGAAAATACTTCTTAATCCTTGTCAGAACATATGGACCTTAACTTTCACTGTGAAGGTCGTAACATTTCAGCATTCAAAGAGAATGGCTTCAGAGCTGTAAGCCATTGAAGGTTTCTATTGCTATTTTAATCTTCATGTAGTTCCTTTTGTTGAAACGGTAGAATATACAAAGCTGTTGGCTTGGCGAGGTCAATAGCAAGCTCCCCTCTGAGTCCAAGGGACTGGGTAAAGCACCCTATTGGTATTTTGAACTGGCTGTCTCTGTATTGTAGTCACTTCAAACTCAATTGAAGTAGCATTAGGATACATAACTGTTAGCACTCCATCAAGTCTTCCTCCACTCAAGCTTCATATTCAGCAGAATACAGCTGTCATCGCACAATGGAAGAGAGCTCTGTGGTACTTGAGTTTAAGTAGGCTGGGCTCTGGATCATAGATGATCTGCTAGGAGAAGGGCCAGTAAAGAGAAACCATGCAGAGAAGAGAGGAGAGGGTATTTAATAAACTACTTCTTTCATAGGATTAAAAATTTATCTATTCAATACTACTCATATTTTATTCAGTGTTGCCCTTTCATCATAATTATGTAACTTAACCTTGATTCATTATTTTTAAATTAAATTGTGGCACGTGTAACAGTGGTTGGCATTCTCATTAACTTTTGACACATTCAAGCTACACTACATTGGACTGAGGAGCTCACTGAATCTTTAATTCTGGTTCTCTAGGAATGAACACAAGTGTTAGTGGCATTATCAAAGAACAGCCATTGAAGGCGTCTCGACGGAGCTTGCCTTGCCTGGCTCAGAGCCAGACGCACCCTTTGAATCTGAACAGACATTCTTCACAGCATCCACCAAGCAGCAAGGAGCCAAAGAGCGCAGGACCATCTTCTGCAAATGTATCGCTCGAGAAAGGTCAGTGGCTCCAGATAATCTCTTCCGAGACATTCGCGATCGATACTGCTTGGAAATCTGAAAGATGCAGAACTAAAATGATGGTATAGAAAGTCAGGAGCATAGTTACTGCAAGTCAACACAAAAACAGGGCATGGAAAGGTTAGACTTCCATGTGGACGATAAGATCTTGTCAGACACCATTCCGTATTTTCAGGGCTTTTTGGAATCAAAGGCCAAGATATTTAGCTCACACTGAAACAAATGATTAAAATGACGACAAATTTGGTCTTTGAAGGTTCTGCCTCCAGCCATATACAATACTTTATTCCCTAGCAGCGGAGGTTAAACAAATGAGATTGTATAGTTACCTTTATTCGCTTCTCTTCCCCCCTCCCCACCCCACTCACCCTGTTTGCATTGCAAAATCACAGAAATTGCTCAGTGGATCATTTGTTCATTTCACTCACCATTTCTGCCGATTTGCTCCCAATTCTATTTTTTCAAGCAGACATATATCTGATTCTCTTCAAGAAATCAATCAGCTTGACACGACTGCCTTTGCTTCACATAACCTGAGCAAAAGGCCGGATAAATACTATTAAGTTGTAGTAAAAAGCCGGTCTGCATTTCAAATCGATTCGAAAGCGTTTGAATATCATTGACGGAATCTGAGAATTATGAACAGTATTCAACAGAGCAATTTTATTGTCCTTTTTCACATCATGAGTCCAATTTAATTAGCACTGTGTATATATTTTTTTAACTCTTTTATTTTGTTGTGTAACAGCTCTTAGTGTGAAGAACTGCTCAAGGATTCTCTGATTACATTAGTAGTTAATTGCGGAAATTGCAATGTATGCTGTTTCCCTGCAAACAATGCTGAAAAACAGACATTAGAAAAATAGCTTCACTGGAACCAATGCTACATTCATTTTTTATCTGGTGTGCATTTTGGAAGAAGATAGGCTTTTTGCACAATGTTCAAGTCCGTGAATGTACGAGGAGTTTTTTTAAAAAAAATGCCTTGCTGCAAATTAATTGCTAGAAGCTACACACGATGAATGCAAGACCCAAACCACATCGTAGGTTTGCAATTGCCTTGTAATTGAAATGAAAAGTTACAGAGTCCCTTTGTGTGAAACCTAGACATTGCATACTTCTTGACAAATAGAAGGGAGATGTTACTTCCTCTCTGGAAACTCTTAACGATTAAAGTGGTTCTTTATTACTGTATTTCAATTCATTGTCTTTATTTAGTGCACAAACATGTTGTACGCTGATCATCTTTGTCACTTGCTGTTGAATAACATTAGTCACACAGTTTATTTAGCACAGTGTATTAAAATGTCTATTATAATTGCCAGTACTAATGTTCTATTCCTCCCAAGAATGTTTAGGTCGGCACTGTGGTTCACCTAAATAAAACCTCTTAATAGCTCTGTTGGAACAATTGCCAATGCGATTATCAAGCATGGTAATATAAATTGAGTCTATTTTTATATACCTTAGCCATGACTTTTGGATAAATCCATCAAAGCAGATTGAAGTCCTACACATATAAAGAATCCATTAAATATATTTCATCTGGCAAATCTGTTTGAATTATAATTTAGTCAAATAGATTTATGATTCTTCACATTTTGGATTGCTTTGCAATCATTACCTTTCCTTTTGTCATTTCCTTGATAACTTTCCAAAATGTGATTTGATGGCAAACATGTTTAGAATGTTTCCACTTTGATTGAATCCCATTTGGGATAATCTTTCTCAGGTTATCTCCGAGTATCGGTTAAGGGCCAAATCTTGCAAGGTCATCTCCGCTTGTTATTATTTTTGGTAAGCTTGTGAGAGTAAATCACGCATTGCACCCTGTGCTTTTGAATTCTCTGCGGTGTTCCCCCATTCAGTGGTATTTCAAGGTAAAATAAATCCATTGAACTGTTTGTTGTCTTTGTTTGCAGAGGAGTTTCCTGCCCAGCCTGCGTCACCTGAGCAAGTAGAGGAATACAATTCCGATCAGCAATACCATTCCAACTTTCCACCACAATCCCCTTATGATGAATGCGTTGTTTGCCTAGGTATTTGTTGACAGTTGTACCATTCGTGTTGGCTTCAACAACAAGAATTACACAGTGTCTCTTGAGATTTTTTCCAAGCGTTAACATTAATGAATGCAATTCCGCAGTCTGAAACTTGGACATTAAACACAAAAATCTGCACTTATTATTGGTGACATTAGTATTATTTGAAAGGTTCCTACACAAATGCTACCTGTTTTCTGGGGGGGATTCAAAGATTCCACCTGTATAGCACAGTGAAGGACATTTCTGAACTGATTTTCCTTCACTATTCAATCTGTCATCATCAATATATTTTGAAAAGCAATCGATATTTTAGCCTCTGGTGCTAGCAAATAATGCGGTGTTCAGCAATTGTAACTGTAATATTGGTAAAGTACTTTCATTAATACGGCAATTAAAGTCATTAATGACTCAGCATGCTAACCTCGGTAACACAGATTTGTTGCCTTTATGTGGCATCCGTACAACTGAGAGGTTTATGCAATTTATCTTCAATTTGTTGTGAATCTCATGTTAAACTCGTCTTTTTGTTCAATATTTCTTTTGCCTGCTGTGTAAAAATGCATTTATTGATATTATCATTAATGATAATAATAATTCTTGCATTTGATATCGCGCTTTTCAAGTCTTCTAGATGTCACAAAGCGCTTCACAGAATATACTGTGAAGTGAATTGACTGTATATTTGTGGGCAAAACATGGCAGCCAATATTGACCATGAATACAGTGGAATCCTGTAGCTCAATGGTTATTGTAGCACTCAACTTACAAGCGAGAGACCCGAGTTAAACTCCAGGCAGGACGAAACATTGGGCAAGTTTTCTTACTCCACATGAATAATAATCATCCCTCAAAAAAAACAATAATAAATTGGTCATTTAAATCCACAACTGTTTGTGGAACAGTGTTGTGCGCAATTGGCTGCTGTGTTTTGCCCACAAATATACAGTGAAGACGTGAAATGCGTTATACCAAATGCAAGGATTATTATTCATTATTCATGAATAGGATTTGTCCTCTTTCTAGATGAAAAGGAGAAGGAGAAGAGCAAAGTACAGCCAGAACAAAGAATGATCGACTCACGGATTGATCATACCTTTCTCCTCCAGAACACATTAAATTTTCAAACATCAGAAGCTAACAATGAGAGACGAGAGGTATTCCATTCTTTTCCTTCTGTGTTGCAGTTATTTTGGTTATTGATGATACTTGCAAGGAATCCCTGCCGCAGGGCTCCTGGTCACGTGGCTGACAGTTTTGGGGCTACAATGTGATTCAAACCCCAACTGCGGAATGAGACAGGGACACTCCAGTCTACCAGTTTGCTCCATGTACAGATTACGCGCATTGATGTATGAATTGCACCACTGTTTATTGAGATAAGCGGAAACGTTAGATAAATATTAGCGAGAAAGAGCTTTTCTGTTCCCTCTCAGTTTACTGAGAAGTTCCAGAATTTGCGCAGCAAGCCTTACTGGAACTGCTGAGTGGAGGAGGAACTAGGACCTAGGTATTGTTTCATAGCAATGGTTCCTCACTTTATAGATCAACTTCATAAAAACGTTTCTTTAAGATACTTAGGGAAGCGCTTTAAACAAAACGCGCTCGCTGTAAAGATTGCCTGTTCCCTTTGAAGGTGACTTTGTGAACAGCACTCGACAGAAGGTGAATTGAAGCTCATCCGGTAAATGTTAATGAATCCATTTGTTATAGGAACAAAACACAAGGTCTTGCTTGTTATTCAACAGGCAGGAAGTGAGCCTGACAATGCAGCAGAATGTTCACATGAAAGGAGAAGTAGAGCTGATGGATTTGGAGAAGGGCCAATTAGACACTCCACTGTGTTAATATTATAGTGGTGTTTGGTTCCAAACACTAGACAGTCTCTGTTGGACGGATTGGTCTCTGGAGATCCTTCTATTACACATTTTGAATTTTATTGCATTTTAAGACAGCTTATCATTACAATAGAAGTATACAAATGTATTCAATGAATCACCCAATAAAAAAAACGATTCATGCTTTTCTTGATTTTAAAAAAAATCCCGCTACACGTTTCCTACTTTGGTCATCTCGATTTGCATGCGACTCCAGCCATATCTATTGTACGTCTAACCATCTTACGTATACTGAACAGATTTAACCATTGTATTCTGAAAGGCCAACTAGTTATTGAGCAACTGAGGACCACTTGAATTGCTGTTGAATTATTGCCCGGCTGTTGACCTGCGATGCAAGTTTTAACTGAATTTATTGTTTGCCCAGGAGGAAGCAAACGCTGTGACGAAATTTGGTCTTTTCTTCAAAGATGGAAAGAGACGGATTGACTACATTTTGGTTTATAAAAAATCAAACCCCCAGGTAGAGAAGAGAAGCACTTTTGAAAAGAACCTCAGGGCAGAAGGCCTGCAACTTGAAAGAGAGGTGTGAACAAACTCCATTTCATTGACTTTTAACCATTAATTTCCGGTTCCCCTGAAACATCTGTATATCATGAGGGAGAGAACAGTCTTGATTAACTGAACATATGATTGCTTTTTCATCTGTCTTGAATGAATAAAACAGGATAGTATTTGCTGAGCAGTTGGTATCTAATGCTGAGCTTAGCTTTTTGATGAATCCAATATATTTTGGCGAACATAATGGTGTATACATTTCTACCGCAATCATGGGATTTTAATAGCAAAACACATTTTTTGATAAGCAATGGACTTCATAAAAATTAAGAGAATTGTTTCATTTTATTTATTGCTATCACCCAGGTGCCACTAGCTCACTTGGTGAACATGAACTAGACCTTTCAGGAATCAGTAATTAATTTCTTAAGATGTGTAACGTGAATTTCCCCCTGCTGTAATGTCTGAACTTTTGATTTTAAAATAGTGCAAATCGATTAATTACGTACCATGTTTGTTTAAAAAATGGTATGCATTCAACTTTAACAAATACAAGAGATTGTAAGAATTCCTCTGTACAGTAAATAGATGTCTAGGCAGCAACTTATTCCCTGTTTTCTTTTTTCCTTGTAACTGCAGCCTTCGCTCACAAATACCGACATAATGTTTGTGAAACTCCATGCACCTTGGGAAACGCTTTGTAAATATGCAGAAAGAATGAACATCCGCATGCCTTTTAGGTACAGTACCGTACAATGTGACTGTTTCAGCTGAATGCAAACTGTTGGGAGTCTATTATTGTTGAATGCTCATTTCTAGAAAGGATCTTATTCTACATACAACGATGCAGCAGGATTGTTTTCTAGTTTTTTTTAAACAAAATCCTACACAATATCATTCTTGCCAATTCTCTTAGCTCTGTTGTGTGCAATATCATCTCCATTTAGTGGCAACTTGTCAAAATATACTAGTGGGTAAAAATACAATACTTCGACAGGGAGAGAGAAATACAAT
Source organism: Hydrolagus colliei (assembly GCA_035084275.1). Classification (NCBI taxonomy): domain Eukaryota; kingdom Metazoa; phylum Chordata; class Chondrichthyes; order Chimaeriformes; family Chimaeridae; genus Hydrolagus; species Hydrolagus colliei. The sequence goes on from CM068757.1 coordinate 3,284,318, forward strand.
GCGCCTTAGCCATGTTTCACAGATCCACTATTCTATTGACAGCGAAATCTTTCTAACATTTGTTTTCTCCTGTCCATTGAAACTCGTAACACAGAATGATACATGCATGATTTGGTCTTGTTTGTTAATAGCGTCTAACCTACCCGCGCTGACACTTGAAATGCACAGTTAGGGTATTTCACGGCTTTCCGGTCCTTAGTTTCATATTTTCTATCCTTCCAGGAAAAAATGTTATTACACTGACTGGAAGAGCAGAGCGATGAGCAGGTTGGTGGGTGCTGTGCAGTATTTGCTTATATCCCCATCCTGCCCCCCAAAAAAGATTTTGCTTGGTAAAATCAGCCGCTCTGTCTAATTTGCTGTAAGATAGACACAACCTTCCGTAAACCAGTGCAATGTGCAACATTATAAAGTGCAAACTTTATCAGATGGATTCCACCTCGATTCATCAATGCAACTCACTTTGATTTTTAAGTGAATGAAAATGTTGTGAAATTGTCGTCACTTATATCGACGATCCCCGCATGGGAATTGCATTTTGCATTAGCTCGATAATTGCAATCGGAACAGTGGCATGGCCTCTCGCAGTTATATAGGATCCAGCGTGACCGATTAGTTTTCTCTTAACGTTTGCGTACCCATCACAAAGTAGAATTGGGATCATAAGGTCAATCTTGTGGAAGCAAATAACACTCTCCGAAATGGGCCTCAACTTATTCGGAATATAATAAATGCTTTACGTGGTGATTGACCAAAACAAATATTCATTTAAACATTTGTTTTACCAATGTAACATTATCGATGCCTAATTATGAATGACCACGCCATTGACTGTACACTCCATAGCCTCTGTATCTGCTATTGCCTTCTATTCCTTTCAAATGCACGGTTCCTGTTGTTTATTAGAAGTATTTGGTTTCAATGCATGAATCTGCTTTTGCAACTCTACTTCCCTAACCCACATCTCTTAACAACTTCCCCAGCTAAATCTGTTACTGCCAACAAAATGTATATTTAAATGACCAGCATGTCTTGTATTTCAATTCACTAACCATATTCAGTACATATAGTACCATTGCAATACAGTTTATTTTGCCTGAATTTTAAAAACATCATATATCATATCTAATATCATTATTAATATTCACAGCATTAATATAATTTGATCATTATTAGTGGTTGTGGATAGCTAAATTGTAGACCTAGGAATACAATTTGATTTGTAATCTGATTTCCTACAAGGAATAAATCTTTCTATTCATTACTTGCGCCAAACTGACAATTTTTTTAAAAAAATGCCTTAAAGTAAAATAATACAGGCAAAAAATATTTAGTCGTATTTAGTCTGATTAGCAATTGTATGTTTTATATGCTGCATTTTGTTAAACAAAACAATTCTGGCCTTGTCCACTTTAAAATGGATCAGGGTGTTTTGAAAACCTTTGAATTAAAAAAAATAAGGAGCCAGATGTAAAGTGATAGACATCTGGCTCCTTTATCTCAGTTTGTTGTGTTCCATGTGTCAGTCATATGGCATGTGCTTATAATAGTGTTCAGAGGAACCTACGACAGGTGAAGAGTTGGTTGCCTCGAAACCCAATGAAGCTCGATAAAGAAGCTCTCCCGGATCTAGAAGAGACGGATTGCTACACAGCCCCCTTCAGTCGTGCACGTGCACACCAGTAAGTGACTTGGGGCCTCAGGGTTTGGGAATGCCGGATTAATATTTGTCAGAATGATAATACGTATGTATTTGATGCACTATTCATTTGTGTAAGAGTGAGCTCCAAGTAGAAATATAAGGGCTTTAGAAGAACTTGAATCACCTGAATTATGCCGTGCACAGAACTCGCAAGATGTTGTTGTTGACTAGAATCGCAATGTTTGGCTGTGTGCTGGATAAACAATGAAACTTATTTCTCTGTTCACCTCATTTTTTATTTCTCTTTCTCTCCCCCCCACCCACCCCCCCACTCCCCGCTACCTCCCTCAGTTTTACCATAAACAACAAAAACACTTTTTTCAGTAACGCCACAAGAAGTATAATTGTCCACCACATGCTGCAGAGAACCAAGTACGAAGATGGAAAGTCCAAAATGGGTAATGTTTCTGGGAATTATGTGATTGATTGATTGATTGATTGATTGATTGATTGAGTGAGTGAGTGAGTGAGTGAGTGAGTGAGTGAGTGAGTGAGTGAGTGAGTGAGTGAGTGAGTGAGTGAGTGAGTGAGTGAGTGAGTGAGTGAGTGAGTGAGTGAGTGAGTGAGTGAGTGAGTGAGTGAGTGAGTGAGTGAGTGAGTGAGTGAGTGAGTGAGTGAGTGAGTGAGTGAGTGAGTGAGTGAGTGAGTGAGTTAGTTAGTTAGTTGAACAGCTGTAGGACTGTAGGAGGTAATGGTCTCACCGTGTGGCTGAGTGTGTCTATATGTACTGAGCGACACAATCAATAAAGGTTGCAGGTTCGATGTCTAAACAGATATAGCTACTCTCAGCTGGAGGTTTACAGTGCTTCAATACACAGTTACTGAGAGAGACAAAACTCAGACTTGGATTGTTATCTATGGATGAACTCCATGGCAAGTTTGCGTAGAGGAAAAGCAGGAACAGGGTTGAGGTTGAGTGAGACAAATTATACAATATAACACACAGTTGGCTGTGTTATCAAACTGCCCAGTGTAGCTACTTGGTAAACAATTTTCAACAGTGAAATAAATAGTTGAACGGTTGAAAGCATGCACTAACTGACAGTAAAACAAAAAATTACAATGAAAAAACACTTACGCTCTTTTAGAATTCTTCAAAACTAAAGTGGGCAATTTGGAAGATTTGCCTTTAAGACAACTTGCACTTAGAAGCTGGACAGCTCAATACATCTGGAAGGATATTTGCTAAATAGGTGGCCTTCAATATGTACACAGTCACCATGTACAGTAGTTTGGAGATGCACATCTTGTTAGTGGATTATACAGAGAAACCTGGGCAGAGCGTTATTCCTGTTTATAGTTTACAGCCACACAAATCTACACTTTAAGGAATAGAATGAGCCTCCCACTTCTAATCTGATATGTTCTAAGTGCTTTTTACAAAAAGAACAGAGGCGAGATAATATTCTCTTCAAATAATTGAAATCACTGTTGGAGTCTTTTCCCAGACATTTTGGCAACTGCAGACAAAAGCCAGCTTCAGTTCCAAGCATCAAATTTGTATTGTGCATTTGATAGTATATTTTGTGTGGGTTTGCACTAAGCTTCCAGCTTCAGGGCACATCTTGCTGTTGCGGAAAATCCTAAGGAAAAGTTAAGGGGCCAACAAAGTGATTTGTTTTTTTAATACGAGCCCTATTTGTGGAGGATGTAATCATTCTTCAAAGCAAATAGTATTCCTGAGATATTGCTATAAATCCCAGTCGAGTGCCAACAAATTGATACTCCAGCATGCCGCACAAATCTGTGGGATAATTTGTTGAACTGGTAAATGTATTGCATAGTGTTTCTCATAAAGCGATTTATTTTTCTTGGCTGTAGGTTTAAATAGACTACTCAGCAAAGCAACATATGACTCTGCCTTTCCACCACACGAGGTGAGTTATGCAGTATTTTGTTGTCTCACCTGATATGAGATAGAATATTAAACGGATACAATAACAACAAAATTATATTTATAGAGCGCCTTTCACATCGGGAGAACGTCCCAGTGAAGTATATATATATATGTGTGTGTGTGTGTTTGAGAGAGACTTATTGTTGTGGAGATTAAATACCATTATAGATTATTTGGAATGAATTGCCTTTCCCTACCTTATGTTCTATGTTATAATGCTTCTTAATACTGTACTTTGTTTTAATGAGAAATTATTATCTTCTATTCAAGCAATACTTATTTAAATAGAATATTTCTCTAGTGGCACATTATTGTTGGTTAGTGACTATTTATCATGAGGCAAAGCATTGTGCATAATTTACGCTTGACACTTTCCCTTAAAGGTTTTTCTCAAAAGGGCAGTTTGTTTAAATCAGAATTTCTCTTGTGCTATGGCAGATTAATTTTCATTTGATCTGAATTGAAGAAGCAAACTGCTAATAAAAATAATTTTAAAAGCTTGTATTTGATATAATTCTTACAATTACTATTAATATAATAATCAGTCCCTGAAAAAATCCTATATTAAAGTGATCATTTCAATCCACAACTGTTTGTGGACATTGCTGTGCCCAATTGGCTGCCATTTTTCACCCACAAATATACAGTTAATTCACTTTACAGTATATTCTGTGAAGCACTTTGAGACGTTCTAGAAGATGTGAAAAGCCGCTATATCGAATGCAAGGATTATTATTATTATATTATACAATGCCTGTCACATCAGGACATCTCAATGCACGTCATAGGATTTTACATTGAAGTGTGGTAACTGTGTATGTCTTAAGTGAATGTAGTATATGCCAATGTCCCACAAACAGTCATGATGGGAAATGACCAATTTGTATTGGGGGATTGTTTCAGGATATCATGGGGGAAATTCCATTCTCTTTTCAAATAGTGCCATTGTATCTTCAACTTTCAGTTTAAGGCCCAACCTGAATTCAATATCTAATTTTGTGTGTGTGTGTGTGTCTGTCTGTCTGTCTGTGTGTGTGTGTGTGTGTGTGTGTTGTTTTTTAAATTGACCATATTTTGTCCTTGCATCCAAACAAATAGCAAATGCTTGCTGAGCTGTCGAGATGAAGATCTTTGCCTCTTTGATGCAATCAATTGGTGGTGCTGGGGATCTTATGCACTATTCTGGCACAAGCAGTCAAAGCGCTGTAACGTTCACTTGCTGTGCATATTGTGGAGTAGATGATGATCTTTGTTTTATTACCTTGGCTACAATGCTAAGGGACTATATCCATTCCCAACACTGCAGCTACAGAATTATCTCGTAACCATTAACTACCGACTGACCTTCAGCAGCCTTCGCTAAGTCTGTTCCTTCTAATTGCAAGTGCGAGTGGGGAAATCTATGCCCTATTCTTACATTTTACATTGTAGCTCTGAGCACTTCTGTGTGTTAGTAAAAAGAACTTGGTTCATGCGGTCGAATTCACAGAATATTAACATTTCTCTGATCTTCGGGTCTCCGAGTTGAACTTGTTTTGTTTCAACTATCTTTCATCTCCAAATCGAGAATTTGAAATTCAAACATTTCTAAATGTAAGCTTTTTACAGTGGCAAACGACAGACAAATCTTCTGTTCTTTCTTTTCTCTGATTGTGTGTGTGTGTGTGTGTGTGTGTGTTTCCAATGCCTTGGGACATTAGGAGGACATGAAAGACGTAATTTTGTAATTTGTAAGTGTAATTACAAGTGTAATTTTATTGTTGTGTGTGCCTGTAATAGTAAGGATTTTGATGCATTTAAAATTCCGATAGCAGTGTCTCCTCATCCAGCTCCAAAGTCAATAAACCGTTTAGTGACTCAGAAAAGGTACCTCCAAAAGATGATCATCATATACTGGACATCAACAAGTTCCAGTCTCCCTACCACGTGAGACTTGACAACACAGAATACCTTGTGTTTCTGACCTGTAAGAAATCTCTGGGAGTATTTATTCAGATTAATAAACAAAAGTACCAATAGTGTGCTCATCCACAATATAACAGAACCCCCCCACCCCACCTCATGCAGTGTCAGTGAGAGAACCTTTCTGAAATAATGTTTGCAGAAAACATTTGCATTGCAACCTGGTGTTCCAAACTTGAACTGAGTTTTAGCCTCTAAGACCATCCTGTCATGAAAAGTAAGATCACACATTCTTAAATTAAGCTCCAGTCGCCCAGCCTTCTCAAGGATTTCCCGCAATTTGCTCGATGTTAAACTTTGTCTGAAAAGGCGTCTGTCTATGGCTGCACCTGGTTGGCCTTTGAGAACGCCAGTCAAGGTCAAAGTGAGAAATAGTTTGGGAAGACAGAGATGGAATTCGAAGAAATATATTGGGCTGATTTAGAAAGTAAAAAGTTTGAAGAAAAAATGTCATTGCATTTTGTTCACTAGAAAATGATGGTAACGAGCAGAATATTTTATCACCTTTATTAAATGTAATATCTTATCTTATTAAATGCCTCACTTGAGCCGCAGCAGTGTTTTATTGTTGGCTTTCAAGGTCGGACATTTGGAGCAGAAAATTAAATCTGTATAATGTTTCAAGCTTCGTAAGTTCTGTGACTGGAGCTGCCGCACTTGCTCTACAATAAGGAACCAGCTCTTTAGTAACATGAAAAGCTTGAGGGGTGTGCAGTGAACATGCCAAGATCTTCAACTTGAATGTCTTTAAATTCTAAAGGTTCCTCTGAAATCAGCTGTGATATGATTGAGTTTGTTGTACGGCTGGCCCCACAATGCATCGATTGGGTTTCTGCATAGTCTCAATTGATCGTGAGAAACTATTTTACACTTAGTCTCGTATCACCTTTCGATTTAAGGAAAGAAAATCTGGTTCAAAACATCTTCACTGACTTACAAATTAGAGATTATTTCCATTGATGTGTGATTATCGGAGCCGATGTGTTGCTTTCTGATGTGTTTTGGAGACGAAGACGTCGAGACGTCTCTGGTGTTGTTACTAACCTACTTTAGAGCAAGTCACAAAACAATATTTGGTTGGATGTACAGGCTTCAGAAACCTTCTATTACTCTTGTCTGCAATTCAAATATCCGATGTGCAAGGGAACGAACAATAAAGAATGGCAGAGAACACTGCAGTGTCAGCATGCATCAGTGCTTTAGAGAGGACTCGGTTTGACAGACAAAAACAATGTGAACAGCTTTGGAATTTTTTTTCCCCCCTAAGGACAGGAGCAATGTATGATATTTCAACAAATCTATTTTGTCCAATGCTTCTGTCTCTTAATATCTTGTAGTTTGTGTGTATTGTTTATTTTCCCTTTAACTGTACCATAATTCTGGGCACAGATGGCCTTATTTCAGTCAGTCACCAGTGAGCATCAATATTTAGTACGTAAGGCCGACATTTAACACTTTGAGCAGTTTATCACGCAAAAAAACACATTCTGTTATTACGTTTGTAGAGCGCCTTTCATGTCAGAAGGACGTCCCAAGGTACTGAAGCATTCTGCCCATGTGTAAACAAGCTCTCTTGAGATGAGCAGTCATATCTTAATCCATGTAGTTTACAGGAAACTGGGGGAAAGATTCAAGGACATTCTGGGGGAAAGATTCAAGGACATTCTGGGTACACCCACACATGCCTCCACACACCCCTCCAAATATTTATATATAACTCGATGCTGTTTGTTCTGTGCAGGGCAGCTACAAGAGCAGACTCCCGATTAAGACACACGGTGCACTTAATCACAGGCACCTCCTGTACGAGCGCTGGGCTCGATGGGGCATGTGGTACAAGTACCAGCCATTGGACCTAATCAGGTAGGATTAAAGTGAATGTATTCCCTTGTACAATAACCTTTCCGTCCAGCTTCAGGTATGCTCCTTTTGAATTATTATGTTGGTTTACTTGGATTCTAGAGTAATGCACCTGCGTGTCTCATCATTCTGATTGATGGTTTCTCAAATCACAGCGTTTTTTTAAGATGCTTAAGAACAAAGTGCGTAATCCAAAATCTTGTCTTTCCCAGGACTTTAATCATTTGTATTTTAACATTAGTTTATCAGTCAAGGGTTTATTTTTTTTTCCTTCTTCTCCGCTCCATTTTTCAGTGTTATTCTCTGAGAAACGTATTACCTGAATTCAATAGAAAAATCTTAGTAAACCAAAGTATGAGGCTTTATAGCATGGCACAATGATTTCCACAGTCCTGTCGGGACTTTCGGTTGAACTTAATTAATCCATGGGGAGCTTTTGCTATCCACTGGTGACTGGTGCCTATCAGGAGATAACAGGAGCAACGTAGGAACATCATCTGAACTCCCAGGATAAGATCATAGTCTTAAATTTCACTCCTTTCTGTCCACTATTTTACTTGTTTGGATGAAACCGATTAGTTGAGAGTATTATCAGTTTATTGTGATCGGAATAGCAGCTGTTTTGAGATTTGATTACAAACCAAAACATGAGGTAAGAATCCAGAATGAGGGCCATTGGATCTGATCTGTTTCTATGTGGCGCCATAATCTTAGAGCCAGCTGCACTCAAATTATGCATGTACCACAGATCCCTGTTATTCCTTTGCGATGCTGGTTAGATCAACAGAAACACCCGATTGTTATCCTTTTAAACACTAGCATCCATGATTGCCTCTGATCCTTTCTCCTCTCTTATCCCACCTGACACACACACACACAAACACAATTTTATTTTAAGGTTGTGGCAATTCCTTTCTTTAACAAATTTTATTTGAACAATGTATCTAAATAATGCAGTAATATCACTGGATCACTCATTTTTCAGTATGGATAAAAGTTTTACAAATATACCATTTTTATATTTATATATTTTTGCATGATTTAATAATAATAAAAAAAGCTTCCTGCACAGTTCAGTTATGACAATGGCACTCATTTCTGTGCTATTATACAATGCACTACAAAATCACCGTGAAGATTAATACCCGAGCAAGGATTAAATGGGATTCAACGCTTCAGTGAAGAGGTAATGCAGTGCGCGAGAGGACATAAAATCTAAATAGGAATAGCATATAAAACTGGGAATATTTTTCTCCGCTGAAGTGTTACAACACTTGACACAATTGTACTGTAATTCGAAGTTTGGATGAATTGAGTTGATAGACAATATGTGGAATTTTATCTTAACATCTTTAAACAGATGAAACTGCCATTAATATTAATATCTATGATTAATAATAAGACTATTATTACTGTTATTACGTATACCTGTATTGCTGACCACCTTTATGATATTCCTCTCGCAGTAAATTTACCTCCCATTTTTATGTCAAGGTGTTGAGACCCCAGTCATTTTTGTTCCTTTACAGATGAGGTCTTATTTCAATGCTCAACAGATACCATTCCTTTTCTGTTCCACGCAGGCGATACTTTGGTGAAAAGATCGGCCTGTATTTTGCTTGGTTGGGCTGGTATACTGGGATGCTCATCCCTGCTGCCTTGGTTGGATTATTTGTGTTTCTTTATGGATTATTTACCACAGAATCCAGCCAAGTGAGGTAGGAAAATGTCACGTTTCACATAGCCCATAACTTTAAATAAAGAATTTTGCATCTTCATAATGAATCCATACAATGTCTAATAAGCCGTTCATTTATCTAACAAAAAATGGTCATATCAAGACTTTTTGGTCCCACTGTATTAAAATTTAAACTCTTTTACAAATTAAAAAAATCACATTTTTAAGTGAAAAGCGCTGTATAAATGCTTGTTGTTGTTATTGGTTTATTTACTTCTTACTCTTCATTTTTTGGGGTCTTCTTTAAAGTTTTACAGTTAAACTACCAAAGCTTTTGTGGCCTACGAACGAACATGTGTAAGATAACTGTTTGTAAAGGAAATTTGTAGTCCATGTTGTCAGTATCGAGATGATTTTGAGGAGAAAATTGATTCTGATCACAATGTTTAAGCAATCTCTCGTATGTGCATTGTTTCACACTTTTGTAGCAGGGAGATCTGTGAAGACAATGAAACCATCATGTGTCCAATGTGTGAAGGTAACTGTTCATACTGGAAGCTGAATGACAGCTGCGTCTATGCTAAGGTAACAGGTTTCTGTTACACAACATAGCTTTCAGCATGTTCTTTCCTAATTAAATATGGTAGAAATGTGCCGGATTAATGAAAGTCGAGCTATTTTCAGCCGCTGGTATTTGAAAGAATAAAATTGTTTCTCAAAATAGAATCCAAACAAACAGAAGGTTAACCATGAACCGGATTAACAATGCATTGTTTTGTAGTGGATTTGAAGTGATAATTATCGCCTTGAATCTGTTACGAAACATTGCATTTACATCCCCTGTTATATGTTTTCCCCTAATAATTCTGTTTATGTACTGTGTGCCAAGATCAAACCCTTGTTCAACCTGTTGTAAATAAATAGCAGTGTTGGACCAAATTGGATTGTGCTGATAACATTTTGTATTGATTGGATTATCCTTCCCCCATCTCTAGACTGCCTCATGCTGTGTACAATTCACTGACCTCGAGGTTATTCAATGCCACACAGCAACTCGATCAAAAGTAGCATATGATGGGACGTGCACCTACTGTGTGTCACCAATTCTCGAAGTCCTGCTGCGGGGGCTTGAACTAACAACCTCCAACTCGGAGGAGCATGTGCCATTAATTGAGCCAGGCAGAACTTGCATGGATTAATGCATGCTTGATAGTGGATTGCTAGCTATGTGTAGTCCAGTGATACGCGGTGGGTGCAGCAGATATGATTTCATGTTATTCAGAGTCTACCAATTTGTCATAGTGGCTTAGTGTACGTGATTAAATCTAAATCTGTTAACCCTGTTCAAGCAGTGGTCACAATTTTACAAGAGTTGGTGACTTAAGCATTTTATAAAAAATGATAATGGGTCATTTACCAGCTTTTTTTGAAAGATGTGCAGTCACCTGCTGGAATACACTCTTCTAATCTAGTTATTGTGTGCTCGGAATCTGACAAGTTACTGATTATGCAGGAATGTGTGGGTGAGTGGGAGGGTGGGGGTGTATGTGTATGTAAAATAATGTACATAAACAGTAATTTTGTTTATGGTTGAATAGTTAACCTGCTATCGAATTAATTGGATGTTCTTTAGCAACAGTATTTGTGGCCAAAAATTGCAAACGCTTAGATTCTCATCAATTTTAGATATTCCCTAACTCGTGAATTGCAGTTTTGTTTTCATGGACACGTGTTCTGCTGTGTTTAAGAGGTTAGAAAATATATGGGATTAATAGGCAGTTACACTGTTGTGTGGAGAGGGGGGGATGCTAAAAAATACACTCACACTTTATCAGATCTGTTTAATTTTGATATTACTGAGTGACTTTGTTTTCTTAGAAATGCTAATAGGTCCAGAACCATCACCTGCATAGCAAAATGGATCACATTCCTTGTTCTAACTTCTTCTTTCTTCAATATTAGAATTTGATCTCAGATTGGATTGGATGCCAAATGCTTAACAGTTCAAATGTAATTTTATGAATACTAGAAGCAAAATATAAAAGTGAACAAGCAAATGGGATTAGAGTAAGTGACTCCAGTGGGTAAACCCAACACCCGTCTGTGATGGGATGAATCGATTTCTTCCTCGCTGTAAACCATTTGGGGATTTCCGTATGATTTTAGTGCTCTCAAGAAACAAATCAGTGGATTTTATTTTTAATCTGTCAGGAGTCTGATGCATGCGGAAACCGATCACCATGCTTAAGAGTATCCAAGCCAAACCATCCCATCTATACATGGTCATTCCAGATATGTTATTGGAATGGAATGCACACTCTCTCCCTGGAAGAGATGCATCCTGCTTACTTAATTCCTCTTATCCAACTCCATTAGATGGAGGTGGGCAAGAGCCAAGGCTTGGGGAACCCAGAGTGAATGTTGGGCCACTGCTGGAATCTTTAAAACTGTATATCTTACCATTGAGCAGTGTCTGGCAATCATTCCTGCTGCCTGTCCAGCTCAGACCACCCTACCCATTAGAGCTTTAGCTTGCAGAGTTAACGGGAGCTGGAATATTCAGAGTTCCTGCCAGCAGTGATCGTTCCGTCTTTCCGAGTCCTGCCGATGAGGTTTTAATCCAGGAACTGGATTAAAACCAATGAATAATTGGTTTGACTTTGATGAGAAATGCTTTGGCTGACGACTGCCACCTTTGTTGAGCACTCAGCTAATCTGCAGTGCTGACTGTGCCTAATGCAAGATGTTGATTCTTTTGCACTAAACAGAGAGTACAATGGTTGGTATTTAATCATTATAATTGTGAATCATTGTCAGGAAGTCAATAGCGGCTGAACTAAACAGGAAATGAAGGAAATTTGTATTGATTTAAAAATAGTAGGAGCATTTATCTTTGACTGTGTTTTCTGGATCTCATCTGGATGACGCAGTCTTTGATAAATTTAGAATGCCAGTCTGGTTCAGTTAGTGTCATTCTCACCCTCCACTTACATGGTTGCGTTTTGAAGCCTCAACTTCACTAACATGGTTACTGAGACCAAATATAGCACCTTTGCTTTTGCCTCAACCGACTTGTAGCTAACAGCACGACCCAAGGATCGAAGCTGGTATTCTCCTACTCTGTCGCTCACCCGGACATTGGATGCTATACCACTTGCATTTCATTTAGGAACTTTGTCCCATCAATGTCTGCTAGCACACAACGAATGAAGTGCACTTGAACTGGCGAAGTGACAGCTAATCCACGCTTGCATTGTCCTGCCAAAAGCATTGTGCTGTGTACAGGACTCCAAATGTGGTTCTGCTTGACTCTTGACAATCCCTGAGATGTAATGCAGGCAGCTTGTCTTTTTTTTGAGCCACAGATAATACAGATGGAAGAAAAGACTTATCTGTTCAGCTCGTGCATCTTTTCCCCTCCCACTGCAAACTGTCACATTATCTGACATTAGAGATATAGGTATATCTATATATTAAATATATTTAACGTTTCTGAGAATTTTATGTTCACTGTTAATAATTCCAGCAGTTTCATTCTTTAGTCTGCTATTTCCAGGCAGCTGATTTATTCAGACTTCTATGACAAGTCAAATAATGATCTGTTACTGAAAACCCTGTTTAATTTGTAGTGTTAAACTGGGTTTAGCTCAAATCCAGGTGAACGCCCAGAATAGTTTAAATTATTTAGAATATGTTATCCCATTGCATTGAATCTTCATATTGGTGAATGAGTTGGTTGCAGTACGCAGTCAGTTTAAATATATATATTTTTTAAACGTGATGTAGTTTTGTGATGAGATGATTGTTATTTGCGGAAACTGTGTACCTTCTGCCTTGAAATCAAACATCTCATTTATGTCCCCGAATTAAAGTCCTTTCAGAGAATGTCGTCTTGGATGTGCGTGGAATAGTGCCAGGAAGTGTTCTTAACAAAACGTGCCCTCTTGTTTGCATCTCAGATTCTGTCCAAATTCATGTTTCAAGCAGACAAAAGAGTACATCTGTTCTGACTGTACAATGGCCAGAAGCTGCTGGGTGAAACTCACTCCCAGAATCTCCACATTATGTCTCTACGCCACCTGCTGTCAAGACTGGGATTCAAGCCTTCTCAGTTTTCTCTAAATAATGGAATTTAATGAGATCAACCCCATCAACGCGAACTTGGTGGATCATAACTTGAGAGCTCATTCCGCCCACAAAATATACAGTCAATTTACTATACAGTCTACTTTGTGAAGTACAGTACTGTACTTTGACACATCTCAAAGATGTGATAAAGCTCTAAATCAAATGCAAAGAATAATATTATCACTTATCTGATGGTCACCAGTTTTAACTTTTCTTTAATTGCTTTTTATTTTGAATATATTTTTCTCTCTTTTTTTTCTCGCCCTCTTCCAAAACGAGTGATTCAATGAAATGAATGTTAAGAGATGCTCAGAGCTTTTCCAGTACACACTTGACATTTTGTGTAAGGGTGTATGTGCACCCATGCCAGCCCGTTTGACCATAGCTAGTAAACTAACCTAGCCCGATCTTGGTTTTACTCAATAACGATATATCCAGGATAGCCCTCGGGAGTGGAGGGCTATCTTTTTTTGAAATTCATTCAGACAGACTTTTTTTGCGTGCATGCTTAGGTTTGAGAGTGTGGCTCACGGTTGAGTGGCCTGGCATACTTCAGTACTGTATTGCTTTGCGTTGGAATACGAATGAGTTTGTGCATGTGTTGTACACTTTATTGTTGTTCTTAAAACTCTCTCTGTCTCACCATATCACTCGCTGCCTTAATCGAGGTTTAACACAATGTGCCACATCGATGGGAAAGTGTGTTATTCACGTGACTGTGTTTGATAGATATATTATTAAATCCCATTGTGTAAATCCCAGTTGTCCATCATAGCATGGAACGCCGAGTTGATGATTTCTTGAGAAAGATGAATTGTTTTTGTGTGTCTCTCTCTTTCTGCAGTGCGCTTATGACACTTCATCAAAGTCAAGCCAATGTGAAGATAGACCACTGGGTACTAAATCCTAAACTCATCTGTTACTTCTGTTTCAGAATAGAACAGTGCAGCATGCTGAGAGCAAACGGCAATGATTCCAACCAAAACAAATTAATATTGGGGGAGAGGCAATTGAAATGAATTCTAATAGCAACATAATAATAATACATTATAAAGAAGTTCCAATAGTTTGCTTCTTTGGACTTGCTTCAACTTTCAACGTCAGGCGTGAAGAAGCCATTCGAAGAAGCAAATTATGTTAAATTAACAAAATAACAGAACTGGTTCTCCATGAACTCCAAATGTTAAAACCTTGCCTTCATTAAAGTGTCAATGTTTCTTTTGAAATTCAGCTCAGTCTATTGCTCTGATAGACATGCGCAAGCTGATTGAAAAGCTTGTGTCTTTGAAGATGCAGAGATGAAAGTGGAGCGGGGGAGATGATTTTAAGCTGATCTGACAGCACAGACGCTCTCTTGTTACAGCCAAGATGTGGGTTGCCAGGTACTACCCAGGACATGCCATCTGCTGTGGAACTGTGTCTGGTGTACAGTTACTCAGTTGATTGCCGGCTGAAATGTTGCAGAGACTTATTAGATGGGCATTCATGACTTGGTTCCTTTCTGAGGATATAACCATCAGGGCAGTGCTTGTTGGAGCTCTGCTGTGTGGAGGTGTAAAGTTTGCACTGAACCCTTGGTGCCCCCAGTTGATCTCTGCGGGTGGTTGCCTGGAAGCGGACAATTGTCTGCTGTGCGGACGGCGGAGGTGAGGCACGTGGCTGGGGAGACTGATTCGAAGTATAAACTACAGTAAAATACTTTTGTTTCTCTCAGACCTTTGCAAAATGATTTGTTTTCACTGAATACCCAGCAGCTGCCATGGGCAAACATGAATTTCCTAAAGAGGAATGCAGGGCCAAAAGTTTCCTGATGCTTACAAGGGTGCTGATAGCAATAGCTGATTTGTGCCAACTCCAGTGGTGTAAAGAATTACATATTTCCTTATTCTCTGAGCCAGCATTTAATCATTTTTGCCTTCATATATTAGAGCTTTGGCTCTGCTCTTGCCACCTACATTGGAGATCTGAACTGGGAGGAATTGGGTGCTTGGCGAGGAGCAGAACAGTTGGATCTTGTTGGAACCTCATTCCAAGGGAAACTAATAATCATTGCCATCTCTTGTTTCAATGTCCCCGCGTTGCTCCGTAGGAAATTAAGGAACCAGTTTCAAGGGATTTGTGCATAGAATAGCATGGAGCAAGCAGCCTCAATTATGTATTGCATCTCATTGCAGTGAAAGCTGGATTGTTAAGTAGAGTAATGGACAATTCTAGAGTTGTGCATTCTCTTAGTGCTTGTGAATTCTGGCTCCAAATGCGACTTAAAAAGATAACTTTTTTTTAAAAAGTACGCATTATATGTAATGATAAATAACCTTAACATGGTTCCTTGAGTTTAACTCCAGATGAATTGATAGGTTATTGCAGTGTGTCCTACCAACTGCTTAGAGTATAGACTGTAGCTCTTACTTATCAATAAAGTACTGAACTGTGAAAAATATTGAAGGTATCTCTGTGATGGAACGCAAACATTTATGGATGCAATAGTGTATTTTTACTCAGTGACTCCCCAAAGGGTGTTCTTTAAAGCGATTTTTTGTTTCAGAGGCCAATCTATCAAGAAAGGCAATCCATCAGGTGATGTTAAGCATAGTTTATGAAGTCATTATATCCAGCAGCTATTTATTTGCAGGACCCAATGCCCTAACTTTTTCCACAGCAACCATCTCGTGGGTGAAATTGAAATCTGTGGGTTAGTCGTTAAATAAGCAAGCTTATTATCTATCAGCAATAACGATAAGTGAACATTGATTATAGAGAATCGGTATTCTACCATATTTAAGTTTAATAATAAAAACCCTCATTTCCCTGCCCTTTTGTTTAAGTGCATGATAATTTAACTGGAACTTGCAAAGCGTTATCTTAATCACACATGACATTGTTACTTTAAGCTTAGAAACTTAAGCGGTGAAATTTAAGGCGTTTTGTAACCCATTCCTTGAATTAATTAGCATAAGCAATGGGTCGAACCCTGCAAATTTCACTCCAAAGCTTTTAAGGTAAACAATAGCATAAACAAAATGATCCACGGTTATGTCTTAAATTTTACGGCCAATTCATGATGTAGTAATCAGCATGTCCATCTCTGTGCTTCTTTTAGATGACGCATTTGTTTGACAATGGAGGTACTGTCTTCTTTGCCATCTTCATGGCGATCTGGGGTAAGTTGATTCCGTACAATCACTGTTTGCACAGCCGCAACATTTTGGCTCCCGTTTTCTCGGATGTAACCAAGAGTTACTGATGTTGCGCTCAGGAGTTTTATTTGATATGTTTTAGGACTTTGGACTTTTGGGCTTGTGTTACTGCTATTTTTGCCTGCCTCCTGGCACTAAGGCAGCACGCTTTTCTTCATTTACTCGGCGTTAGCAAACTGGTACATCACATGCTATTTGTGCGATCGCTTCATGTGACATTGCTGTGCGAAGGTGTCATGTAATCCATCTGAATCACATCATTCACATTCTCCAGCTGCCCTGGATGGTAAAGTGATATTTCATTCATGACAGCAGGGTTGTAGTACGCAGCACCCCCTTGGTAGCGTAAATCAATGGCATCGGTTGTATTTTCCAAGCGGAGAACTGGGGTAAAACGGGGGATAAAAGTTGAACATGTCATTTAGTGACATTTTTAA
The DNA here is from genome assembly GCA_035084275.1 of Hydrolagus colliei. NCBI lineage: Eukaryota > Metazoa > Chordata > Chondrichthyes > Chimaeriformes > Chimaeridae > Hydrolagus > Hydrolagus colliei. The sequence goes on from CM068757.1 coordinate 3,301,179, forward strand.
GTGCAGAAAATGGCTGCGATGCTTTATGATTTTCTACACTCGCTAAAATTTAGAAGTGAAATGAACCTTATAATAATAATAATCCTTGCATTTGATATAGCGCTTTCCACATCTTATCAACGTCCCAAAGCGCTTCACAGAATATACTGTAAAGTGAATTGACTGTATATATTTGTGGGCGAATCGCGGCAGCCAATTGCGCACAGCAGTGTCCCACACACAGTCGTGGATTGAAATGACCAATTTTATTATTGTGTTTTTTTGGAGGGATTATTATTAGGCGTGTGGAGTAAGGAAACTTGCCCAAGGTTTCGCCCTGACCTGCCTGGATTCGAACACAGGTCTCCCCAGCTTGGTTTCCCCAGCTTGCAAGACAAGTGCTCTAACCACTGAGCCACAGGAGCTCCACAAATGTTTTAATAGATTCAAAAGTAGAACTGTATTATATAATTATATTATATCATTGAAGCAAATCTGTCTGAACGCTGTAGTGGATAGGGATATAATCCAGCATACTATCATCCATGCTCGCACTGTCCAGGTTTAAAATCAAACACTGGACAGATGACACCGTGATTGATCCTTGTGGAGTCGCAAATTCATTTAGCGCTTGCACTTTTTGTGTGACTTTCCCAGGAATCATAAAACACAGAGCTGTTTCAACCCAGTCAGTTCTACTTTTGAATCTATTAAAACATTCGTGCAATGACTGGAGTTTGCGCTAATATAGTTGCAGAATATTGATTTCACGTTTAGCTGTATAATGAGAGTGCATAAATCCTAAATTCCCACAACTGATTTTAGAGCAATACAATCTCTGTTGATCCCATTTTAGGCAAATGTATCAAAAGTTAATGTTCATGGGATGAATGTTGCATGGCATGCTAAGGAAATGGCTCACCTGGATTTGAATGTTTAAAACATTATTGTGTTGAAAGTTAACGCATTAAAACCCCAGCTTGCTGGACTAATGGGGGAAGAGATCAAGTCTGGCAAGTGAGAAATTCTGGCTAAGTGTAATTACAATGCTTTTACTGCAAATACAATGAAGCAGCATCTACTGGAGGGTTTTCAGTGCTGATAAATGCCACTGCCAATGAGCTATCTTCTGCTCGTAGGATTCAAAGTGAGTCAAATTTTGGGGTGCTCGGTGTAAGTCTATCCCTGGCTACTGAAGGGCAGCAAGGATGATGAGGCAGGGGAGCAGGCTGATGGAAATCTATACACGATCCTGTGGAAATTTTGCGAAAACAATTAGGTTTTGAGCTCAATCCGGTGAGGAATGAATTCTCAATACCCAGATACCAGTAAACCCAGGATTTTACTGTACTTCAAGAAAAGTGTACTGTTGCAATTCTTTAGGATTTTGGGGGGTATTGTAAATTGAAGAGGCTATTGATAGTGGATGTCCAATTCATGGCATCTCACTGTCTCCAGTCAAAGAGCAGTCAAAGACTCAATAGCAAGTCTATTTGTTCTGATCCATGGTTAGGAACTGGTTCAATCTTCAGCCCATAAGTGAAAGCCACTATAGTGTAAGTTGTTGTTGTTGTGGGTGGGGAAACTAGGGTTTTATCAGCTTTGACACACAATGCCAACCCTAGGGGGAACATAGGAACAGGAGTAGGCCATTCAGCCCTTAGAGCCTGTTCCGCCTTTAATTAGATCATGGCTGATCTGTACCTTAACTCATTCCTCCAATTCCAATTTCCCGCTTTCTCCCCGTATCCCTTAATAAGAGTATTATGACCTAACAAAAAAATCTATCAATCTCACTCTTGAAGGTGTGGATAGATCCAGCATCTGTGACCTTTAGGGGGATAGAATTCTAGATTCCTACCACCCTTTAAGTGAAAAAATGCTTCCTGATTTCACTGTTGAATGGCCTGGTTCTAATTTTAACAGTATGCCCCCTTGTTTTGGAGAAGCAGCACAACTGTAGGATTTCCTATTATAAATTTCGGGGAGTTATAAAGGGCAAACATTTTTAATTTGGCACGGCAGATTTTCAGCATCAATTCTCTTCCAATCTCAGGCGTACAAGTTCTTTAAATGTTATTCAGGATTTGTTTACTTGTTGCGTCTCTCGATTGAAGCGTTAATTTTTTTTTAAAAAGAGATAGATTGAAGCTGTTACTGTTAAGGTCACTGAGCAGAAATTACTTTGAAGAACATACTTTGCTAGCCAGAATAGTCCGTCTTTGGAAACGCAATAAAATGTACAGCAGTCCATGAAATATTTCAGCAAACCCTGACATACTTCATATGTGCCCGCATTATCTGCCAACACATAAACGTTTGGCATCATATTTAGTATTTTGTGAATTGGATTTGCTTTCTGCCAAGTATTCAGTAAGGAATTAGAGCTACTATACTTTAAGGATTAGTGTGTTATAGAGAGCGGGGCTTTCATTAATTCCTTACCTGGATTGTTTGGAAGGTTATCGTACATTCTATGATGGCTGAAGAGTTCCGACTTATTGTGTTTACACAAAACGTAAACCAGGAGCACGGCTGAGAGAATTGCCAAAGTGGAGCCAAGGACGACACCAAGCGTAATACTCATGTGTGTATCCCTGTTGACCGGATTTAGATCTGAAACATTTTGTAAATCAAGGTGACCATTAAAAACCAGTGTGGGCACTGTGAGTGTGATTCAGAACAGCGCCCACCGAGTAAAGCACAGAGAAATGATGCACGCAACGCACGTGTGAGAAAAATACTGAACAATAATTCAAAATATCTTGAAAGGTTTGGAATATGCACAAAAATTCTTTAGTTCATCTAGGGCGAAAAATTTATGTGCACCTAATAAATTGTCGGTGCCTTGTGCTATTTCTTTAAAAAACCTTACCTTTTCCATTCAGAGATGTGTTAATAGATGTACCATTGTAGGAACTGCTGGTAGTAAATACAATTGTTGAGGTGCTGATGTTGCTCACTGGCGTGTTGGGCTGTAGGGTCGATATTCCGTTCGTGGTGTTCCCAGTGGGGACGGACGACGGGGTGTTTACTATCGGTCCGTGAGTGGTCTGATTTGTCGGGTTGTATCCAGTGCCGTTGGAATCAGCCTGGATTGTGGTCACTGTAACGGCGCTGTTGTCGCCGAGTGTTACAGTGATAATGCTGCCACCGTTGGCTGATGTAGGCAATGGCGCGGTGCTGCCGTCATTATCCGTCACGATCGAGCCGCTTGTCGTTTGGGGCCACGGGGTCGTTGGCGTAGTTGAACCTGCCGTGCTGCCGGTGGGAGCAGCGCTGCTGGTCCAAGTTGTTTCGGCCGCGGTGGTAATAAGCGAAGGGTCGTCACTCGCTTTCTCTGTCCCGGGAGCTTCAGTTGCGGCAATCGTCGAGCCAGCACCAGCAGTAACTGGAAGTGGCGTTGAGGTGATATTAGATGAAGTCGGCGATACTGATGTCTCACTTTGGCTTTCAGCAACGGCCCACGTGAAGCACATTAGAAGTGTGGTCATTAAAGCTGTCGGAAAGCATGCCATTGTTCTGTCTCTTCCGGCTACAATCCTGCGAAAGGTTACTCATTAAGTACAACTGAAAGAGCACCTCAACATTCCTTTAGAAAATAAACTAATTGTAGCATGTCACACGCTCTGCTAAATGAACAGTGCAAGTCATCCACAATTTTAAACCGAACCATGTTTACAGCATGCTATTATTTAGTTACAAAAATTTCTTTGGCCAGACAGAGGTGAACAGTGATAAATAAGAATGGAATTAGGATAACAGAAAAGGAAGAAAAGGTTTCACAAGTACTGTCCGTCAAAAGATTTATTTACTTATGACCACTTTTGTACTGTCTTTTCGTGTCTGAACATGCAGCGGACAACGCACAGTTCGGTCATTGTTAAAAACAGCAGAAGGAGTGACTCGATTGGCATTAAATTGCCAGATCAAATTCAGTCATTATTTGGCTTCATTTAATTTAGTCTGCCGTTGCTTTGCTCTTTGTACCCGCACCAACTTTGTGTGAACTGTCTGTTATAAATGGTTGTCTATGTATTGAAAGGATGAACTCGACTTTTGAAAGCTACCCAAATGACTCGCCCTCTGTTGATCGAATCCTTGTTTGAATTCCATTGTCAGGTCAGAAGATAAACTTAATTGAATGGCTGGCATCACCTAAACGTTGCCTCACCCACTTTTCCCGAAGGTGAAACATTGAGAGAGTATCATTTGTTCATGAACAAGCACTTTGCAAAACCTTTCAAAGAGATGGCCATAATTGAATACAAAGAAAATGGTCTCCCTGTTCTGTGTTTCTGTGTGTGCCATAGTATTTGACAAAAATATAATGAACATAAAAGACATCTTAATCTACTATGAAAGTGACTCCAGTATCGCTGGCTGTGTAGCAGTAACCAAATGTTCACAGCTAGTGGCTAGACTTAATATTCACTAGGATTGTTGACATTGAAAGAGGAACTTTGAATGGCAAATCTATTGAGCTTGTGATTAAATGTGTTGTTTAGTGCATATGGATTATGTTTCTTGAACTGTCCTTTTGTGTTTCGCTTTCAATCACATGTTTATCCCGCAGGAGATGAAACCATGTTTCTTCCAGTATCGGTGTTGGGGAAGAGACTGATTCCTACCTTGCTCCCGCATTGTGCTGGTTAAGCTGGCTACAGCGTTTTTCCCTAAAATACAGTCAGTGCACTTTACAATATATCCCGTGATGCCCTTTCAGATATCCTCCCAGTGCGAAATGCGCTATTTCAAATGTTAGTTTTATAAATAAGATAAGGCCTGTTGTGTGATTTTGGTGTTAGGGGTTTAACATTTCTGCCCCCAAATCATCACTTAATCCAGATTGTTCTGCGCTTTTGTTTCAGGGAGCGTTGCCACATAAACGCAAACATACACCTACAGCATAAACTGTCGGGCCTTGAATACAAGGCTTTTATTTTCCAAAAAAACACACCCAATCATTCTATTGGTGGCAAGAGTGTGTGCAGTGATAATTATAACCCCCAAATTGCTTGTCGATTGCAACACCCGAAAGAAATCATGTGCCCTTGGCAACAAGCAGTAGGTGTGGTGTTATCATCATCATTCCAAGTCATCAGCCCCTCCACTGACGAAAAAAATACTCTTGTTTTCTATTTCACAAGAGTTGTCTTTTATGTGCCCTTCAGAGTGAGTCAGAGTATTGTGCCGAACTGAGGTACTAATGCCCCAGGATCATGCAATGACCCAGATAAAACTTATTTTCTTTGTCAGCAGGTTTAGTCAGTGGGCTTTGTTCAGGCCATGCACGCTTTCAATTTCCTCTCTTCCTGCCACCCCTCACCAGACAAAGTTTCCCCCCCTGTCTCTCCCGGAAGGGTCAACTTATGCTAGGACCCACTCACCTTTTATACAGATAGCCCACTAATACTTCACCTTCCAATCAAGATATAAACAAATTGTTGCCCTCTTGCTCCATGGAGTCCTGTAGCTCAGTGGTTAAGAGCACTCGCCACACAAGTGTGAGTACCTGTGTTCGAATCCAGGCAGGTCAGGGTGAAACCTTTGGGCAAGTTTCCTTACTCCGCACGCCTAATAATAATCCCACCAGAAAAAAACACAATAATAAAATTGGTCATTTCTATCCACGACTGTTTGTGGGGGACTGTTTGTGTGCTCAATTGGCTACTGTGTTCGCCCACAAATATACAGTCAATTCACTTTACAGTATATTCTGTGAAGTGCTTTGAGACATCTAGAAGAAGTGAAAGGGGCTATATCAAAGTGCAAGGATTATTTTTTATTATTATTATGGGTTTCTGTGCTCCCTGAGCTCGCCTTAGGATCAATTCTTGTGAGGAATATTTAGCATTCTGTACACAACGAACTGAGCAAAGAATGCCAGCAGATTCCTCAGCCGTGAAGGGCATCTAAATGGTTTAGTGTCACATTGAACCAGACCACTGAGCCACTAGGGAGCTTCTTATGTTTTATATATAGAAACTTTTCATTGGAAACACAACCGAGAGTCAACTTGGCCTGTTTTTAATACTGTACTACTACTACTAATAATAATAATCCTTGCATTTGAAATAGCGGTTTTTCATGTCTTCTGGACATCACAAAATGCTTCACAGAATATACTGTAAAGTGAATTGATTGTGTGTATATGTGGGCGCTATCTTGTCAGAAACTTCAGAGGAATGAGAGCGAGAGAGAGAGACCGTGATCTCTGGCTTGTTCTCTGTTGCCGGCGTTGATTGATTTCAGGCAAAAAGAAAAATCAGTGAGTGAACATTGTGTGCCTGTTGCATTTGGGAGTAATTCGCGTAACAATCTGAAGGCGCCATATTATACTACTTGCGCTCCAGTTAATTATGTTTGAATCATACAGAGCAGCTACATTGACTTCTGGAGATGATTACTGAGCAGGTGTCGACGTGGGGGGAGAGTGGGGTGGGGGGGGCAGGGAAACAGCATCTCGCTTAACAAATGTGAGACTGTGTTATCAATTACCACCATCAATATTATGCAGAAACTTTGATTCAGAAAGCACTTACCTTGATGAGTTTTGAGTTGGATGTGGGGTTTTAAGGCTGGCGAAAACACTTGTTTGTCAGAGAGGCTATGCACTGTGTAACTCAGGTGAGCAGTGTGATGTGGCAGACTGGATTCAGTGCGTAAACTAGAAAAGCAAGTTCAGCCTTTTGAAGCCTTATAATGTGTGTCGGAACTGGTTTGACCTGATTTTGCTGTTACCCTATTCATGTATTTTAAGGTATTGGCTTACAAAAAAGCAGAGGCCGTAAAATACGTGCATGTTAAATAGAGAATAGATGGGCGGGTATTCAGGTGATTTTATTGTACAAGACGTTCTCACAATACACAAATCTGACGTGCAATCTGTTGTTCGGTTAAATTCTTTGCCAGTCTGGTTAAAGCGCATTGTTAGCTGGAATACCAGGACTTGTTAACATCGATAAGACTTTTCGACACCCCCTCCCATTTCTTACGTGAAAACCAAGAACGCTATTATGTGGGTCAAGCCTAGTTACATTAAAGTTCCATTAAAAACCCACAGCAACCCCACCCGCCCTGCGGAATTTAGCTACGCTATCATTCCTGTACATGGAGTCCTGTAGCTCAGCGGTTATAGAGCTCGCCTTACAAGCGAAGAGACCTGAGTTTGATTCCAGGCAGGTCAGGACAAAACCTTGGGCAAGTTTCCTTACTGCACACGCCTGCTAATAATCCCTCTAAAAACAATTTTTAATTGGTTATTTCAATCCATGACTGTTTCTGGGACAGAGCTGTGCGCAATTGGCTGCTGCGTTTCGGCCACATATACACAGTCAATTCACTTTACAGTATATTCTGTGAAGCCCTTTGAGACGTCCAGAAAACATGTAAAGCGCTACATCAAATGCAAGGATCATTATGTGACAAAATGGTTTCTGAAGCAGCTCATTGAATTCACACCATCTGTTAACCATGGAAGTTATTTTTAAATTGTATGTGAAATGGAAGCTTTGTAGCTGGAAATGTAATAGACAATTGACAGCTAAATAAAATGGTGAGATTTTAAAACAGTGTCATTTAGTGCGGTAGAGCTTTTCAGTATTTCCTTCAGAATTACATTTATATAAATTACATTGAACATTATTCAAGTAAGGTGTTGCGTTCACCATACTATAACTTCTGCAACTCAACAATAACAACAGCTTGCAGTTATATAGCAGCCCACACATAAGGCAATAATACCTCAGTGTGTTTACTCCCCAGTGTTTAAGTGATGATCAACAGCAGCAAATTACATTTCTGTAGGCTGCAACATGCAGTGTAGTGTCTCAGAGTCCTCGATCACGTCTAATATTCTTCAAAAAAAAATTGTTCATTTCAATCCACAACTGTTTGTGGGACACTGCTGTGCGCGATTGGCTGCCGCATTTCGCCCATATACATATACAGTCAATTCACTTTACAGTATATTCTGTGAAGTGCTTTGTAGAAGATATGAAAAGCGCTATATCAAATGTAAGAATTATTATTATAATGAGAGGAGCAGACACCAAAGCACCAGAGGCAATATTGTTCTTTGAAAAATCAATTTAGAATACTTTTGCATTCCACAATTTTTGCTTGAATATTCTAATGTTTTACTAATTTGATCCTTACGGTTGGTCTGCACTGTGCAGTTAACCCACTGCACTTCCATCCCAGGTGGTTGTTAGCAGAGACAAACTTGCCCTCCTTTGGCAAACCTGTACTGTAAGAATCCTGAGAGACTTACGTTGTCAGTGTGACTCAATGGCACTCTGTGTGACATGGATCAGGGAAAAATGCTTTCTTCCCTACATGCCCCACAACCCCGTATTATTGTGATGCTAGACCTGTTAGGATTGGTCTGTTGATGCAGTCCAATCCTCTGTTCAGGTAATATGACTGAATTAGGTCCTGTCTATTTTGATTGTTTCCTTTGACCTCTGGGTGTGTTGCATTTTAATCATATCTTCATGATGTACCTGGGCTGGGCATTGTAGGTGAAACTATTTATCCATTCGTCAAGATGATGGGAGTGGAAGGGAGTGCTGTAGATCTACGTTTATTTGGAATTCTTAGCAATGTTAATCCAGCTGTTCGAGCAGAACTCCTTTTATGTAGATAGGATGTTGAGTTGTTTTTAATTGCGTCTTACATTGGTTTAATTGCGTCTTACATTGGTTTAACTTTTATTTCATTTTTGTTGTTTGAAATAGGCTAGTCTGAATTCTAGAAGGAATGCCAGCTTTTGCTTTCGCTTTTACATAACTTCTTTTCAACCTTCTTTAAGGCTTCTTTGCGATTAACAAGAATATTGCTCGTGTAAGTCAAACATCTAGAAGATTTTTGTTTTTAACATTAGCTGAGTTGCTTGCCTCTCCCACCTTCTGTGAGAATACATTATTGTTAATATCATCACACTATCTTTTGAAGGATCTGTTCCTTCATTTGGAACAGTATACATTTAGAGCTCATTAAATTTTTTTAAAAAATCTACAATAATTCTAACAGAATTCATTACACCCCTCCAGGAAATAGCTTGTGATGCAAACAAAAAACAGGATACAGTTTTTAGAGAAATTGGTTTCTATGTAAGTGGTTTGAAGGTGTACTCTGCCGTCCCTGAGTGTTTGTGTGTGTGGAAAATGAACGAGAAGTCATTACAGTAGAATACAGTTCACATCGATATAAGACCTCTCACCGAGCCTGATAGACACCTCGAGTTGAGGTTGTAAAATCCCACCGAAAGACCTTCCACTTCGACCGTGCCTTCGGCCATCCTCGCATCCCCAACTCCCCGCCCTCCACCCATCCTAACCCCAACTCCCAGCTCAGGCCCCCAAAAAACCTCATTGCCCAGTGCCCAGGGACATCTTTCCAACGTGAAACGGTGCTGTACAAGTGTATGTTGTTGTTGTTGGGAGCAGGCAGACAGATTACTCTTGCGCTGCGCGAATTGTGCCCGTGGACCAGCTGAAGAACCAGCAAAGTGCAGGCGGAGTGTGTTTGTTGCGCCGCTGTGACCATGAATTGCCCTCTAAAGTTCCCTCGGTGCTCCCACCAAACTCAACCCACTGAGATCAGAAACAGTTTTGAGAAATTGTAGTTGCGGCTTGCTGTGTGATTAAGCCAGTGTGTTGGACAAGAGCTCCGCGGGAACAGGTGCTTCTTGTAAACTGGATTCCATGTGCCGGCACTGCTCCTACTGAGGATAAAATGTTTTCTCTCTCGTATCGTTTTGCCTTTGATTTTTAAAGCGGGCTTGCTTGTTTTTGTGTCTCTACAGCAACCGTGTTTCTGGAGTTCTGGAAGAGGCGCCGGGCAGTCTTGACGTACGACTGGGACCTGATTGATTGGGAAGAGGAAGAGGTTAAGTTCACAGAAGTTTACTGCGAGCACATTGTGTCGCACAGAAAGGCATCCCCGAACTCCAAATTATGAGGCTCCATGAATCCGATATGCTCCTTCTTTGACCGCTCTCATCCACAGAGATTATTTAGTGATTTGAAAGGAACCTTTGATAGCAGGTGTCATAATACAAACAACAGACAGACACGACAGCCTGAATGACCCCCCCTCCTACATTGGAACAGTCTTATGTATTGTATTAAGAAGCACAAGCTACTTTGGGTTTGTTTTAAAGTTTCTGCAGTATTTTTCTAATCCAGACAATATCTTTAACGTTCAAATAGTTGATGCGATGCGCGTCTTAAATCAGTCCCACCTGAGAAATAAGGCTGTTACTGGGTGGGTTAACAAGTCTGTCTCATCTACTAAGACGTTAAACTCAGATCCCACTGGTCTGTGCGGATGGACGTTAAAGATCCTGTGTCATTATTATTGGAAAAGAGAACCGAGATTTTCCCAGTGTCCTGGCCAACAATCTCCGAAACAAAATTGCTAACTCACTACCATGGCCGTTTGCAGGACATTTATCCACAATTGGTTGCCGTCGTTTTACCCACGTGAAACACAGTCACAACACTTTACAGTATATTCCGTGAAGCGCTTTGAGACGTCTCGAAGATGTGATCAGGGCTGTATCAAATGCGAGGCTTATTCTCTCGCGGATAATGAAAGGTGTGCGTTATGAGGGAATAAACGCGATGTGCCTGCTGACCAGGTGTTTGCGGTGAAAATATCTGAATAACGTTGCAATGTCTGCTTTGACAGGAGGAGCTTCGCCCTCAGTTTGAAGCAAAATATTCCAAAAAAGAACGGGTGAATCCCATCACGGGAAAGCCTGAACCATTCCAGCCGTTTGTCGATAAACTCAGCCGACTGCTCGTGTCCGTCTCAGGAATATTCTTCATGGTAAGGTCCGGTACAGTCTTATTGCCACTTACTTTTTCCCTGAACAGATGCTTGAGAATCTTTTTTCTGTGTCATTTTTCTATTAACTGAGAATTTGTGCAGATTTACACCCTCCACAGCTACTTCTGGGCAAACAGTCCCTGTCCTCTCGTTATCCTGACATTTCAAACTAACTACATATCGATACGTTCCAATGAAAAAAATCCCAAATGTGTTCTGCGAAATGTATAGAGGTCATTAATGTTCAACAAACCAAAGGCAATGGCATAACATTATTGGACCTATCTGCCTAGCTTCATTTACTTTCTCGCTTGCTTAGTTTGCTCGTGTCTTCTTGCTGAATTCCCATCGATGGATTATCGCATTTAAAGTATTGTTTTCGAAGGACATGGGAGCATTGGTGGCAAGGATAATGGCAGCAACGCGGCATTAATCTGGTGGCTGTTGCCTCTAGATAGAGGAGGATGTCACTCCATCCAGAGGAAACTGCCCCCGGGCGACGGCCTCTCCCACGACCGCATGAAAACACTGGCCGTTTGTGTGTCTGTCATCGGTCTACTCTTGTTCCTCTCCCAAAGGCCATCAAAGCTGTTTATATACTGTGCTTGTGTACTCAAAGAACTCAATCCACGACTGTTTGTGGGGCACTCCTATGTATAATTGGTTGCTGTGTTTCGCCCTGTGAATATACAGTCACTAAGCTTTACAGTATGTTCGGTGATGCGCTTTGGGACATCTCGAAGACGTGGTCAGGCGCTATTTCGAATGCATGGATTATTATTTATTATGTGGACTGTAAGGAGCTATACTAGAGAGTGAATTTGAGTCAGTGTATTTGTGTTTGGCCGGGAATCACAGATCTCCTTCCTTGTTGCCCTCTGGTATTTTGACCCCACCTGCACACACAGGTACACAGATCCATGCTGAATTATTGCCTCTGGTGCTTTGGATTCTGTTCCCCTTGCCCAAGGATTCGCCCTGACCTGTCTGGATTTGAACACACGGGTCTCACGCTTGTAAGGCGAGTGCTCTGATCACTGAGCACCAGGACTCATTGTAAATGGTCAGGCAGGGACCATCTAACATCTAACAGCAGCCTTGAGGTGATTTGGACCCCGTTCTAATGGAGATGCAGCGCGAATGCAATTTAGATATGCGCAGAATTGCGCATCAGGACCCGGCGGAGTGCATAACTCTTTGTGTCATTATTTTATCAATAAGGTATTTCACAGCGAGGATATATGGATGAGAAATAAAATATTGCAATCAGTTCTATTGGGGCTGACAAATTGAAAGTGACTGCAAACGTACTATGCGTATGCCCAGAAGGACTCGCTATCTGTCTGTCAACAATGACCCTGCTAAAAAAACAAACAACTAACTGCGATTGACGTCTATTGGCTGAACTAGTTCCTCGATCATTGATTGTGAGTTCGTTTCTGTGAATTTTCAGGGCAGTTGTCACATTGTGGGCATTCAGAACACTGAAGTGGCCAACCGCATTGACCAGCGCAAACCCCCCCCCACTGACAGAATGAATAGAATAAAACCCAGAGAAGAGTTACAATGATTGATGGTTGTTGGGATTTACCTGTCATTCCTGATAGATGGCTGAAGAGTTTTGTTTTGTGTGGGGGGGGATTTCTATTCAAACCTTCTCATCCAAATTTACTGCAAACTCAGAGTAATGGCCCACCAATACGTGGAGTCCAGTAGTTCCAGAGATTAGAGCAACAATCGCCTTGCAAACAAGAAACTGGAGTTCGATTCCAGGCAGGTCAGGGTGAAACCTTGGGCAAGTTTTCTTACTCCACACGCCGAATAATAATCCCCACAAAAAATACTAAAATTGGTAATTTCAATCCACGACTGTTTGTGGGACACTGCTGTGTGAAATTGGTTACTGCCCACAAATATACAGTCAATTCACTTTACAGTGTATTCTATGAAGCACTTTGAGAAGTCTAGAAGACCTGAAAAGCGCTATATCAGATGCAAGGATTATTATTATTCAGTTCATTTCAAATTTTTTAAGAAAAGTTTTTATACAGCGGGATAGAGTTAGCATGTGTTAAATTGTTTCCATTTATGTCTAAAGCACAAGATAAGCACGCGCTGTTAATGGCGTTCCTTTCGACCATGCCTTCATCTAAGCTTCCCACCTCCCCCCAAAACCACACCTCCCCACCCTGCCCTCCATCACTCTCTGGTACCAAACCAAAGCTCAGAAGCAAACATCTCATTGTCCAATGCCTTGGGACATCCACCCAACATGAAAGGTGCTATAATAATAATAATAATACTCCTTGCATTTGAGATAGCATCTTATCATATCTTCTGAACATCTCAAAGCTCTTCGCAGAATATACTGTACAGCCTATTTGACTGCATTTTGGGCAAAACGACCACATAATGCTACTTGTTATTCTCATTGTAAACCGTTTCTGTGTGGGATCTCGTGTAGCCACGTTTCTTTTCTTCTTCCTCTCCTCCATGTAGATCTCGCTGGTGCTGTCGGCAGTCTTTGGTGTGGTTGTGTACCGTCTCGTAACCATGGAGTTCTTCGCTTCTTTCCAGTGGGAGTTTATCAAGAAAAATTTGCAGTTCGCTACCGCAGGAACTGGAGTCTGCCTCAACTTCATCATCATCATGTCTCTGAATGTGGTAGGTTGATGCCTTGCCCAGCCTCACCTCGCTTTACCCTGCGTGCTTTATGTACCCTATGGATTCGAGGATGATCATGCCAAATTGACGAGTTATTTGTTATAATTTGGGACACCTTTCCATCAGTTTGCTTGTTGCCAGGTAGCTTACGATCTGATATGTGTGGGCAAAAGCTCCTGCAGTTTGTATCTCACAGAAACTGTATGATAACCAAAGCGCTAGTCAATTCTAAACTGTCAGTTAACCTTCCCCCTTCTGGGCTTGAGATTCTGTTACCCTGACCAATGGCCAATTTTCCCAGGTAGCTAGTTTACATATTCTCTTAGTGAACCTCCTTTACAAGAGCTGTTTGGTGCAATAGCAGGGAGGGAGAGAGAGAAAGCTATGTGGGGGGAATCAGTCTACAGTGCTACAGATCTTGGGGCTGAGACACAATATCACAGCGGGTGGAATGACGGCTCAGGCAATTTAATAGAGTTGTGGACCAGAGGTATTGAAAAGGAGCCTGCGTTGTTGTAAGCTTGTTTACCTGTGGAAAGAATCCAGCATTAGACCATGAGATTCGCAAAAAGAATCTGTACCACCGTTTTGAACAAATGGAATTGCGAGTGATTGATGGTACTAATTATAATAATAATCCTTGCATTTGATATAGCGCCTTATCACAGCTTCGAGACATCTCAAAGCGCTTCACTGAATATATGTAAAGTTAACTGGGTGTATATTTTATGGGTGAAATTGATATTCACACACTGTCCGTACATTGTTGGCTAAACTACTTTTGATTCAGTTGCTGCCTTCTGACACAGATTCTTTTCCCCACATCAAAAGGTCTACGAGAAAGTTGCCTACCTGCTTACAAACTGGGGTAAGTAAATGGCACTAATAATGGCACCAATCTGCGTATCGATGAAGCAAGTCAACCGACTTAAACTTGTTGGCTTCTCGTAACAGCATCGCAAACCGTGTGCGATACGAGTTCATCAGTCGGGAATTGCTAAGAAAAAAAAACGTCTCCACATTGTGGCTTTATTGGGAAACGCGACACTCTGCGGTTAGTGGTTTTTTGAAGCGCAGTAATTTCTAACCAAGGTTCCTTGATTGTTTATTGGAAAGAGTGTCCTGACTCGGTAGTTGGGATCATGAGGGGTGGAGGGCGAGGAGGGTGTATTATAATATAACATCACCATAACAGGCTTCAGTATCTCTGCTCGATAGTGTGGCAGGTGATCCAAACCATTAACATATGACACATCCACAACAAGCCCAAAGGCCTGATGTCTCCATTCAAGACAGAGAATTGACTCTTCAGAGAGAGAGAGAGAGAGAAACACGGAGATCATGCAAACCACAGACACTTTTAACACATGATTTTTGGAGGTAAACACATCTGTTGTGACTTTTGTTGCTCAGCCAGAGATTATCTCTCATTGCAGAGCATCCACGGACAGAGTCTGAATGGGAGAACAGCTTTGCTCTGAAGATGTTTCTCTTCCAGTTTGTAAACCTCAACAGTTCTATTTTCTACATTGCCTTCTTCCTCGGCAGGTGAGTAAATCTTTTTTAAAATGTGCTCCCTTTTGTTTTTTACCTTACCTCTTAGTTTTAAGCTCGCGCGCAAGTTTGTTAGTGCCAAGCCAACTGTTCGGTTTGTGGTTGTAACCCTATCTGTTTCTGTGCTCTGCAGGTTTGCAGGTCGACCAGGCGCCTACGCAAAACTGTTCCACAGATGGAGGCTCGAAGAGGTAATTCTGTCCTGGTGCTAATATTTTTTTCAAACCGAAACCTAGCGACTGCATTCAATCAGAGAGTACCAGTCTGCGCTTGCTTTTGTTACCCCGTTCGCTGCTCTAGATCTTAACGGTGTAAAAGTAAGTGTACTATTAATAATCGCAACAATTCAGTTGCATAAGCTTTAAAACAAAGTTCTGCCTCTTCCTGGACTATGTTCACTCAAACCTAATGCTCGGGCTGGTGTACTCAAATTGAGTTTGGGAGGAAACAAAATTATACTGAGATTCTCGGACTTGCCCTGAGTTTGGAGGAATTGTTTTTTATTGCCTAAAACCGGTAGCTCAGGCTTGAACGAATCAAGTAGCGTAACGCTCACCTCATAGGCTTTCACTGGTAACTGCTTTAAATAATAATGTGCGTGAACTGCAACACAATGTTTTGTCGTCATAATATGCGATTTGTCATCATTTGCTGCAGTGTCACCCGAGTGGCTGTTTGATTGACCTCTGTATGCAGATGGGCATCATAATGGTCCTGAAGCAAATGTGGAACAATTTTATGGAACTCGGCTACCCGTAAGCTTTATTCTCATCCGTTTCTTAAAACCGAATGGTTCGGTCCGAAATCTCGAACTTTCAGCGGTTCTCGAACTCTCCCGGCAAACGTTTACTTTCGAAGGTTTAATTTCTGCTCCATCCAGCAGCTCCCCCCGACTCACACTCTGGAGTCCCTCGAGCCTTACCTCTTGCCCAGCTGCACCTAATAGAAAAAAATCTAAGAGATTTAATGATCCGCGGCCACAAGTGCGACAAAACGGCTTGTCACCCTGTTGTTTGCGCTGGGCAAACGGTGGCTTGAGAACATTCAAACCAGTAAACCGGTAAACGCCTCGATAGCAATCCTATATTATGATGCTAACTTTCAGGAAAGTTTTGGGGGAAACCAAAAAGATCCTGAAACGTTTCCGTTTGCAACAAGAACCTCTTCATAATTGCAAAATATGCTATCTAGTGAGCTGCAATGGTATTGCAGCCAGTGGGTTGCACATCACCAGTTAAGGAAGAATCGGTATTGCACAATTGTGGTCACATTCTGAGCTCGAAATTTCTCTGCGTTACCCAACGTGGGCCTGTTGAGTTTCTACAGCTCACCGTTAACATTTCAACTGCTGTAATAATCTCTCGGTCGGTGCTGTCTCTCCAGGCTGTTACAAAATTGGTGGTCACGAAGAAAACTGAAGAAGAGTGGACACAGCGTGCAGAATAAAGTATTTTTACCTCAGTGGGAAAAGGATTGGAATCTGCAACCCATGAACATCCATGGCCTCGTCGATGAATACTTAGAAATGGGTAAAAGCAGGAGATGGTTCAGTTTAGAGGAGAGAGAGAGATTGTGAATGTCATTTTGTGCGCAGTGTCAGCATTTCATTAGTTTAACCCGCTGAATGAGACTGTAAAAATAATCATCCTTGCATTTTGTATAAGACCTTATCATGTCGTGTTTGTGTCTCAAAGCGCCTCACAAAATACACTGTAAAGTTAATTGACTGTATAATGTATGTGTGTGTTTTTGGGACGTCCTCCCGACGTGAAAGGCGCTCTATAAATGTAAATTGTTGCTGTTGTTGTTGTTGTGTGTGTGTATATAAATCGAAGTTGTTTTTTTAACAACAGAATTATATTTGTATACAGTTAAAAGTGTAAAATGTTGTAAGGCGCTGGTAGTAATGCCCGCAAAGTAAACCTATTTACATGTACGATTTTTGACATTGGATGGAATAATCGATGCATCGAGTAATGTTGCTCTATTGCACTAATAATTGTCTTCTCTCTCTCTCATCTAGTTTTGCAGTTTGGCTTCACGACCATATTTGTTGCTGCTTTTCCGCTGGCTCCTCTTCTTGCTCTCCTGAATAATATCATTGAGATCAGGCTGGATGCTTACAAGTTTGTCACACAGTGGAGACGACCATTGCCTGCCAGAGCCACCGATATAGGTAACAAAGCCAGTCAAGTCTTCCCCGTGTCCCGACTAAACACTCCATCAAATCAAATTGTCGGGGAATGACAACACTTTCACGGGAAGCAATTTCCTTTGATAGGGAATAATTCCCTCAATTAGAACAAGCCAGAAAGCCACTAGGTTCAGACCTGTTCTCGAAGGAAAGTCCTTTTTCTTCCTACAAGGATGTTTCTCAACAGAACATCAGCCCCTCTACCCAGCCCTACCCATAAGGTTAGACATAAGAACCTTCAATCATTTTCTTCTGTCCCCAGAGCACAAAGGAACATGAGGGAAGAATGCGAACACCTTATAGTTTCAGAGATAGATTTATAGATTCCAAAAATACGCTAATGTTTCTCGAATGCATATTGTACTGATCCAGTTGTATCTGCAGTTTCTACACATAACCACTGGAGGGAGCAATAACACTTCCTCAGCAAAATCAGTGGCAGAAACGAGAGGATTATAGCAAATACGCTCAGATCCGTTGGATGGTCAGACTGTGAGCAGTGATCTTAAAGTAGGTGCCAACTTGGTTTAGCTCTTGCATCTGGGTCAGAAGGTTGTAGGTTCCAGACCCACTTCAGGACTTTGGAGCGAACAGTCCTGACTGACACTCGAGTGTATAGGATAATAAATAATTCTCAGCATTTGAGTGACCTTCTGACAAAAGTTTATCGACCTGAAATGTAAACTCACTTTCTTCTCTCTATAGATGCTGCCTGAACTGCTGAGTGGTCCCAGTGACTGTTTATTTTTTATTTCAGATTTCTGGCATATGCCAGGATTTTACCTTTTATTTTGATTGATAATAATTCTTCCATTTGAGTACAGCGTTATGTAACTCCAACTCACAAAGTTTTCGGTCAAGCAGTAAATAAACTAGGCGAATGTGACAGCCATGAAGTGACTGATCAATTTATCATGGGGCAAACTCTCTTCTCTTTTCGAACAGATCACTCTTTTCGAACAGAACACTCTTCTACATATGGTTCACCTAAGTTAATACTTTATTGTCACGTTCGTAAACTGATATGAAAACATTACACTCCTCTATGAGGTGACTCACTAGGTCATAAAGTAGCTGTTTTAGGCACCTGCAGGTTGCAAATTTAAGTTTATGTTGTTGTCACAGCCAAGGGAACATTTATTTATATGGTATATATATTATATATATATATATCTATACATATACAATATTTTTAAAATCCTTATAACCTTGAAATAACTGGAAACCTATTTTTCTCTTATTTTCTTCTGTTGCATTCAAATCTATAATTTAATTATAAAATTATCATACACTTGTGCTGGATGTCAACATGATTTAGTTGGTCGCAGTTGCTCTGTTAAAGCAGGGATTAAAACTGCTGCTCGAAAACAGAAAGCAGTTCCTCCCAGTGTCCTGTCCTAACAACCCCTGCACCCATTAAACAAAAAATTAAGAGATAGAAAGAAAAGAGGGCACCATGGGGTTATAAGATAATAATAATCCTTGCATTTGATATAGCGCGTTTCACATCTTATCGACGTCTCAAAGCGCTTCCCCAAAACACTGTAAAGTGAATTGACTGTGTATTTGTGGGCAACACGCGGCAGCCAATTGCGCACATCAGTGTCCCACAAATAGTCGTGGATTGAAGTAACCAATTTTATTATTGTGGGTTTTTTGGAGGGATTATTATTAGGTGTGTGTGGAGTAAAGAAACTTGCCCAAGGTTTTGCCCTGATCTGTCTGGATTCGAAACACAGGTCTCACGTTTGTAAGGCGAGTGCTCTAACCACTGAGCTACAGGAGCTCCACGATGTGGCGTGATCTAATAAGGTGGCAAAACAACTCTTGCTCGGTAGGCTATGTGGGTCGACTCTTGTTTCTATGTTTCTAAGTGTCCCTTTTGCCTTTCTTTGCTAGGAATCTGGTATGGAATCCTGGAAGGAATCGGGGTGTTAGCTGTCATCACCAATGCGTTTGTGATTGCCATCACTTCTGACTACATCCCTCGCTTTGTCTATGCATTCAAATACGGACCTTGTGCGAATAAGGGCTACACCCAGGAAAAGTACGTCTCTCTCTCTCTCTCTTTCGTTTTGCTTTACTTGCAAATATACCAATTTAAATGTTCTTCGTGGCATTTTGTTCATATACAGTACTGAGCATAGATTGTTCTTTAAATGGATTATCTGGCCCTGGTGTGTTAATCCACATGAGTCCCTCACCTTCTCACTTTAATGAAGTTCTTGGAGTCCTGTAGCTCAGCGGATCGACACAGCACTCGCCTCGCAAGCGAGAGATTCACGGCCTGGGTAAAACCTTGGGCTAGTTTCCTTATTCTACACTCTTGATAATAATCCCTCAAAATAAAACAATAATAATTTGGTCACTCAATCCACGACTGTTTGTGGATCGCTGCTGTGCGCAATTGGCTGCTATGTTTAGCCCACAAATATACAATCAATTCACTTTACAGTATATTCCGTGAAGCGCTTTGAAGACGTGATATGGAATGCAAAGATTATTATTATTATCATTATTATTTAACGGTTAAATCTGAAACACTCTCCCTCAATTCCTCCGCAGGTTGCAGTTTAATTCCCTTTTCTAAGTATTGATGGACTTTGCTTCAACTACGGCTTGTGGTGGAGAATTCCACATTCCAAATATCCTCTATGTAGACTTCCTTCCCTGCCTACTGTGTGTCCGGAATGTTTTATTGCTTGCTTGTATCGCGCAATTATTATTATTGCGTGAAATTCTGAACCGGTTTTCAAGCAGCAGCCGACTTTGCGTGGCAGTAAAGCAAAGTGTCTCCTCAAAACGGGCTCATCAACGTGGCCCTTTCCTGGCTGGTGTTGAGAAGCAATCTGCTAACAAAATTGAAATGCAATACCGTTCCAATGGAATCAAAATAACAGCCCTACCAATGGCAGAAAAGAGGGGTTAATGATGTGGAAAATTGGGAGGAGAGAAGATTGTGGAATCAAAATACTTTTGCCATTGGTGGTGTCATTATTATTCGGGGGGAGGGGTAGGGGGTAAAACCAGACAGCTAAATTCTGCATCCGTGCTATAACTAGTTTGAAAGTATTTGCCTTGTAACATTGGGAGTTTGCAGCGGGGAAAAACAATGCTGCACTCCTCAGTATAGGCGCTTAAATTTTGCCCCCAAAAAAGGAAGTACGGTTTCATGGATCCTGTTTTCTCTTCAGGGTTCATGTCCTCACCGAGAAAAGACGTACGGTTTATTCTCTTGGCCTTGAAAGGGGATAGACAGAAAATGTTTAGACAGGACTGATGCTCGAAGGATTAAGATGGTCTTATTTGTATCTGTGTGTTCGAGCTCAGTGTACACTACATCTGCTAACTGAGAGCTAATGGAGCGAGGAGGTTCAAAGAAAAAAAGCCTATATTTTAAAGATGACCTGCTAAGGAAACGTGTTGATTGAAACAAAGGATTAGATAAAGCACTTTGAGGGCTAACATATTAAAAGGATTTGTCCTCCAATCTTGCCTTCTCAATCTTCTCAGGTAATTGAGATGACTTGGGAGCCGAGTGAAACCTTTTTAATTTAAAACCCTCGAACCTCCAGCAAATGAAAGCAAATATGTGGAGAGGTTATTATTGCTTTATGTAGATATAAGGTGTCTTAATGATTTCTTACAGGTGCTTGAAAGGCTATGTGAATGGCAGTTTATCTTATTTCAACATGAGCGATTTTGGACCACAAAGTAAAGATGGTTACTGCAGGTGAGTAGGATGTTGTCAATTGAACTATTGCATATACAGTACATACATTTATTCATGTATATCATACATATACATATGTCTGTCTGTCTGTCTGACTATCTATCTGTATATCTATATACACACAACCCACCCAACTCATCACCCCTCCCAACATCACATTGCAGATGAAGAAAGCCCTTCAGCCCATGCAGTCCTATTCTTTCATCTCATCTTTCTCCAGTGTCCTGCCCTCATCACCCTTCCTGGCAACCTGCCTTCCATTTCAATCTGAATCGTACATCAAGCGACCAGACTTGGAAATTAAGGGATTTTGAGTAAAGCGGGGGCAATTGGATTACAATGACAAAGACCTTCCCTGAACTGATACACAGATGTAGTGAGCTCAAAGGGCTGAATGACGTACTACTTTTGCGATATGCCAACGCAAAGCAAAAAAATACCACCTGAAGAGAAGCCAATAGCTAACTAGAGACAGTTCGGACTTTGGCGATAACCATTCAGCTGCTCATTCTCTTTTGTCTTTAATCGTTTAGATACAGAGACTACAGAGCGCCTCCTTGGGATCTAAACCGATACGAGTTCACGTTGCAATTCTGGCATGTCCTAGCTGCACGTTTGGCTTTCATCATCGTGTTTGAGGTCAGTGGTGTGATGAGCATCATTATAGCAAAACAGCTTGCAGTTACAGAGCGCCCTTTACACGATGCAATGTCTCAGAGCGTTTATAAAGCTCAGTCGACCTGCGCACCTTTAGGCTATTAATGGTAGCTTTGTCTTTGCGTTCGCAAGTAAATTATGTAACTACATATGACCATATAGGCACAGTCAACGAAGTACGTCTCAAAGTGGGATTTAAAGAAGGGTAAAGAGATAAACTTTAAAACGTGTGCAAAAGTGTTTTGTTTTGTTTTTTCCCCCCCCTAAAAACCATGTATTCTCTTGCTTTCGCATTCTCAGCACTTAGTGTTTGGGATCAAATCCTTCATAGCCTACCTTATCCCCGACATGCCCAAAGACTTGTGCGATCGAATGCGGCGAGAGAAATACCTGGTGCAGGAGATGATGTACGAGGCAGAGTTGGAGCACCTGCAGCAGGAACGGAAGAAGAACGGCAAACGATATCACCATGAATGGCCTTAACAGCGTTAGGAGCACGGGACTGTTTATTCCGAGCGAGTTTCCCCTGACGCGAGAGGCGTGGTGTGTGATGGTGGGGGAGGGGGCGGCGGGGGGTTACCGGGGACTGCACTGCAGCAGAAGAACGGAGATGCCAGCCACGCCGGACATGTTCTTGATGCAAGTTTAATAATACTTTTTATATTTACGAAAGACCCGGTATGCATGATCCGAAAGACTGAAGCGAGCGAAGAGCTGGCCGCGCTGGCGTGTTTCATGCCCGAATGTGACAACGCCGGAGGCCAGGGGAGTGTTCTACCTGCTGCTATGATGATGCACCAATCAATATTCATTCACCTATCACTGTCGGTGGTGGTGGGGGGTGGGTGGGGAGGGGGGTTGTGGGGTGGAATAATTCCTTTCACAAATGGTGTTTGTTTTGAGCGCGTTAACGCCTCTGAAGACTGCAGGTTGCCAAACGCAAAAAGTACAAAGTCACTTCCATATCCTGCTTCCCTCTCTCCACATACGGTCAATGGGCAGATCGTACGTGCTGGCAAGTACCACAAATGAGCTTCCGTTGCCCCCTTGTGATAGATAACTGTTGCGTAACCATTCAGTTGAGGCGACTCCGCGCAGTTTTGACATGCAGCGCGCAAGGAAATGAAATCGTCAATCTGCATTTAGTCTCTTAGTCTCAATAATAAACACCCTAAAATTTGTCTAAGCAAGATCGATGATGCTTGTTACTTGTACAGGTTGGAAACAATGAAAGCAATTTACTTTGGGAACTAGCAGTCAGTTATGTATGGAATGGCAGTAATTGCAGAGATGTAGCGATCAACTTTGAGGTGTTTAATAGTTTACGCAGGATTTCCTCATATCAGGATTGTTTTCTTGGCCTCTGGAAGCAGGTGGATTCTTACTTCAGCTGATCATCTGCACTAAGATGACTCCCATTTGATCCGTTGAAGTAAATGATAATAATCAGAATCATAAATTGGTCACTTCAATCCACGACTGCTTGTGGGAGATTGCAGCTGTGTTTCGCCCACAAAACATAGTCAATTCACTTTACAGAATGTTCTGTGAAGCGCTTTGAGACGTCTCAAAGACACGATAAGATGATATATCAAATGCAAGGCTTATTATTATGTACCAGTGTGTGGCTCTTTGATTTCAAATGTTTACCAGTTTATACCAACCCAGCTCATTTTTTTTTGTGTGTGTGTGTGTTGCGTTTTACTACCAAGCTATCAGTTGTGGTGAAACCTCTTGCGTGTTGCATCTAATTTTCCTCAATTCACAAAATGCGTTACATGTGAGAGCTTTCACTGTTATATCTGTTCGGGATGCTTTCAGTCATAATTGGCTTCTTTTGACGTCCACATAATGGTTGTTCCCTGATTTTGATTGATTTCGCAGTTGTAAAGGACCTGTGATCAACAGGTATGGAAGCCACATTAGTATCTATGCAGGTATTGTATCCACTGATCCAGCAATGCAGTGGTCACAGGTAAAGAGGTCTGTTGTAAGACTAAGATATCAACACCTTTTTAAAAATGGTACTAACGCACCATTTCTAGTAATTTTATATTAACTCTCTTAAGCAATGCTTGGGCCCAGTACTAGTAAAGCCATGTTGTCAAATTATTGGGATTGACTTGTTGATGTATATGGCTGCATATAATTACGTTCCGATTTACTCATCTGCAGGGTTTTGTCGTGAAGAAGCAATTTAATGCAATTCAGCTGTTTACAATGCAGTTCAAAGGGTTGTATAGCACTGTCCAGCCTTATGTAATATAGGACTCTGAACACATATTATCAGTGCTGTTGTCCCCAAAATATTTCGGGTTGAATAGAAGTGTCAAGGATTTCAGACCATTTAACTTGAAGCCAGTTAAATAATAATAATTAACAATCCACGACTGTTTGTGGGACACTGCTGTGTACAATTGGCTGCCACATTTCACCCACAAAATATGCAGACAATTCACTTCACATTATATCCTGTAAGGGCTTTAAGACTTCTCGAAGATTTGATCAGGCGCTGCGTCAAACGCAAAGATTATTATTATTAAACTTCCAGTCTACAAAAAAATTGAACCATTTAGTTATTACCACAATTACTTACATTTTTGTTGATTATTTATTATAATTGTCCACATTGCTTTTTAACACCAAGTTATCTAGACCGAGTCATCACTGCAAGTCTCACCTGTGTGGTATTGTGTGCACATTGTAGTTGCTGAAACCTTCCTCTGTTATGTTGTTTTTTTAATGAATGTTATTGTGGTTAAAAATTGAAGCAAAAAGGCTGACGTGAGTTACAATAGGGTGTGAGATGACAATTCCTTGACTGGTGGCTGTGAATTGTATTCGTTGATTGCTTGTGTACGTAACTGAAGGGTTACGGCAAACGGGGCAGATTTGCAGCTTGAAAGCTTGCCTTATCAGGTTATTGAAACAAAATGTGTCGAGTACATTTTCTTGTAGCCTTCCAAATGTTTGGACACGTTTAGGAAAGCACATCTCTGTGTTAGATAGCGATACCAACCATCAGAAGGAAAGGTTGAAATCACTTCTTCCCCGTGAGTCGCTTGAGCATCAACTAAAATAAGACGAACCTTATACCTCTACCTTTTAAACACGGAGCTTCAGAGATTTTTTTTAAAAAAATGTATTAATTTGTATTCTACTTTTGGTTAGTATCTTTATACCTTTGTGTTCAGAGTTTGTTCATACCAAAATGACTTTTGTAACTGGACATTGCTCTGTGGGGCATTGTGATCTCTCACACACATTTCTCCCATAGTTTGTTTGTTTGTTTTTGTCCTGCTTCTACTCTGAGAGATATAGCCATGCATCATTTTTGTTTCAGTCTCTCACCATTCTTCACGGAAGATTTGACTGCCTCCCGCTTTCCTCACTTTTTTGCCACTGTACCAACATGTCTTGAATCTTTACCCTTTGACCCTATACGAAGCCTAACCTGTATCAGGTTCGGAGCTCCTGTGGCTCAGTGGTTAGAGCACTTGCCTTGCAAGCTGGGGAGACCAAGCTGGGGAGACCTGTGTTCGAATCCGGGCAAAACCTTGGGCAAGTTTCCTTACTCCACACGCCTATTAATAATCCATCCAAAAAAAACACAATAATAAAAATTGTTCATTTCAATCCACGACTGTTTATTGGGACGCTGCTGTGCGCAATTGGCTGCCACGATTCGCCCACAAATATACAGTCAATTCACTTTACAGTATATTCTGTGAAGCGCTTTGAGACGTCAATAAGATGTGAAAAGCGCTATATCAAATGCAAGGATTATTATTATTACCAAAGGTCTGACAAATAAGTGCTAATTAACACTGACTTTCAAGTCGACACAACTGATTTCTTTCTGATAACATATGATGGACAATATTGCTCCCCAGCTATAAATCCTTGTCGATTTGCACAGTATTCTCCATATGAAATGCTGTTTTCGACGCCAATGTTTCCCTGTTGCTTCTCTCAAACTTCAGTTGTTTTCACCTGATTGGGAACGTGAAGAGGTGAATAATGTGACATTTTGTAACGGATTCAATGTGACGATCAAATCTAATCCGAGATGTGGCATTTTTTTTCACCTAGAAGGATTGTATTCACGGGCATCTCAATGGCTGGGGCTAAAATCTGACTACTTCATTGAAAATAATTAGGGTTTTAAGACAAACAAAACCATTTGCCTATTTGTATGAACTGAGCTGACTAAATTGGAAACAAAAACAGAAGTTGCTGGGGAAACTCAGCAGGTGAGGCAGCATCCATGGAGAAAGGAAAAAGAGTCAACGTTTCGGGTCTACAACCCTTTGTCAGAACTAGGGCTTGTTTGGAGGGAGAGGTTTCTTAAGGACGTTAAAGGGGGAGAGGCAGGATATGGAAGACAAAGGAGAGAAAGAAGACAAAGGAAAAGGAAAAATGATTGTGTTAACTGATGGGTTGAGTATGTGTTAACGACTTCAGGGGGAGAAACAGAAGGGGGTGGGTTTAAACGAAACTGGGGAGAAGAGGTGTTTAATGGTGATAGAGCAAAACAAAACACCAGAGAGGCAAGGGGTGTCTGGGATTGTGATGGAGGAGGTGGGGGGGAAAGGGGGGGAAAAGCTCCTATGGCCTGAAATGGCTGGCCTGACTAAATTGGGATGCTTTGTCTTGTCTGATCCCAGTGCAATGATTTCAGTACTGACTGCAACAGGTTAGAAAGCATTATTGTTTAACAGGGTTTCCATTGCTGCTGGATTCATTGTCTTTTTATTATTATTTTGTCTGAAACTTTGCTCAATCTAAAGGCTAGGTAGGTTAAATAGGCTGTCCCACAATATAGCAGAAATGACAAGTAATTCATATTAAGATCTCTAGGACAGACCCCTTAAGTTGGATTCTCTGCACGTGTCATATAACTACAAATTTGCACAATTGCAATACGAAGCACTCTATTTATTTTCAAATCACATTATTTCCCTGATATATTTTGCTCATGTAACAATATACCAGGTTCAGATCTGTTCATTAAACTGTTGTAAACATATTATTACAGGAACCGGTATATATCTATACATCTGCTGCACCTGGAGTTTATTTGTGCTTATTGGTTTGTTAAGATTAAATTATTTTTAAGTTTGAATTTTGTTGCATCCGTTTCATATCTATTCAATTTGCAGTTTGCATACAACTATTTTAACATAAGTGCATCGTCTTGTCCTCATTGTCAGAAACCACAAACCTCTTCCTTAATCATCATCTACAGTGCTGGCTTGTGGCTCAGAAATGGTTTTAAGCAATGAAAGGAGAATCTTTATTTACAGATTTATTTTTGTTCACTGCTTAACTAACTTTGATCTTATTCACACATTCATTGTTTTTTTAAAAAAATATATTATTCTTAAAAAAACGTGAAGGTAAATTGTTGGATTATGTCAATATTAAACCTTTCATTCTTTTCCAAATAGTTTCAGTAACATTCTGAGGTTGGAAACTCTATTGAGGATAAATCTGTCACCTTAACTCTTAATATATCTGAGTCACAAGTCAAATGCTGTATGTATCCCTGTGCTGCTGTGTGCAACATGCCTCCATTCTTGGTGTTCACGCTTTGCAAATTTATTCCAAAAGTCTTCGAACAAGAAAGCCTTGTTTACCTTAATCTCCAACACAAAAATCTTGCTTGCAGAGTACAGAAGGCCTTTATCAATAAACGATGGCTATGCAAACGCCTTTTTTCACCTGAGTTCCTCATTTGTTGTGATGGGGGAAAGCAAAACAAAACAAAACTGAATGCCCGATTCATGTGAACTGCAGAGTCCTTCCTCCCAGACATAGACTTGCACAGACTTTCATTCATTGCAGCAGATGTTGGTCTAATGTGGAACGAACCAGATAATTCCCCGATTGTGGTGTTGGAAGTTTTGCAATATACTGTTGTAGTCAGGTAGATGTTCCCCTGGCATTACCTGGTGACTTGATCATATGTTGGATAGAATGAATGAAGACATGGAAGTGGTATTGGCCTTTTGGCCGGTGTTCTGACATATCATTAAGTGGCACTCAAGATTCAAGGCGTGTTCTCACCACAAGGTGAGTTGCTATTCAGTCAGGTTCCAGTAAAGGGGATGTAAGGCAAATACTAACGAGAGAGGAGAAAAATCCTTCAAACAACCTACTGACTGTTTACAGGGAGAGGGTTATCAAACCTGCCTGCATCCTATTTTTGAAAAAAGGTTTTCAATGCGCAATTTACAATGCAACCTCTTTGTTTACAGCAAGAAGTTAAAATTCATTCATTTCGAAGTCCTGGATTGGTAAGGATCTGAAATTTATGGAATGTAATTTTACGAATTCGTATCAGATCCTTCATCCTCGGGAACCTTTGCGTGCTTACTGCAAAATATTATTCTCGTCACAGACCAATTTGCTCTGCTGAAGAAGCTTATACTGCATGGGGCAAAGCATTGATAAAATTTTCCAAGCGATTATTCAGACCTTTTATAAGCAGGTTGCTGCTGTGGTTCGAAAATAACCAAAAATACATTTTATATATTAAAAAAAATAATTACGGTCAGTCTTCTGTATTCCGGTACCTTTCTATTTACAAAACGAACCATGTGTTGAAATGCCCTTTGTTAAAGGTTTATTGTTGTTGCTGGGAAAAGGGGAATGGTCGGAAAGAACAGCATCTCCTTCTCACCTCTACAGTACAGTCCACAAGTCACACAGTGATGTACATTGTAGATATGCCTGATAACTGCATGACGGTTTGATAATACAATACATTCCAACAACATTTACATGATTTGCAAATGTGTATTTCATCACTGGATCATGCTTTGGCCAAAATCTGGCTCGCCAGTAGTATCTGCAAACCTTTGTGAAGGCTGATATGCATGATTTTTTTAGCACTCTTGACCGAAGAATACAGATACTGTTTTAACGTTAGCTAGGACCTGCATTTCACCGTGGAAAGAATTAATACAAGAAAAATTCTGTTTTCTTTGCTTGAGGATACTAGAGCATGGGGAAAAAAACAGTAAGATGCTCACTTTTCTTGTAAGAACATTTTTTGGAGGCTCGTGTAGAGCACGAACACTGGGATGGACCAGTTGAGCCTCATAGCATGTTTCTGTGCTGTAATGTTTAATGTAATTATTCTAGCAAATGGAAGAACGCTATTTCCTGCCACATGATTTTTGTTTGTTTGTTTGTTTGTTTGACCGGTTAATTGAGTATCTGGTTAACAGCTTTTGCGAAAAACTATGCACAGTCAGCAGCAAAATGTACAGTGTTTTGTTAACAACTGAGAACATTTTGATTGGGCTGCATTATTTTGATATTTGCAAAATATTGTTGCAGTATTTTGTAAAATCTACACGTATAAAGAACATTGTAATGACTGTATCAATTTGGATATTGCATTTTTCATGAATAAATTTCTGATTGTATGCATAATGATGTTTTTGGGGGATTTAATGAAACATACACCATACTGATCAATCTTTTACACAAATCTAGCCACGGGAGCTTAAACTGTACACGATGTGCTTTTGGTTAATGCTGAAAATAGACATCAAGTATTTTTTCAGTTAAATAATACTTTATTATTTAATTCAGATCATCATCCCATTGTGTTAACTTTCGGTGCGATCGGCCTTGTGATTCAGTCGGACCTAAAGGTACTCCTGTTGCTATATCGAAGAAATCTCTCCTCGTCTTCATTGTGGTTAATCTGCTTTGTATACCTTAATCCCAATTTATTCCTCTAATTAATTAGCAGCCCATAGTGTTAACCACCAGTCAAAATGCCCACAAAATAAACAGTAAATCCATTTCACAGTACATCCTGTGAAGCACTTTGAGAGGTCCTTCTGAAGTGATGAGGTGCTGTACCAAATGCGAGGATTATTCTTATTATTAAAGTTTCTAAGTTTAACAAAAGGGGTGTCAAAATACTCTTATGTTGCCAACCATGGGTGGTTTCATACCAATTTCGCAACTTAACTCTAGCACCAATTCTTTACAATGTGAGTAGCTTTGTGTCAGGGCCAAAATAATGTTATTGCTATCATCAACTTTGCAGGTTTTGTAATTTTGTTGTAATTGCACTGTTGACTTTTTTTTAATCACTGTGGAGATGCTCTATTATTAGAATCTAGCACTGGAGAGTTCAACAGCCAGCTGTCTGCCAGATCTCCCGAGTGCTTCAATACTCTGGATCACACGCACACCTATCTTGAAAGGCAAGAACGTTCTCAGCTTGCTAATGTAAGTTGCTATCTTTTGTTTCATTAATAGATGAAAAATTATTTACAAAACCAACAGCTTTTTTTGCTTGTCCAATATTTAGTTTCCTACAAATCTGATAGAAGATCTAACGAAGCAAATGGGGGGGAAAAAATCAACAATTTACCTTGTTAAAACCCCTCTTTAAGACTTTGCTGAATGGCTTGAGCAGGTCTCCTGAAACATAGTAGCCTTGAATGCACATTACCAGTGGTATTAGTGGGTACCTTTCTGATCTGCTGTTATAGTTATTATAGTGATGGGTCTGATTCAAGGACTGCTCTCCTGTCCTTGTTTATGGATGTCTGCTTTGTAGCTGTGAAGGAAAAAATGTTAATTTTTGCTGAATTTTGAAGATGGTCTGTCTCCCAAAGATCTCTTATCAATCTACGTTGCAGCATCCACGAAAGTTTAATCTTGATGAGTCAAAAACTCCATTGAAAGTGTTTACTTTTGTCACTATTTCATTTTTATTTCACACATTCAATATTGCAAAATTTCACACACTCGATAAACCACTAAAATTAATAAAAATTAAGATTTTAATATGGGGTTACAAGATTGTTTTTAACAATTGGGAGAATATCGTCCCCACTCTGTTCATTTTGGATATGTTGTCAATTCGCGTGCTTGAAATTTTCACGTGGAACTTAAAAATATGTTTCTCATATTATTATCATACTGTTCTGGCTTATCACCAGGTAAAGGTTTCATTGAGTCTCAATTAAACACCTGTTTGAGCTCGCTTTCTCATTCTGTCAATATTTGAGCATCATCCAAAGTTTTTTTCTCACTGTTGTCCTGGGAAGAAATAATTACAAATGTCAGAAACATAATAACAGCCAGTGCAGAGACTATTGTGGTGAATGGGTAAAGTGCCTTCTCCTCAAATTGACACTAAATGTACAGCTTTGGAATTTCATTCAAAAGAGGGAGATAGACTACAGTATAAATGCAGTTATGCAGATAATAATAATAATAATAAATAGTCCTTAAATTTGATATAGCATTTTTCACGCCTTCTAGACATCTCAAAGCACTTCACAGAATATACTGTAAAGTGAATTGATTGTGCATTTGTGGGTGAAACACGACAGCCAATTGCGTACAGCAGTGTCCCACAAACGGTGATGGATTGAAATGACCAATTTATCATAGGTTTTTTGGGGGACAGATTATGATTAGGCGTGTGGAACAAGGAAAACTTGCCCAAGGTTTCGCCCTGTGAAAATATTTTCAAAACATCTACATCAAAATCAGCATTCTAAAAATTCCTCCTCCATACTCACACGCGCGCGCGCGCACACACACATACACACACACGCGCACACAAACACACACACACACACATGCGCACACACACACATGTGCCTTTTGCTAGTGCAGTCGCACTAACTGCATGGCAAGACACCCTCACACACTTAGATGAAGTGTTGGATATGAATCTGACCTCTGGTTTCCTCTTTTTGTGGTGCACACCGCACCAGCCACTCGGCCAATACTGAAACAAATTACTGATTGGTCTCATTAACGATGGATCCACAATTTTGCCGTATTTAGATCCTGGAACAGAGATCAGATTTTCCAGTCGGATGGGGTTAGCTTTTCTGTGCATCTGCTCAAACTAATAATAATAATAAAAATCCTTATATTTCATGCAGCTCTTTTCTCATCTTATTATTGCCTCAAACCGCTTCACAGAATATACTGTGAAGTGAATTGACTGTATATTTGTGGGCGAAAATTACAAAAAAAAAAATTGTTTTACTGTTGTGAAATAACAACTGAAAACGTTTAATTTATTTAAAATTTCTGTTTAGTTTTCTTATTGTTGGCTCTTGGCCTTCCTTTTCTTCCTCCCCCCCCCCACCTTCTCCACCCCATCCTCCGACATCCCAGCCCCGAGTCACTCAATCGAGACACACGCTTTCCTTGAAGTCATCAACAACAACAACAAAATTGCATTTATAGAGCACCTTCCACATTGGGAAGTCATCCCAAGGCACTGAACAGTCAGGTCGGGACCCGAGCAAGGGAGAGGGGCAGGATAGGGGGGAGTGGTAGGAAAGAGATAGGAGGGGAGGGAGAGAGTTGGGAGGGCAGGAGAAGGCACGATCAAAGAGGAGGGTCTTGAGACTGGCCTTGAAGGAGGCAAGGGAGGGAGCGTGGCGAAGGGACTATGGGATGGAGTTCAAAATGATCTAACATGCCATTTTAGTGCAGAGGCATTAGACGTTTCATCCACATTGCTTAGTCATCATCAGACTGTAATGTTACATTTACGTAAAATTGTTTTCTTTATTGGAAAATCTTACATGAGAGGGAATGAGGACTTTTCTAATGCAAACAACATTCAGATTTCAGGGACAGACTATTGATGCTGAGAAGTGCTTCAGAAAACATAATTTCTTGTTAAAGAGATTCAAACAAACCTGATATGGCGCTAATTATAAGTCCACCTAGTAGTGACCCCAGGAATCCAAGAGGACTATAGTAGAGATAGGACATGGCATACCAGTTGTCTGCCAGAGGAGGTCTAATGAAACAAATGTATTGTTTACTACATGCAACTTTATTTATTATAAATGTTAAGCTTGTTTGGGTAATGCAAACGTACCTATAGCTCTTGCGCTCAGTTGTGTAGGGTATCGAGTTGTTTAATGGTATACAGCCAGTTACGTTTAAAAACAAGGGTCTTGAGTTTTTTGGCAGCGTTGGATAAATAAACGCACTGATTGCAGGCCAGAAAGACAATATTATTCCAATGCCGAGACCTCCGAGAGCACCCTGTACAGAGGATCCACAGTTTAAACATTATTGCGCACAACTGGTATCAGTGGAACAAAAATACATTTGTTTTACTCTGATATACTTACAATCCATTGTGAGCAAGGGAATAAAATACCCAATGAGAACAGTCCGAGTACTGGGCCTCCGCACATGCCAAGAATGCTGAGTGCAGCCTGTAAATCAAAACAGGGTGATTGGGCATATATATTATATTATATTATATTCTTACACACATATATCATTTTGCCTTGCATTTTGAGTATTGCATTGTTTAAAGCCTACAAGGAAAATTCCTACTGAGGAAAATTTCTCAAGCTCAAAAGAGTGAGATGTCAATGTTCTGTCTTCCATCACTTATGGGTTTCTCCTTCCAGATCTTCCATTTGTTGATTTCTTTCTTTCTCCCCAATCCCACTTCCATTACTTTTTAAAAAAAAATTCGGCTGGATGTCTTGACACATGCAGACGCCCATCACCATCGCAGCCAGCAGCGCAGGTCCTGAACTGTGATCTGAAAAGCACTATAAGGATGCTGCTGTCTTCTGTTTCTCCAGCTCCCCAATGTATAACCTGATTGGCTTCAGAAGCACATCAAACCAATAAAGACTTGTTAGGTCTTTATTGGTGTGTGACCTTTTGAACTTGGGAGCAAAAGTTGGACAGCAGAACTAGTTTAGAGAATTTTCACCACAAAACTTATTTTAGAAAAATAAATCGACAGGAACCCAAGACTAAATGCATTATTTGAAGTTGAGGTTTTGTGTCCCTTGAACTCTTGACACTGTAGATAATAAATGAAGAGATGTAGAACTGAACGGTACACTGAATGATTAATACGTGGAGACAACCGTGTGCGTGGACCAAAATCCGATTACAATATGTAACATTATTAATACTCGATCAGTCTGTGAAATTCCATCTGGTACAACATGGAAACTCAAGTGTTTGGACTCGGAGAGTAAATACCTTTGATAGATTTGTAGGCTGTCAACATTTGGGTAGGAAAACAGTGTATCATAGAGGAGTGGGGAAAGATTTCTATGACAATGAATGGTCTGAAATATTATACAATGCTTACCTGTAAAATTCCTCCCAATAAGGATGCTGCCACTGCCATTATGGTGCAGATTATCCCAAAGATTACACCTAGAAAATAATGGGAGAAAAGTACAGGGTTAGCAGATCGCTCTGCATATTTCAAGGGGAATAGGCCTTTTACAAGGTGACCCGGGATCGTGCGATATGGTCCCGCGAACAAATCCATTTTGTAATATTTCCTACTTGCCTCATCAGAAAGCACAAAATCACTGTTCCAACAGCAACAACAACAACAAAATTACATTTATAGAGTGTCTCTTATGTCGGGAGGACATCCCAAGGTGCTGGAGAGATTCCATAGAGATTCTGAGAATCCATTCAAAGACTTGCATCTCCACTGAAATGCTGTAAAGTTTAGCTCAACTTTAAGCTAAAGTGTAAATAAGTGTTTTAGTCTATTAACTAAACATTGAACATAAACAGTGATGATAGATTTAACCAGACTTTGCTGATGGAAGTCAAGGACAGCATCTCCAGCAAAGGAAGCAAGTAGGCACAAGTTGAAATTTTCACCATTACTGCATGGTATAGATTGGGAGATCAGAGGACTGTTCCTTTGAACAAATGTTGGAAATTAAACTCTTCTACCCCACAGGCTTCATTCGGTTCTTTTTATAGTAAATGTGAATTAACTATATAGAGAAACTACTCACATAGTCCTTTGATGAACCAAATGTCCAGGTTGTCTGAGATGTTTGGCAAGTAATGCTTAATAAAGGCTTCGTGGGTCACCGTTGCAAGGGCATTGATACTGGCAGCTACAGTACTACAGCAAGGAATACACAACAACAACAACATGCATTTATATAGCGTCTCTCGCTCAGGGTGACATCCCAGAGCACTTGAGAATATAGTGGTAAAAACCACAACATGCACAAAAGCTAGATTTATAGTAGTGAATGATTTGTATGTTGGAATTATTAGAGTAACACATAAAAGTATACACACCTAAGAGTACCACCAAATGCACAAGCTACAAACAGTCCAGGAAGTCCTGGTAGATCTCCCAATATCTCCATGACAAAATAAGGCAGCAGCTTTATATTAAAAAAAAAGAAAATTAATGGCTGAAGTTAACCATAGGGTTTGCATTTTTAATATTTTTTTCTCAGAAGTCTAAATCATTGATGAATAAACTGAGCTCCAGTGACGCAGATTATAATGCACAGGATTTAAGAAAGCATAAAGTCAGCTCTGTGTGTGTGGCTTAATAAAGTGTTGTTTTTGTAAAAAAAAACAAGTCTGACCTGCTTGTCTGGCTCCAAACTGCTGAGCTGCTTCACATATAATAGTAAGAGAGCTAAAATGTCAGACAGTTCTGTAACTTGTGATTCCAAGGCAATTGATATAGCATTACACAACCCTGTCATTCACTTTAAATTGCACAAACTATGTGACTCTTAGCTTGCTACATTGCTTGTAATTCACCCACAACGGATACAGTCAATCCAGTTTAATTCTGTGAAGCGCTTTGTGGTGATAAATTGATATATCAAATGCAAGGATTATTATTACCGCAGTCTTTCAATAATTTTTTTGAAAAAAAGTTCAATAGAAATGACTGTATATAGCTGACCAAGATAATATCGTGCTCAGCATGAAGGTGGCTGCAGAGCTAATTAAGGCATTGTTCACTTAAATATGATTAATGGTGGCAGAAATTCTTTTTGAATTACCCATAACGTTACAATATGCTTATTCTTCATTTCCCACTTTTATAAATGACATGCAGGGTGCAAACCTTGTAAAGTTGGTGCTAGACTTGATGAATATAATAATAATCATCCTTGCATTTAATAAAGCGTTGTTCACATCTGCTAGATGTCTCAAAGCGCATCACAGAATATACCGTAAAATGAATTGACTGTATATTTGTGAGTGAAACGCGGCAGCCAATAGCACACAGCAGTGTCCCACAAACAGTCGTGGATCGAAGTGACCAATTTATCATTGGTTTTTTTTTCGAGGGATTATTATCAGGCGTAAGGACACTTGTCCAGGGTTTTGTCTTGCCTGGAATCGAACCCAGGTCTCTCACTTGTAAGGGCGAGTGTTCTAGCCGCTGAGCTACAGGACTCCATTATAATAATAACCCTTGCATTGGAGGTAGCACCTTCTCACATTAAAACATTTCAAACCAGATTTTTAGAAAGTCCCGTGACTGTGTATCTGTAGGGTAAACACAGCAGCCAATTTACGCAAGGTAAAGTCCCACAAACTGAAATGGCCAATTGAATTGTTAGACAACATTTTGGCAATCTTCACGTTACAGTTTGTGAATGTTAGTGATGGGTTCGAATGGCAAGTCCTTGGCATAAGCCTTATATAATCTCATCCCCGGAAGGATAATGCCAACAGCCCTGAGTTTTTGAGAGCAGTGAGACGTTAGATTGAGTTTGGGACGAGGGGGGAAATGACGGCGCTCCATAAATAATTACAATTTCTGCAAAACTATGCAAAAGATCACGGCTGATGAGGGGGAAGAAGAGAGAGAATGAACACTGTATGGTCACCCGAATTACAACTGCATTCCTGCCACAGTGATATTAATATCTCCCACAAGTGGTGTACTGTATTCTGCTCAACCTTACACTCCTTAGACTTGGGCTGAATTTAGACATGCACTTTTTATAGTACACAGATGTTGCCAAGGACGTTCTTGTAGTTATACCTGGATACCTGATCATATTATCCATTGTATCACGCTCCAATATCATTGCAATTTCAATGAAGTAATTTACCGGGTGCAGAAGGTTAGTGTGTCAGTTTGATTCAGTTGGTAGCACTCTTGGCTGTGAGCAGGGAGGCTAGGGTTCAATTCCCATGTCAGGACTTTGAACAACAACAATAACAAAATTACATTTGTATGATGTCTTTCACGTCGGGAGGACTTCCTAGTGTTTCAGACGCGAGCTAAGGTCGGGGAGGGTGGAGGGAAGTGGGGTGGGGCGGGATGGTGACTGATGGAACCGTTGAAGAGGAGGGTCTTGAGGCAGGACTTGAAGAAGGCTAGGGCGGGGGCGAGGCGATGGGACGCACAATGGAATTGCAGACATTAGGGGCAGAGTGGATGAAGGCTCGCCCGCTAATGGTGGGCGGGTGGATCGGAGGAAATGGAATAGGTCGGAACCCACTAAGTGGAGGCAGTGGATAGATTGGTAGGGGGTTAGGAAGTCACAAAGATAAGGTGGGGCAAGGCCATGAGGGGGGCTTTAAAGGTGAGGACCAGGATCTTGAATTGAATCCTCTGAATGATGGGGAGCCAATGGAGTCGGCCGAGAATAGGAGAGATGGGGTTGTGGAGCTTGGTGTGATACAGGACACGGGAGGGAGGAGTTGAGAAGGCTGACCAGCAGGGAATTGGCATAGTCAAGCCTGAACGTGATGAAGGCATGAGTGAGAGCTAGTCTAGGTTGACACTTGAATGCAATGCAGGGGTTGTGCTGCATTGCCAGCTTTCAGATGAGATGTTAAACTGAATTTAAAGGTCCCACGTAAAGAGAAGGGAGTTTTTTTCCCAGTGTCCCAGCCAACAGACCTCTGAATATAATCGATCATTAACTTCATCATCAACATGTTTATGGGACAGTGTTGTGTGCAAATTAGCTACTTCTTTTGCCTACAAAATGTAATCACTGCACTTTACAGTAAAATTTCTGCGAAATGCTTGCAGCTGACACGGAAGGCACAATACCAAATGCCAGGATTATTTATATCAAATAAATACAAGGATTATTATTTACCCTTCAACGTTCTTGATCTTATTCTACATTGTTACTGCATTGTTTTTGAAGATGCAGAGAGATTAACGTAGAGTGTCCTTACTTGATCTGGTGCTGAAATGAATTCTGCAGTCCATGGATCACAGTTCATGTAATACACATACATAATTAGTCCAGAAAACACAGCACAAAGATTGATCAACCAGAGACCAACTACATTCAGATACAATGCCCTAGGACAGGAAAGCATAATAGTCTTAGTCAACATTGCAGACAACAAATATTATTTCAATACAATAAAAAGTTATTGGTTTGGATTTTGGAGTTTGTTTGAGAAATATTTAAGATCGGAGCCTAGTATTGCAATGTATATAGAAATTGTCTGTAGAAATTGCATTTAATGGAATCATTAATATCTGTACTATACTTAGCCATTCTGAATGTACGCTTGGATTCCCATTGACAGAAGCTCCATATCTTACTCTGTAAAAATGTATACCTGAATCTATAACTTTAACTAAAGTTGCCTTTAAGAAATAGTACCATTTTCATTTCTTTAATGGGAGAAATTCTTAAATCCAGTGGTAATACAGTGAACAACCACAACAACAAAATTACATTTATGTCAGAAGGACGTCCCAAGGCGCTGAATAGTCAGGGGTCAGGACCTGAGCATGGGGGAGGGGTGGGGTAGGGATGCGGGGAGGGAGAGAGGTCGGAGGGCAACAGAAGTCATCATCGAAAAGGAGGGTCGAAAGATCAGCCTTGAAGGAGGCAAGGGAGGAAGCGAGCCGACTTCGGATCGAGTTCCAGAGGGTGGGGGCAGAGAAGCTGAAAGACCAGCCACTGATGGTAGGGTGGGTCGGCAGGAGGCATGAAGCAGACTGGAGCCATTGAACGGAGGGAGCGGGTGGGTTAGTTCAGAAAGGTAGGAAGGGGCAAGGCTATGGATGGCCTTGAAAGCGAGGATGAGGATCTTGAATTCTATCTTCAGATGTGGAGCCAATGGAGCCAGGTGAGGGTGGGAGGGTTGCGGTCGTGGAGCCTGGTGCGGGAGAGGACACAAGCTGCAGAGTTTTGGATGATCTGCAGCTTGTGAATCTAAGAGTTGGAAAGGCAATGAATCAAAGTTCTCAATTTAGTAACTGATAGAGGGGCCTTATCATTGTCGCCGGTAGAGTGGTATTTGACCAAAGGCTTGTGGTATCACAAATTCTCCCCTCCCTTCCCCTCCAATAAAATATTTCTCCACATCAGTTTTACCAACAAAAAATCACAACTTGCTTTCTTGCTTGACTTTCTGATTTGCAGGATACGCATCGTTGAACTATGGATTGATTCACTCCGTAAATTCCTAGCCATGTAAATGTGCCCCCCACAGTAATTGTCCAAAAGGTATGACGCCTCAAAGGATCTAGGGAAAAACTAATTAAAGTGTCAGTCAATTCAATTGAATCCATGATTTATTCATCACCAAACATTCCCACTAGACTGTCTAATTTCTAAAATAAGTATTTGAAATGTATGTAGTAGAAAGCTTTTATATTTGAATATGGATCATATTTAATTG
Organism: Hydrolagus colliei; assembly: GCA_035084275.1. NCBI lineage: Eukaryota > Metazoa > Chordata > Chondrichthyes > Chimaeriformes > Chimaeridae > Hydrolagus > Hydrolagus colliei. Next base: position 3,340,253 of record CM068757.1, read on the forward strand.
TCATTCTATAAAGTTGGTTTTCATTTGAAAGCTAGATTTAACTAAATAGAAGCTTATTTGAGTAATAGCACAAAAAACAATGAGTAGCCAATGAAAAGGTCTCTAATCGATTTAACAGCTGGACTGCAATAATACTAAATGTTTAACATTGGACAGAACTCATTTAGACTCTTGCAAGAACCTATTAAGAAATTGATAGGATTGCCAGTGAGCAATTTCCAACCATACTTTCACTTAAATAATTTATCCATTGGCCATTTGCTATCCATTAATCAGTTGGAGAATTTTAATATTCTCCTAACATCCCAAAACATTTTTGTTGAAATCATTTTGCTGTGCAGTATTTTTTTTTAGCAAGCACCAGTCTCTCTCGTTGGGAGCTTTGGCTCATGAGGTTGAGAACCTATCGAAACTACTGAGTCTCACTGGCAAACAAACCAGTGGTTTGTCATGTGTCTACGTGTGTGTGTGTGCGTCTGCACTGTGCATCTCTTTGACAAAATCATCAATGTACAGGCAAGAATTCCAATCAGTTGGCCAACTAGCTTTACAGATAAAATAGATTGTTTCCTTGCATTGAATCTTGTCAAAATACAGTAGCAAGTTCAGATCTAGATTTTTTTGCTGTAAAAAACAGTTCTATTTATTTTCTGTTTTTGTGACTTTGATCAAAGAGATTTTAAAAAACAACTTACTCCACTACATGTAGCCTTTCTCCTTTCTTTGCGAGATTCCACATCGCATTAAATCCTCCTAACACAAAGGTACCTCGAATGAGAATTGTTAAAAATCCCAGCACCATCACAATGAGCTGGAAGACATCTGTCCACACTACAGCATTCAAACCGCCCTGAGTATTCAGAAAGACATGTTGCGGGTGAAATTTCAGCCTTATTAAATAAATAAATATTTTTAAAAGAAAATCTATTATTTGCTAATGTGGGTTGCACTGAAACAATAGAATCAATTTGCGAATATAGTCCTTTTCAATATCCATATGCTCCCTCTTGGTGGCATCATCCACAGACATGGGAACAATTTCCCAATATCTTTCTGCCTCCATTCTAGATTCCAGGACCTTTGTTGTCCTGACAGAATGTCTGTCAGACATCCATGTCCTGAATGAGAGCTAACTGTCCACAGTTGAGCATTAACATGACCTAGGCCCCTCCTGATAGGCTCCTGTCAGTGCCTCCACATCCCATGCGATGACTTTGGAGGATCCAAGGATGCACTCTCCACCTCACTGAGCCAGTCCGGAACCTTGGTGTCTGGTTTTTTTAAACCTCAACCATTCTTTCTGCTCCACATCCATGTCATGACCTGCTCTGCCTTCCCACACCTCTGAAACATCGCCAGACTCCGCTACTATCACACATCGACGGCCGCCAAGACCCTCATATACAAATTCCTAACATCAAGGCATGACTACGTAGATTCGCTGCTTGTCGGTCTCCCCAACTCCTCGCTCCAATAGGCTCCGTGACCCTATCACACCCATTACCACACAATTCCACAGGCTTCTCATCACACACGGGATACAATTCAAGATCCTTGGAAGGTCCTCACCTTTCAAAGCCCTCCATGGCATTGCAGGCAGGCCATTGGGGGATGGGCCTTCTGCCACTCTGCCCCCATCCTCTGGGACTCTATCTCGTAGTCCCTCCACCTTGCACCCTTCAAATCCTATCTCAAGACCCTTCTCTCCAACTGTGTCTTTGGTCACCCACCCTCCCTGATCCCGACCCACAGCTCGAGTCCGAAACACTGTGAGGCACGATACTAATGTAACGTTGTTGTTGTTGCCCTATTGAACTTGGTGCACTATTTTTCTGGCAGCTTTTTATCTTTCTGATCCCATTTCTCTGCCTTTTTTCAATTGTTTATCTACTGGTTACTGACTGGCAGGTTTCAGACAAAAAAATTAAGACAAAGTGACAATAATAATGATTGCTTAAACTATTTGGCGTACTGCAAAACATGTTTTTTTTTTACAGACGAGAAAACTCGGTTGATTTTCACTGGAGCTCAACAGTATTTCTGTGACAAAAACAGAAATTGCTGGGAACACTCAAAAGGTCAGGCAGCTTCTACGGAGAAAGGAAAGTGAGTCAACGCGTCGGGTCCTTCGTCAGAACTGGGGCATATTGGGAAGGAGTGGCTTTCAAGCATTCACAGAGAGGGGGAAGCAGGGCAAAGAACCAAACACAAAATAGGAAACAGATAGCAAAGAGGGCGAGCAGGGCAAAAGGGAAGATCGAAAGTCACATTGAAGAGAAGAGTGAAATAAATACTGTATATACAAACCGCAAAATACTTCAACAGATGTGCGAATGGACAGCTATCTTATTGTTGCTAAATGAATGTAAACTGTTACATACCACGGTGCAGTAGAAGGTGCAAACTATTCCTGTTGCAGCGACTGAACCCCATAAATCAAATCCAGTTACTATAGAGGAGAGCAGAATGAATGTACTTTAGTCACATTAATTTTGAAAATTATCTGAGATTTAATTTGAATATCAATAAGGATATAGAACATCACATTATTTGATGTTTATATGTCATTGCCTCTGGGAGTACAGTAAATGGCAGTGGAGCACATGTTTCACGGTTACTATTTCAATTGCTTCTAATGGACTTAGAACTCTGGGATCACAACCAACTTTGGAATAGTCTTGAAAATATTAGCATCCACAGATTTTTGAGGGCAAGAGTATTATCCTTTGGATGACAACTGCCTCCGGATTTCACTCCTAAATCACCTAGCCAACATCCCATAAACGTTTCGATAACTTTTGTACCTGTGAACTTACTTTTAGTCATTTGTGTACATGGATACCCAAATCAGTTTACTTCTCCAGAGTTCTCAGTTTCTGACCATTTAGAAAATATTCTGTTTTGTTATTTTTGGATTCATAGTGGATGACCCCAGACTTTTGTGAAATCAACTCATCCTACAAATCATATAACTTTGGGATTCTCTAATATCTGTGGAAGCACCAACTGTTCCCTTTGCAAACATTTGCAGCGTTTTCAGGATTGATCTCTCCTGCCTTCTGCAATCTAAAAATATTACTGATAGTTAAAAAAAACTGTATCAGTTGCAGACATTTGATAAACATCATATTTAATTGGGTTTAATTGTGTACCTCTAATAGGTTTTTTGTTGCACAAGTTAAAGACTTAAGCAAACCTGTAACTCAATACTTTTTCTAATGCACAGTAATTAACATTTTGTTGTATTTACCTTGATTTAATGCCAGAGCTGGGGCATAAACCACAATTCCTGCGTAGAGAAGCTGCAAGTAAAAGAATCATTTGTTGAATTACTGTTACCTGTTTCATGCTAAATATGCATTTAAATGTATTTAGTTTAGATAACTATTCTGGCTTACGGTCTGCACGATATATAGAATTGTAGTAGCTTCACGAACTGTCCGACTGAATCTCAGTTCCAAGTACTGGAAGGCAAATTGAAAAATAAGTTATATAATTGAATGCACTTGTGTGGTAATCATCATCAAAAATAATTTGATCTTGTCATGCACACAAGCTTACTCTTGCTCTACTTTATCATGCACCCCCCTCTACCTCTCTGATCTCCTCTCTCCCCAAACTAGCACCCGCTGCCTTCGCTCCACCGGGTCTGGCCTCCTCCATGTCTCCCCGAATCCTCCGCTCCACCCTCGGTGGCCGTGCCTTCAGCCACTATGCCCCAAGGCTCTGGAACTCCCTTCCTCACTCCCTTCACCTCACCCCCTCTCTTCCCAGTTTCAGATCATAGCTAAAGATCTTTCTCTTCGACAGTGCCTTTGGTCACCTTTCTACCCTTGCCCCTGGCTCGGTCCCAGGATCCGCTACTGTGAAGCGCTCTGAGACGCAGTCTGGCGTGGAGGGCGCTATATAAATCCAAGTTGTTGTTGTTGTTGTTGTTGCTTACCTTCAATTTTAGAGATACGAAAATGGGGAAGAGAGTTTTTTTTACATTGAATTGGTTTGGGTAGAAATGCACTATGTTTCTACCTGTTTTGGTGTGTTATATTCTGCACCTTACCCATTGTGTGTGTGTGTGTGCGTGTGAATCTTTTTAACTGGCACAAGGCAATGTCAACCCGCCTTTGAGTGTTGCATTCCTTAAACGTATGTTTTTGCCTTGCTTTCAATCTTACCTCGTATGTGCTGGTGATTCCTGATTGGTAAAAGACTGGCAGAAAGAGTTGAGCTGTGACGATGACAACCAGACCGTATGAGATGCAAAAAAGGCTGAAGGAAGCACCAAAGCGGTAGACATCACTCGGGGATCCTATCACCGTAATTGCAGACATGAAACTGGCAGTGAGAGAGAGAGCCACTGGAACATATTTCATCTGTCTACCTCCCACCATGAAATCTTTGGAGGTCACATGCTTTGATTTTGCGAAGGCAAAATAGATTCCGATAATTGAAGAGATGATGAAAAGCATCGCAAAAATCACATAGTCCCAAGGGGATAAAATCCTCGTGTTTGGATTGAAAAATCGAGGCATGTTGTGTTTTCTGGGCTGTTCCTTGCGAAAACAAAACCTCCTCAATAATTTTCAACAAAATTCTGGCTCAAGTTCTTATCGCCTGATACCGCCGGTTCTTTCTGAATGAGTAGATAAACACAAAATATTCAATGCAAGATCCAGCATGCTGCCAAACTAGTGCTACTTGTGTATTATTGATGTAGACAACATCAATTAATACACGAGTATTACAACAAGTGTTACAAACAACAAATGGGAGTTTACCAAGAGATTCAATAAAGTCCATCCGTTAACCATGAGCTCTCTTCAGATGTCAGTCCCGGATAGTAACTAGTAGCTTAAGATGATTCCAATTAGCTTTCTCATCAAAGTAAAACTAGCACTTTGTATTATTTTCGCAATAAAAACTATGAGCTGCTTGGTTTAGATGTGACAGCTTTGCTGCACTCATGAAAATAAATTGTTTAGGAAACTTGCACAATACACAAAATACCTGTGCTTACACATAAATGTGTTGTTCAGATTTGGTTGTTTGTTTGCAAAAGCAGCATTTCCAGGGTTATACAATTGCAGGAACTAATCTGCTTTGTGGCAGCCTTGAAGAGGCTGAAGAGCATTGGATGAGTACGATACAAAAGCGTGCTTTTAAAATAACTCAGACTTTTAAGCCATTATTCACCGACAGACTGTTATTTTCACTTTGCTCGCTCAGAATAGTTTATGAATTTTTAAAAAGTGATGCTTTTACAGCTAGCTACATTTTCCTCGATTACTTCAGTTTTGGTATATAAATCCTTGGGTGTTTGGCCTTGTTCTGTACTTAAAACTGATATAAAGGTATCAACCAGAGTTGATATATTTTTTTACGCCTGAAGCAATCTTAATTCAGTTGCCAGCTTGGTAATTGGATAAATTATATATATATATATATATAAAACTATATAGAAAGATGTATTTAATGATTTACATCATTTTACAATGTACGGTATTCTGTAATATTTCCCTGGTTTGTTGCACAATTGTTTATTTTTGTTTTAGAGGTTGAGTTTTGATCTAAGGTGGGAAAAAGTCAAACTCCAGTTGAGATGGATGTCACATCTTATCAACGTCTCAAAGCGCTTCACAGAATATACTTTAAGTGAATTGACTGTATATTTGTGGGTGAAACGCGGCAGCCAATTGCGCACAGCAGCGTCCCACAAACAGTCAAGGATTGAAATGAGCAATTTTTATCATTTAGAATGGGTTTTTTTTGACGGATCATTATTAGGCATGTGGAGTAAGGAAACTTGCCTGAGGTTTCACCCTGATCTGCACAGATTCGAATACAGGTCTCGGGCTTGTGAGGCGAGTGCTCTAAACACTGAGCTACAGGAGCTCCACGAGTTGATCACGAGTTGATTTAGGATGAAGAAGCTCTTTCAGCCCATTTGGTCTTGGGTTTTCAGAATACTAGCTCTACGTTGTTCTGATCACAGCGTCAAGCTGTTCCTTGAAGTGTAATTCCCCGACTCGTCTGAACCACCCTTCCTAGCAACATCAATTGTGAAGTGCTTTAAAATCCTTTATTATGTTACTATGCGAAAGTGTACCGTATTCCATTTATGACAGTAACAGTTCAACTTTATGATGCAATCATAATCAACGGCAATCTACTCAGACGAATGCAGATTATTTTAAGGATAGCTTTACCAATGTTTGGACTTTAAATGAAACGGATCAGAGTGAGTGCTTGACTAAACTCTCTCAGTGAATGTGTTATTGTCCTTTCCCATATTTGCCAACGGACGTCCAATTGTGTGTACTTGTGTTTGACATTCTCTGTTTCGATGCGCAGTATTTTGCATTGTTCCACATCCACCTATCACGTTTTTTTTTACAAGTCCGCTTGTTTTACGACACTAGATTAGTGGGGTTGAATGCTATTAGCTCGAACCACGAAAATTGTCATCAGCAAATTGTAAAATGCCGTGAGAAGCACACGCCTCTATATAATTTAACCTTAATTTCACTGAGTCTACACTTTGCGGAAAAGAAAGGGAAACGCTTTGAGATGTCTCAACGAAATGATAAGGCGAGGATCAAGTGTGAGCATTATTATAATTTATAAATGATGTAATTAGAAGACCTGGAGCAGACATTGGTAAGTTTCCACAAACACACTCGGATCCTTTTCTCTTAATCCTTGCTTTTGCTGGCCCACCCCTATCCAGCTTGTCAAATCAGTTGGTTAACTTCCCATTAATTTCAGTTTCACTGAGCTTTTATGTTCTAACCCGTGAGGACTCGCACTTGAATCACAGGATCAAAGATAATACAAGCAAGCTTCTAACCTTGCAGGGTTCAGTGGCCGTGAACAAAGTTGATCACACCCATTGCAACGTGACAGATGAGCAACTTTCGTACTGTGCATAAATTGCAAGTGAATTTATTCCACACGGTGCATATAGTGACTGCTGCTTGCAGCCTTAAACAGTTCAGAGTTCAGACCACATTATTTCGGCAAATATTTCATTTATATTGTGACATAAAAAAGCAAAAAATGAAGTAGAAAACGTCGCAAAATATGCGCACCGTGTTGTGCCAGCACACGGCACATACAATGTGATAAATCACTTCAATCATTTGTCTTAACTCACAAAGTTTGATCCTCAAGATATGTTTGCTCACAGGCTAAAGCAATTTAGTGTCACAATAACACATTTAATAGTTATTAGGGACAAAGTTCCAGAATGCTGAACAAATTTCATCAAGAATAGAAGCTTTAGAGTAATCGTCAGTATCCTTGCATCCTTGTAACTCTGAAGAAGTCTAGCAGCATAGTAAGTATTGTATAAGACCTATAAACTCTAATTGCATGTGAAGGATATAATAATAATCCTTGCATTTTAATATAGCGCTTTTCACATCTTATCGACGTCTCAAAGTGCTTCACAGAATATACCGTAAAGTGAATTTGACTATATTTGTGGGCGAAATGCGGCAGCCAATTGCGCGCAGCAGTGTCCACAAAAACAGTCGTGGATTGAAATGACCAATTTTATTATTGTAGTTTTTTTGGGATGGATTATTATTAAGCGTGTGGAGTAAGGAAACTTGCCCAAGGTTTTGCCCTGATTTGCTTTTGCGTGGATTCGAACATAGGTCTCACGCTTGTAAGGCGAGTGCTCTAACCACTGAGTTACAGGCCATGGTAGCACTCAAGTTTATACGCGGCCTGTCAAGAGCGTTTTTTAAGAAGATTGGTATTAAACTCGATGCCATTGGTGTGCTTTTTGCTTTGTTACATGATTAATTGAACTGCTAGCATTCGAGTTTGAGTAGCACAGCATTAACGTCTAAATGTTTCCAGTTAAAAACTTTCAACTGATGATGTCGTACAAATTAAATTATGTTCAACATTATTGTTGTGTTGGACGTCAGTACGACGCGAAAGGCGCTATACAAATGCAACTTTGTTGTTGTTATTGTTGATGTTGTTGTTGAGGTCTCCTAATTATGGTGCAGAATTTGTTGCTAAAGTCACTAAATATTTAAACTGAAGAAAATATACACTTTAAGCTCGCTGAATAAAAATCAATCTTAGGTAACAGCATCTAATTTAAATTTACAATGGTTCGGGAAATTAAGATAATTTCAAAATGATTCTTGATGTCAGTAGTTTTTTAAACAACTATTTTAAAATGTTTGTGTATTCGTGTAACCGCTCAAAATTGAAAGGCTGTCCCAACTTTTCAAAGTTCAATGGTTACAAAGAATTGTTACGTACAGTAAGTTTTTAAATCACCTTTGTTCCATTCTGCCCATTTCTATCTAGATATTGAGTATAGACACATATGTGCAGAATATCATGATCATGCAGTGAGTCCAAATTAATTGACTGCACTTTATTTTTAATTTCTTGCAAATTCTAACTTCAGTTCAGACCAGAATTGGTGTCTGTGTCAATGGTATAAGGTGGAGTAAAGCAAACAAAAAAAGGTTTGGAATATTACAGTTTTCACTGCCAACCAGCCGGCCAGTTAACCAGCCAGACAATTAATTTAAGTGGGAAATGTAATACAGGATAGGAAGCAATGTAATAAATACACAGCTTGTCATCACATAGGAAATGATTGTTCGAAGGTTAGCCATAGAAAAGTGCTTCTGAATAGCAGGTAAGTTGAACTTTAAAAGTAGTTGAAGGGAGTGATTTTTTTATTTATAGCCATGATATTTAAAATTGGGGTAAACAAAGGATACAGTTTAGATGGTTTACCGGCTAAAAATAATGAGTGTTCCTGCCTGTATTACTTCAAAGAACCACCACTGGTTATCTCCAGTGCTTCTAAACAAAAGTACTCTCAATAAAAACTGTTTTAAATCCTGTACACAATTAAAACAAAAATTAAAAAGGAAAATACAAATAAATGTAACTCCCACTGGTGGGCAGAACCAAAGAGTTTGCTTATCATTGGTTAGCAGTTTTGATCAAACAGTAGCGTATACCACTCTTACTTTGGATGAGTTTATTTACTATTCAGAGCAACTTTTATTTTAAAAAATATTGTAAATAATAATAATCCTTGCATTTGACACAGCGCTTGTCAAATCCTTGAGAAGCCTCAAAGGGCTTCACAGAATATACTGTAAAGTAAATTGGGTATATATTTTGTGGGTGTCCCACGAATAATTGTGGATTGAAGTAACCAAATTATTATTGGGGGGATTTTTTTCTTGAGGAGTTATTATCAGGCGTGTAGAGTAAGGAAACTGTTCAGAGGGAGTGACTTCCAACCCTTCAGATATTCCCCCGCTGCCCCATAACGTATAATCAGTTATTTTACTTTGGTCTGTTACAACAAGGTATCATTTTTTTTTAAAAAATCCTTTATGTTTCTGATAGCATGAAGAAGACAGAAGTTTATGATCCTTCTTCAGTTGAAAGTAGGATGGCCTTGCTGTTCAACCAGGAGTGGCAACCGCCCTCTGCACCCTGTTGCATTCCCGTCTCCGCACTTGTCAGAGGAAGAGACGCTAAGTGCCAAACCAAGAAATTGACGGACCGCTGGACGCAAAGGCGCGCAATTAAAACCCGCAAAGGAGAGTACGTGAGGCACGTTGTCCTACAGCTTTCATGCGTGCACCTCCAGATAGATACGCAGGCACGGGAGCAGAAGATGTGCCTGTTCGAAAGACGAAAGCAGGGTCACGCATCTTGCTTGCCTCCCCTATCGAAAGCGTGTACCGTAGCGCATTTGGGGGAGCGCGGCCCGTCGATGAAGTTGAACTTGTCTCGTGTAACCAGGATTTCTCTGCAATACGAAGGTCCAGACCGTCAGCCAACAATTAGGAGAAGCGACCTACCCAAGAGAGATGTCGTCTGGAGCAAAGGGCCAGTTCACGCTGACACTAAATCAAACCGAATGCCCGGACGACCACGATCTTTCTATATACAATTGCCAGAGTCGAGCTTGAAAATCGGTCTGGTGTCACCGGTGAAATACGTAGCCCACGCAGGGAAGGACAAGCAGAATGTGAATATTTTCTCACGGCGAGCCTCCAGAGAATCGCAGCCGGTGTTTCTGTCTCTATCACCTACGGTACCACAGCACCAAATGTTACCGGAGGATCAACTGATCAGAACAAAGGAACTAGTTCCAGAACATCTGTCAAACGCCAAGGTTCCAGCCAGCAAGGAGAGCGAACAGCCGATTCGCGTTAGACCAACGATTAAGAAATATGGGACCCTGCAGGCCAGAGCTGGCTGTCAGGTCCACAACCGCGAGCAAGGGTGCTCAAAACCACTCCGTGATCACAACAAGCTCACGTCGGAGGCACAGCTGAAGAAGGCACTTCGGCCTGTAACTGATACCCTCGTCAAAAACAGATGTACAAACCAATCATTCCAGTATCTGCACAATAAATCATTGGAGTAACATTGCCAACAGTGCCACGCAATGATGGAACTTCGGAAGTTCCCTTGATTTGCAAGATATTGATTATTCACTTGATAACTGCGTTGAATTTTGAGATTCCGAAATATTAGGTGTTACATTTTTATTCGTGCAAACCCCCCGCCATTTGGATTGCATAAGGGAACAAAAACGTTTGATAAACAGTGAGAACGGGTTTCAACTTTCTTTCCATTCCCATTAGTGGCTCCAACATATGGCAAACAACATTAATCTGAACATATATATTCCTTAAACGAGGCTTGCCTTTAACAGATGGCCGGATTGTTTCACAGTCGACTATGAACAGATCATTCTATTCCAGGAAGTGTGAAGGTTCAATTTGCTTAATTAGACACCAGGAATATTCTGCTTCTTATGAAAATCACAAGGATTTATTTCCATTGAGATATTTATATAGTTTACTCCTGAACTCAAACCTCACGGATCAAGCATAGGTGTACCTGATTTCCATTTTAGTTCGAGCTTATGTAAATATATATGCAGAATGATTACTTAAAGATGCATAAACTATAGTTACTATCCATAACATAGAAGTGTTTTTGTATAATGAATTGCATAACATAATAATAAATTTAATTCATACAGCATAAAGTTTCAGTTTCTTTGTGTACTGACATGGGTTTCTCACTGAGAGTGGTAAGAAATGTATTTAAGCATTTGAAGGACGCTATATAAACAAGTTGTTGCTACATCAAGTCTTTATGTCTCGGGTTATGTTCAGGTGCTTTACAGAGTGTTCTGCATCTAAGGCTGGCTATGTAGCTGTGAAGTGGTGTGACTGCTTTCACTTTTTGTGTCATCACTGATGCCACTTTGAATGCTAAGCTTTCAACATTGGCTTGAATTAAATACTCCTGTTATATCTCGGTGAAACAGGTAATAATTGTTATGTTTGTGTGATGGAGAGATTATAATAATTGCTCGTTATTTTGATAACAAAGGTAAGTTAGCAACTCCTCGCAACTCATTCCGATGTCATTGACGATGTAATAAGGTGGCTTATCATTAGAATGGTAACTCCCAATTGCAGCTGAGAGATCTGCATTGCACATGCTATAATGGGGAACAGCAAAAGCAACAAAGGTACATTTATAGAGCGCCTTTCACGTTGAGAGGACGTCCCAAGGCGCTGAACAGTCAGGTCAGGACCAAGCAAGAGGGAGGAGCAGTGGGGAGGGGCGGGAGAGAATTAGGACGGGAGGGAGAGAGTTGGGAGGGCGGCAGAACATACGGTCAAAGAGGAGGGTCTTGAGACTGGCCTTAAAGGAGGCAAGGGAGGAAGCGACTGTGGGGTTCTAGAGTGTGGGGGCACAGAGGCTGAGATCCTGTCCACCGATGGTAGGGCGGGTAGGGGGGGTGGCCCTGGAGCAGAGCAGAACCCGCTGAACCAATGGGGGTGGGCAGGTTCATAGTGAGTCATCAGGTCGGAGAAATGGGGGGGGGGGGGGGGGGCAAGGCCATGAATGACCTTGAAAGTGAGGACGAATCTTGAATTCGATCCTCCGGTGGATGGGGAGCCAATGGAGCCAGGCGAGGGTGGGAGTGATGGAATCGCGGAGCTTGGTGCGAACAATGAGGTATTTCAATTTTATTTTTAAAAAAATGTAATTCTCAATATAAATCATTCTATTTCAAAAAACAACTGTCCAAAACATAATACCTTGAAAGGAACGAAGTTTAATTCTCCAGTTATTTCATTTCTCAGTCCAGGTGGGTGATTTTTCATTCCACCGTAATGTTTGATAAATGTGATAGCATAGAATAGCAATGCAAAGAACATTTTGATAAATATTTTCAAAGGAAAGGGTTTAAAGGGTAAACACTTTAATGCTATTTTATTTTTGAATAATTTTCCTTTTGCAGTTTACACTCGGGCACAATGACCTGTCGAGACAATAATGACTGTTTGTGGGACACTGCCGGATGCAATTGGTGGCTGGGTCTCATCCACAAAACATACAATTCAATTCACTTTACAGTATATTTTGTGAAGCGCTTTGAGAAGACGTGATAATTAAAGGCGCTGTATCAAATGCAAGGGTTATGATTATTGAGGCTGGGAGTTTTGGAGGTTAGGGCCACAGCAGATGAAGGCGCAGGAAACAGTGCTGGTGTGGAGGATATAGGGTTAGGCAGTGCAGCAGACCTGTGTTAGTTGAGCATAAGGGATGTAAAGTGGGGGTACGAGCAGGTCATATTATGCTTCTTTAATACCTTGAGAATAGGACACAGAGTAAACGATTTTAGCCTGATGTCAGTGTTGGTTCAGCGCTGTTTTGTCTATTGTGTGCTTTAGCATTTATCCCAAATATGGCTTGTCTGGAATTTGATATTAGGATTACTTTTAGGCAGGTTTGACAGCAACAGCTGTTGTAGACCTTTGTACTGCAAAGTTCAAAGTATTAGGAGCTTGTGGTGCATCTGAGAGGTTCAGATAATAATAATAATAATCCTTGCGTCTGATATGGCACTTTTCACATCTTATCGACGTTTCAAAGCGCTTCACAGAATATACTGTAAAGTAAATTGACTGTATATTTGTGGGCGAAAACACGGCAGCCAATTGCGCACTGCAGCGTCCCACAAACAGTCGTGGATAGAAAATGACCAATTTTATTATCGTGTTTTTTTTTGGAGGGATTATTATTAGGTGTGTGTGTGGAGTAAGGAAACTTACCAAAGGTTTCACCCTGATCTGCCTGGATTCGAATTGTCTCACGCTTGTAAGGCGAGTGCGCTAACCACTGAGCTACAGGAGCTCCACAATATATGAACCAGAAGAGGCTATCTGAAATACACCTTTATTCCTGTTATCTATAGTTACATAGTTATCTATGTAATTCTTAAGTTTTCTATCCTACTGTTTCCAGGTGACAGAATTGTACTCTGAGGGTATGGATTTACCCCTATATAACCTCCCACCCACAACACGCACAGACACACATGCACACACACACACAAACACAACAAACTAGCTGACTGGCGATTTATGGTCAGCAGAAATGAGGATTTGTTTAAAAGTGTAAAATAATCAAAGAATGAATGATGAATGGCATTTTTTTGCAAATGATTCTCGAGTTTGCAAACACCCACCTAGTCATATTAGGAATTCTTCCCCTCCCCACCTCCCTCTGCTACCACCCCCAGTCACTACTATTAAGTGCTTTGGAAAAACTCCCGACTTGTACGTTTGTGTCATATTACAAACAATGTTGAGATGTATCATGTGAACTTCAGGGACTATAAGAATGTCTTTAAAATGACAATTTGAAACTGTAGCCTCTGTCTCCTTTTGCTGCTGTAACTGTTTCGTATCTAATCGATTCTGATGTGTGTAAATTGCCAGTAACAGACACAAACACAGCCTTTGATGACTTGTGCTTATTTTACTGTGCTTTGGTTTACTCTGGCAGCTAAATTGACCCCCGAGTGTACTTGGCATGTTTTTACTGCAATACTATTTTTTAACTCCCAAAATCTAGCGCGTGCGTGTGTGTGTGTGTGTGGATGGAGTCCTGTAGCTCAGTGGTTAGAGCACTCGCTTTGTAAGCGAGAGATCTGTGTTCAATTCCACGCAGGGCGAAACCTTGGGCAAATTTCCTTACTCCACACGCCCAATAATAATCCCTCGCCAAAATATTTGTTATTTCAATCCACGACTGTTTATGGGACACTGCTGTGCGCAATTGGCTGCCATGTTTTCACCCATATATATATATCTACAGTCAATTCACTTTACAGTATATTCTATGAAGCGCTTTGAGACATCTAGAAGACGTTAATAGCACTATATCAAATGCAAGGATTATTATTATTATTATTTAATTACCTTTCTAGCTCTGTTTCCTCTGTTATGTCATGAACTATTCTTCGCATATGATCTAGCACCTTTTACGTCAGGAGGACGCCTCAAAGTGTTTCATATGATTTATTATGATGTGTAGTGACTGTATATAGGCAAACACAATAGGCAATTTACAGACAGCCATGCCCCACAAAAAGCTTTGAAGTAAATAACCAATTTTATCTTGGGCATTATTAGCCAGGACACTGGGAGAAACTACTTTCTCTTTGGTTATCACTTGAAATGAAGACCAAAGGCGCAATCTACTGTTTTAAACCTGTATGACAATTGTTTGGGGCTAGAAATAAATAATATGAATCCCTGTATGTTAATCCCTTCTCAATAAAGTACTGTAGTTGAACTTCAACATTCAATATTATTTCATCCACCAAATCTACAGTCAATTCACTTGAAGTGAAGTGTTTTGAGACGTCTTGAAGACGTGATAAGGCGCAATACCAAATGCAAGGAAAATTGTTATTATGTCTGTTATTCTTGGGCTCAGAATGCTTCTACATAAATGTAGTTGAATATTTTTTGTTGTGTTGGCCAGTTGTCATTCTGTTTAGTATTTTAGATTTTAAAAAGTGAGTGATTGAATGACACTTTATGATGTAAATATTTCCAGTTGTCTCCGGTTTTGTTTTCACTAGTAGTGGTACTTTGCATGAAATTCATACACTCACACATGTAAACAGAACTAAGATACAGTACCTCTTCTTTTTTAAAAGACAGCTCACAAAGTCAATAATTTTGCCAAGGAGCTCTTGGGATCAGACTAGCTGGTGCTAATTCACATACAGCGAGCGCACTAAAGTTTGTGAGTCAATGAACTACTGGATCAAAATGTATTTGAAACTTTGTTTTGACCATCTTCACGAATACTAAAACTGGAGATTAATTCACCAAAGGGTGTCTGACTGAAGAACAGACAGTGTAAAGTTTGTAAAGTTGGAACTTTCCAATAGTACAGTATTTTTTTATCTAATTCCAGAATTTCATTTCTGCAATTTCATTGTTTATTTTAAAATTCGATATTACTGATATTGGTTCTTTATAACCTTCTTTGGGTTATCATTCTTCAAGTGAATGTATTATTGGATAAGGGCAATTATAAATACTGTATAAACTTCAGTTTGGAATTAAGTGATTGGAGCAATTTCAAATCAGTTGATATAGAAATATGGAAATTTACAGCACAGAAGGAAGCCATTTGGCCTTTCAAATCTACTCTGGGTCACAGAGCAAACTATTCGATCAATCCCATACCTCTGCAAGCTTCTATTCTTCATATTCCTGTTCAATTCCCCTACATCAGACCCCCAATTAGTCTCTGCCTCTATCACCTTGTATGACAAGAGATATCAACAACAACAACAACTTTGACTTATATAGCGCCCTCCACGATGGACAGCGTCTCAGAGCACTTGATTTCATGACACCAAGATTTCACATCCCAACAACAACAACACCAACAACAAAATTACACTTGTATAACATTGTTTCTGACCCGAGCTGGGGACAGGGAAGGTGGAGGGAAGGGGGTGGATTTGGAGTTGCCGATGGGACCGTTGAAGAGGAACAACGCTGAGTTTTATTTAATCTCCTAATATCACCTTGAATAGGTTAGAAACCTATAGGCTGGTTGAAACACCCTCTCCTTTCATCTGTACCACAGGCTATCACACCTCTGGTGTACAGTACTGCACTTTTTCTACAGTTCTCTCACAAATTCACAAGCCATATTTTATTCTTTCGAACCAACCTCTCCCTCACACGCACAGCATAAATTTTGTACGACTGCCCCGCAGCATTTGAAAAGCACATCTAATAAACATGCAGAAGTTCCCATCAGTGTAAATTGCATGCCTATAATGTAGATTCAGATTTTAACGCAGTAGGTTTGCAGGCTTTTAGCTGGTTAGACTCTGGGGTCCTCAAGCCGTGCCTCTTGCCAACCTGCACCGAATACTTTCTGCAATTAGGTGAGCATGGTGATCACAAAGGAGGATTCTAAAGCACAGTTTACATCAAATACACAACTCAAATGCTGACAATTCAGAATTTTTATTGAAGGGTTGAAATAAATTACATTGTACAGCTAGTGAATGCTACAGACAGGCAGATCAGACTACCCACAAGGATAAATAACATTGATCTCCACTCGTCTATTATAATACAAACTTTAAGACTGTTTTTTCATCCAAATCATTCAAAACAGCTGATGCATAACAATGGTTTAAATAAATTGGTACATGATTGGAAAGTAATACATATTTGTGTTTATTAAATATTAATCACGTCCTCCTGACGCAAAAAGGTGCTCTATCAATGTAATGTTGTTGTCGTCGTCATTGTAACCAAGGCTAAATGGATTGAGGCATCATCATTGCTGAGTAAGGTTACAAAGCCATGGCTGTATATAAAACATCACATGTTCCTGTGCAGAAGTGCACTGTGCAATATTAATGATCTTTTTTTCCTTTGTTGTGTAAAGGAA
This sequence comes from Hydrolagus colliei, assembly GCA_035084275.1. NCBI lineage: Eukaryota > Metazoa > Chordata > Chondrichthyes > Chimaeriformes > Chimaeridae > Hydrolagus > Hydrolagus colliei. The sequence goes on from CM068757.1 coordinate 3,357,065, forward strand.
CAATATCTTGGTTCCAACGCTGAGACTGTGCAGTCAGTGGTTTCGGTATTGCACATTCCACACTGACAGCTTATTGCTACAGGATAAGTGTAATAAGGATTAACATTGGGTGGGCAGTTGGGGATGGTGATCGTTTGATAAATGACTTCCCTGTAGCTGCAGATGTACTGGTAGATGGAGGCCATTCGTTCCTTGAACACTGGATCCTTTTGAGAAAAGAAAGTTCACACGTCAGAAAAAAAACTTTAACACGTAATCGACAAATAATTGAACAAATAATAAGTTGATGCTTACACCACAACGAAACAAAGCCGCGTTTCTGTCATGGAGCAAACCAAACACCAGCTTCCTAATTGCAAGATTGTTATTCAAAATGCTTTGCAAATGGACCAGGACCTGCGAGGCCTGTGCGGGGGAGTCAGGTTGGGGCTGCGGAGAAGAGAAGGAGCCGTACCCCTTTCAATCGTTACTCTTCCTGAGGGAGGGGATTATGCAATGATGTGCAGAGAAGCAGGGACCCCTATCCTATAGGTCCCCTGATGATACCAGACTGGGGGGAAACTGCAGGTAGCTAGCTTCTCCTCCACCTACAGAGGGTAAGGTTAACCAAAGGGAATTGGGATATACCCCTACACACTCACCTGAGGGTATCAATGAGGATATCTGCCATGAAGACCCACAAGACCAAACGCCGATGGCCTTAAAAGCTGTGGAGATACTGGTGGCAGGAGGACCACTGAGCAAGGGCCTCCGAGACCGAGGGGGAAATACACTGTCGGGCGTGTAATCATTTAAAAAGCAGCTTAATGCTGTGACTACAGGACAGCAGGGTGGGTTTTCTGGACAAAACCGATCTGGTCAGATAGCTTTCTTGATCTGAACAAATCTTTTGATGAGAAGGATCATCCCAGTCAAAACAATCCTGCCAAACTGCTGATCCTTCCTCACCAACACACCCTCCCTGTCACCCTCGCTGGCTGATGATGAACATTAAGCAGTCATACATTGATACAGCTTTTCCATTACCTGAGATCAGTTTAGAATGCGTGAACCTCTCAGCCCAATCTAGCCTTATTTTGAATGAATACTTTTTATTATTTTTTTGCAGAATGATGGTGGTTTATTTGGTGATGGCCTGGGTCACACTATTCACTCGAACGGTAAAAGCATTGCGCACGGGAATCGCATGTCACTTCGTGCAGGTTGTTTCAATCGCTCGGAATTGGGCTAAACCTTCGATTCTAATGACATTCCACTCTCCGTTCCACTTCCAATCACTTTCAACACGAAACTCAAAGTGCTTTGAGGTGGAGGATTGAGCCAATTGTGTTTAGGATTATCTATCACCATGCACACAATTTGAAACTAACTTCCCATGCCAGTATAGTTCAGGGGAGGGGTGAGGCCGAGGCATGGTGGAACACCCGGAGAGTGGGAGTGAGTGGCTGAAAGCATGCTGACTGATGGGAGAGTCAGGTTACCGATAAATAAACCTTACATTTGATCTATCACCTTATCACATAGTTGGGACGTCTCAAAGCGCTTCACGGAATACACTGAAAAAGTGAATTGACTGTATATTTTGTGGGCCAAACGCGTTGAGCGGGGAGATATGCACATTCAGTGACTGCTTGCGTTTTCTCACCTTTGTGAAGCAGTAGCCAGAGCACCAGGTAACATTGATGTTGCCACAATACCCACACTCTTCCTTTTCCACAGTCATGGTAATATTCGTCAGCTGGCAATTGTTCTGACAATGGATGGACACCCAGCATAGAATCAAGAGAAATCCATGAGATGCTGAGATTCTGTTCACTATTACCAGCAACATTGGATTCGCCTGATAAATTCAAAATGGAAATAAAGCCCAATAAATACAACAGATAAAATGAAATGTACAACTGCCGGTATCTTTTCTTTCTGCACCAGACGTATTACCATACTCTGCAATAACTCGCTCAAGTTCACCGCTCAGTTATCTAATAAATAACTATTAACTATTAACAATTAAACCCAACAAAATAACACACACACACTCACACACACACCACTGTTTTCACTTAACCCCCCCCCCCCCACTCCCATTAATTAGCTCTAATCTCCTGACCCCCCCACCTTGCCACAATCTTCATGGAAAGAGAATACTGGATTGGATTCCCAACCTGCAAGGTTTGCTAGTTTTTGCTAGATTTTTTGAGAACTAAACACCATTATAATGCCCCATTTTCCCAACATCTTATGGTTGGAAAGTGATCACTGAAACTATAAAACCCTTTCAAAGATAATTATTTAGCGTTAAGCAGACATCTAAAACATGCTATCACAATTTTGCACTTGGTTTAAAAAGAGGAGCTTTACAACAATATTACCTTGTGTAGATGCAGTCGCAGCAGAAGTTTTCTTTGACTTGCACTGTCTCTGTACTATTGAAATGGTCACAACTTTATCTCCTTTTATACTAACTCGGTTCTATCACCCAAGCATCAAAGGATTTGGGGGGCTTTAATGCAACCAATCAATGCACCTCTTTCCTGCATCCAGTTTCTGTCCTGAGGTAATTGAAACCGTTACGTTTTGTAAGGTGATTTACCGAGGTCACAACATTGAACAAATATTTCTAGAAAAAAAACACAGCGAATTACAAGGTGTCGTGATGAGAAAGAATTGGAAAAAAAACATGATTGGGAAGGTTTTCTAAATGCAAACTGCCCCCCTTTCAGGCAACAGTTGGCAAAAGTGATCAACGCATGACAAAGATTCACAATCCACATTTCACGAGTGTTTTTTCTTAAAACAACATGCCTATTAGCTCTCTGAATATTGTTTTTTTTGTCAGTGCATAGACTCCCGCAGTTAAACTAGACTTAAAGGTGCAGAAGCCAGCACGTTGATAAACAATGAGTGATCAAAGTGCTTTGAAACACACATGCTATATAAAGCTATTATTCACTTACAAAATAAACAGTGATTATACTTGACAGTTTCCTGTGCTTTCAGACATCCCCCTGATGTGCAAAAAACACACAAAATACTACAGATGCTGGGAATCTGAAACAAAAACAAAAGTTTTTGGACTTTTTCAGGACTGACAAAGGTTGTAGACCCGAAACGTTGACTCCTTTTCCTTTCTCCATGGATGCTGTTTGACCTGCTGAGTTTCCCCAGCAACTTTTGTTTTTGCACCTGATGTGAAATCCTGACGTGACATGAATTATTTTAAATGTAAGGTTTTTTATTGATAGTATTATTATTTCTAATATAGGTTTCACCCACATAATATACAGTCAATTTACTTCTTATTCTGTGAAGCTCTTTGAGATGTCGTGAAGATTAATAAGGTGCTATATCAAATGCAAGGATTATTATTATTATAAGTACAAGTTGATGTAGTTATCTCTGAACTAAGAAAATAATGTGTTCAGAAAGGGATATTGAATCAAAAGTTCAACTGAAGACCAGAAGGGATTGAATAGATCTGCAGTAAGTAGTGAGAATAAACTGTTAGTGCCAACAAAAGTACCATAGGAGAAAATGTCTTTGATGCTATCATTTAAAGAACACAGCGGCTATAGGGAATAATAAAAATGGATTTAAAAATGCCAAATCATATTTTGAAATCTGCTGGAAAGTAACTGAACTGAACTGAAGGATACCCAGATGTGTATTTATTATCAAAAGGTGTTTGAGAAAGTTTCAGATGTGAGACTATTAGTTAGAATTGAAATTATCTTATCAATACGAAATGCAGGTAAATGTCAATAATGAGACTTTTATAGATTCCTGAAGATGCTAGGAGTTCGACTAATAATGCTGTGGTTGGCGGGTCGTGGAAGGAGGAATAAGCAGGTTGGAGAGGTAAGGAATCGCCAGCGCCTGAAGGGATCTGAGCTCAAGCAGTTTGTAACTTAAAGTATAATGAGAGCAGGTAGAGAACAAGAGGTGGAGATACGATCAGCTTCAATATTTAGCCTTCCCCTTGGCAGGATATAAAACAGCAGAAATGGGTGAATACCTGAGATAGCAAAGTTAGATTATGCGTAGTGTAGCCTAGATTTACAATCCATTTGCCTAATGTATTTCCAATTTTAGAAAAAGCAGATACCGAGGCAATGCATGAAATTTAATGGGGAAGTAATAGAGAGTGGAACTGATATACAGGATGGAAATGAAAGGCTACTTGAAGGAAAATGGAACAGAAGTAGTGCATAAAGCATTCAATGGCAATATCCTAAGTAAAAACTATTATATTGCTGTATATCACTATGAGGGAAAATAAATATCAAGACCACATCCAGAATTGGTTGAATAAATGAGAGGGGGAAACAATCTCACTGAAACTGACAAAGTGCCCCAAGATTATCCAGATTTAAATCGATTTATCACGAGGATGCCATATATGAAAGAGAAAGCAGAAAATCCCCTTATAAGATCAAACTACCCCAAATGAGTAAATGTACAATACAGAGTTCATTACAGTTTGCTCACCAAGCTCTGTAAACTTCCCAACAATTGGAGATGGACTCCCAATATAGTCTTTTGCAAAAATAGCAGTGATGTGGCCCGAGACTCTTAAGTATAACACAACTACAATGGTTATTTTGTGTCATAAATGAAGTGGATCATTCTAATTTTGTCTGCCCTAACATTGATAATAAACTTACAGACAATCAAGGCACGTTTTAATGCTTTTGAACAGAGGAGAAAAGCCCTGAGATTTTGAGATGCAATTTTTTTAAATGGCAATAACACCAAATGTTTGACAGCTAGTTTTATGACTTTAAAGCGAGATAATGCAATAGCCAACTTTGTTTAAAATAAAGTAAAGCATGTGTCTACTAATAAAGCTGCTGGAGTACATATAGTGCCAACAAATGTTAAAAACTATTTAAGTCAAATAATTAATAAATATTCTTGTGGTAGATACAACAACAACACAAAATTACATATATATATATATATATATAGTGAGGGATGTCGGGAGCACGCCCCAAGATGGTGATATCAGTTCCTTAAGCTTCATTTGCTCTAAAATCAGAGAATTGCATAATTAATCATTTTAATGGCCTAAAATTACACGTAGCCATACTAAAATATTAACACGGTATTTTCAAACATTACCCACTGGAATTGATCACTTTGGGAAAGGACTCGTTTAATGTCAATAGAACTGTAGTCCCATCTAGTGGAAATGACGAGAAGTGCAGCTTATAGATGTAAACTTACAACCAAAATGATAAATTATACTGCTGTTTGGATATTTGTTTTACTTGTGAACATATATCATCAATGATGCCTCATAATATCAGATACTGCACCCCAAACCCCTGAATCTTCCTCCATCTTGGCCCATTTGAAACTATCTAAGTCCTACCTATAAAACCTACTGTAGCTCAGTGGTTCGAGCACTCGCCTCACCTCGGTTCGATTCCTGGCAAGTTTCCTTTATCCCACATGCCTGATAATAAACACCTCAAGAAAAAAAGACAATAATAATTTGGTCACTTCGATCCACGGCTGTTTGTGGGACACTGCTGTGCACAATTGTGAAGCTTCCTGAGCAAAGTGGCAGGTGACAATAGGGCTCAATTGAATTATCGCCCACAACTGCTCAAGAGAAAACAATTTGTGGATCTCATTGGTAAAGTAGGGTGGGGGAAGTGGCTGTACGTATGGTCAAAGAGAAAAGCTTTTAGGCAGGAGTTGAAAGGTGGGGGGGCGAGGCAAGGCAGAGGTATTGAGGGTGTTCCAGACAGTAGTAGCTTAAAGCTCGACCTCCGATGGTGGGGTAGAATGTGCAAGGGACATAGAGCAGGAGACTGGTGCTGAACGGAGGCTCGTTGGGGATTCAGGAGATCGGAAAGGTAGGGAGATCCTGGGGAAGTGAGTGGAGAAGGGACTCGAACAAGTACGGTAGAATGTGGTGGCTGGAAAGAGAGAGGGAAATGGGGAGATTAGATGAGACAAGGATTGTAATAAGGGATAGCTTCACAAGAGAAAATCAACAGGTTGTCACAGTTTCTGATAATCCTGAGTGTTCACTGAATGCTTTGCAATATTCGAACTGGTCAAGCGTCAATGTCCTGCAGTGACAATCATCCTCTATGGGGGGAAAGATTCCATAGGTAGGAGGGTTATTCATTAAACATTGTACACCAGTTGTCGAATTCAATCCTTTTGAAAGTAATGAGTGCAAAAGAATTCCTGCAGGGAAGGAAAAAGTATCACAATCAAAGTAAGTGTTTTTCAAAGGGTTTAGATAATTTCCTCACAGTAAGATCCTCCTTTTTTTTCGCTCACGATGCACACAGACGTGCTCACGGAAACATAACTGTTTAACTGGTGGCAACTGAATATGGGATTAAAAGTGGTACAGAGTAACAGAGAGACTTTCGACCACCAGTGAAATACAGCTTAATGAGTAATAATTTTTCACGGCTAATACTATTTCCTTAATAATGTTAATGCTTTATGCAACCGCTCCTCAGTTAACTTCACAGCATCCACAAGAACCAAAACAATGAGCCTCATCATTTATAAGAGAATACACAAAATGGAATGCTCAAATTTTGCAATATCCACCAAAATATAGAACTAGTATTGGAAGATATGCGGTTTGTTTTATCTTTAGTGAACTACACATTCGGCTGCAACATAAAAAATTATCTGTTGACAGGCCTGAGTCGATGATGTATTGCTACATATGCTATATATCTCTAAACCTCTCGAGTAGCGGTACATGTTTTATTCACCAAACCCGCACACTTGTGATTTGTTGTTCAAATTGATCAACCAATCAATTGCTAACTGATTTGAACAATCAGTGGAAGATAAATGCTTCATCTTGAGTTCATGTTCTGCCCTCAAAGCATGAGCAACACTGGAACTCAACCTGCTTAGCATTTGAGATGTGAATCAGAGCCATAAACCGTTCGCGGCTTATTGACGAGGCATTTGTAGGACACGGCTGTGTGCAATTGGTTGCCGTGTTCCGCCCACAAACTATACAATCATTTCACTTTACGCTACATTCTGTGAAGCGTTTTGAGACATCTTGAAGACATGATAAGGTGCAACATCAAACACAAGGATTATATTATATAACACTCCTCCCACCAAACAACCAGGAATCAGTGTCCAAATCCGATCATACTGAAGAAGGATATTTAAATACTGTATGAGTCAATCTATGCTACTGTCTTGTGCCCCAAACCGAGGTTTACAATCAGGAATATATCATGATGTTCTAAAAAATCTGTTTTAAAAAATAATTTGGAGTCTTTTTGAGTTTTAAATATAAAACTGATATTGTTAACATAAACAAAGTTGTGCTTCTCTGAACTGACATTTAGAGGAACGCTGGAGGCTTTGCACACATTATAAAAGACAAGATCCTCTTAATTGGATTTTAAGTTCATTTTTGAAAGCCAATATAATTTACATTTATATAGTACATTTCACACTGGGGGGATACTGCTGACTGGCCTCCACCAAAAATATTGACAGAAGCCTTATGTTCCTTACTGCACAATTATAATTGTTTCCAGTATAAATGTTTTTGTGAAGGTAAACTTGGGAACAAAACTGAAGTTAATTCTGAAATTGGATTTTGTGTAAGTGTTCAACTTCTGAAAACACAATACCCTTCATTGTATCCCTCAGCCCGAATCCTGTCATTCAGTCGTCAGTTCTTATATTTCAGACACAATCTTGCTGAAATAATGGTCGCTGGAAGTATTATCACCTCAGAACAGTGAGTTCAAGCACAACTAGTGAGCATGAAACTATTCAAGGAAGAAATTGACAATTGTTATAGTGGGAGAGTGAATTTTGTCTGATGTACGTGGTGTCAATTTTCCAACTTTGTATTCTACAGTCACAGCAAGGAAAATTGAGAAATTAAATTGATTCAGCAGGAAAGATAACATTGGCTCCCTAGATGGCTCAGTTGGTTAAATCCATTTCCTAGAGTGTATCTGAGCAATCGAGAACTGCAGTGGCTGAGGTTTTGTATTCGTTAGTTAGTTTATCTCAGCCAAGCTTGGAGTTGGGTTGATTTAAGTGATCTCCGCCCGCATCCTGAACAAGGAAGGAAACAATCAGTTGGGTTTTCCCTGCTTAATCACCATCCAGTGATCTGAACTCTAGCTAACACGTGCATACCTAGAATCAAATGGAATTTTACAGCACAAAAGGAGGCCATTCGGCCAATCGAGTCTGTGCTGGCACTTTATAGAGAGCTATTCAAAGTCGATCCCACTCCCCCCAGCTCTCTCCCTATAACCCCACAAACCCGTCCTCCCCAAATGTCCTCCCACGTGTCAGGATGAGGTCAGAAACAGGCCCAGTTACGATACCCCCTCCTCTCTATCCATGTTTTTAGAAAGAATCATAAAGACATTTGGTCCAACTAGTCCTCCCTTTGGAGTTTGTACTCCACACAACTACACACACCCCCTAACCTCTTTTCCAAAGCCCCTCTATTAAGAGAGGTTGATTGAGGACAAGTTTGCGGGGTTATGGGGAGAGAGCTGGCGAGTTGGATTAGCTTTGAATAGCTCTTTTCAAAGAGCAGGCACAGACACGATGGGGTGAAAGGCCTCCTTTTGTCCTGTAAAATTATATGATTCGATGACGCCATTCCCTCCTCTCTCAAGTATGCTTCAAGTTTCTCTTAAAGAAATCCCATAAGTGCCGCCAAAAAATTGGATGGAGAGAAAGAAAAAATAAGTTATCGGTGCTTTAAGGGGAAATTGGAAAAAATATTCAAAACAAATGCTTTTGTAGCCTTGAGGATGTGTGTTTCCAACCCTGTCTTTGCCTGTCTTCCAGGCTCCATTCTCTGTTCATGATCCCCATCCTCATCAAGCTTCTTTGGTCAGTGACTCTTAGGATAGAGTGTATCACTCTTGTCCTTGCCTTCATGTCTCTCCGTAGGTCTCACTCATCTCTATCTGTAGAATCTTCCAATAGAACTGTGCCCTCCAATCTTCTGATCAGCTCTTTGTTCACTCCCCCCTCAATTCAATCACCATCAGTGGCCAAACTTTCAGGCACTTAACTTATATCTCTTCAATCATGTCTTTGGCCAGCAATTTGAATGCTCTTATTTTGCTACTCTTTGTCAAACACAATGCCCATCAAGCTCTTTGAGATGTTCTTTTCCATGAAGACACTATTTAAGTGCAAGTGTATGTACGGTATACAAATTGAATTAATAGATTGCTGAAAAATATACATTGAGTGACTTTTGAAGCCAAGTTCATTACAATATTTGAAAGGGAATTTAGAAAAGCACATGAAGATTAACACTGAGCAAAGGAAGTACATGGAAGAGAATGGACTTTAATTTCTCATGGTTACAGCATACATTTGCAGATCTTGTAAAATCTTATTCCATTGGCAAGCATACAAAAAAGTCTTCCTCTTCCCCGAAGTATCCATTTGAAGTACAGGTACAGTACTTAAGTGAAATTTGGAGATCTAAATTTTTGTGGATTGAGAAGGCAATCTTCAGGGCTCCGTATACTTTTCATCATCATGAAATCAGTGAGCACTTTTAGTTGCTGAACTAATTTCATGCTTTAAAGATATTAAATGACATCACCTTTTCCAGCAGCCATACCCCCTGTGCTTTGAATACTAATAAGGCAGTAGTAAGCACTCCAAAAAAATTGGGGGATGGGTAAATTTTCTATCACAAAGCATCAAATATTTACAACGAGACCTGAATTTATGTTTTTGTATTATTTTTGAGGGAATCAAGCTCCGTATGTCTTGGGATCTTAGAAGAGCAGTGGGAGACAATCATGGATTGCTGAGGAATAGATTGCTGTAGGCAATTCATTCGTTTGAGAGATATTTAAATATTATACACTGGAGGTTTCAATGGAAGGCAGGATTAATGAGTCCCAGTTCAAACAGCGGTATTGCAAATCAATTTTGGTTTTAGAGAATGAAATGCATGTAACTTGTGATTACTGAGAACTGTACTCTGTTTGGTCACAAGTGGGAAAACAGTAAACGAAACACTGCAAACAAACACCTTCCAACGGAAAAACAACAGGTAACAAAGAACTACCAGCGTAAGGAAATTTTCCATTTCGAGAATAAAAGTAATCCTTGTGGGTCAATTGGCTGCAAGTGCAGTCACGACACATCATGGAAAATCCTGTAAAGCGCTTTGAGACATCTTCCCAACAGGAAACAACAACAACATTGCATTTGTATAGTGACTTTTTCATCCGGAGGCATTGTATCTCAATGCAATGATTAAAATTTCATTGTTAATATTATTATTGCACGAAAAAATACACATGAAAGGTACCTGATCTAAGTGAGTAAAGCTTGGTGTAAATAATGTTGATATAGTCAGACGGGAAAGCTTCCAATGAGCACATGGAGCTTCACGGAATGGACAGCGAAATATTAACTGAACAGTTTCAGAGGTTGAGCCTTGCTTTACAGCAACATGAATTTCAGTTGATCACATAAGCTCATAAAAACAACAAACCCCAGGGCTCATCCGTATGAAACATTTATGCACAGTTCCTGATGTGCCTGCCAGTCATAGTCGATAGGAGTCAAACAAACACATTTTCCGACAATGTTCATGGCTTATTCTAAAATTATAATCATTACGCTTGAATTTGATATTCCACCTTTCACATCAAGCGGACGTCTCAAAGTGCTTCAGAATGAGTGCAGTGACTGCATTTTGTAGACAAACGTGACAGCCGGGTTAGCAGGAGAAACTCCTCCCTCTTTTCAAGCAGTGTCAAGTGATCTTTAACCTAACGAGGTTACAATAATATATTAATAATTCACCCACAAAATATACTGTCAATTCACTTTACAGTATATTGTGTGAAGCGCTTTGAGACGTCGATAAGACGTGAAAAGCGCTATATCAAATGCAAGGATTATTATGTTGATATAGCGCTTTTCACATTTTTGAGACGTCTCAAAGCGCTTCACAGAACATACCGTAAAGCAAATTGACTGTATAATCGTGGGCAAAATACGGCAGCCAATTGCGCCCAGCAGTGTCCCACAAACAGTCATGGATTGAAATGACCAAATTGTTATTGATATTTTTGAGGGATTACTAATAGGTGTCTGGACTAAGTAAACTTGCCCCAAGGTTTCTGCCTGCTGGGATATGAACCCAATATGACATCACTGAGTTGGAGCATATAAATATTACAGAGGAGGGCACCGAGGACAGAGTTCTGAGGAACGCCGCATTTGATAGTGCGAGGGCAGGAGGAGAAGCCGTTGGCAGAGACAAAGTGCAGTCAATGAGTAAGGTAAGATTGATACCAGCTTTCATAACTTGCTGATCAATGGAACCAGGTTGACACTTAAAACCGAGATGCAGCAAGTTCACTGGTGGAGAGGAAAGGATAAAGAACCAACTACAGTATCGGGAAACAGGATTGATGCGAAATAAATCAGTGTTGTAACAAAAGTGTTACTTTGAAGAACATTTACCAAACAACCCTTAGAGTACAAATCTAAATGAAGTAAATAGAGACTACTCTGTATAATAACGTTGGTGCATTTTAAATTAAATGATAGAATAGCATGACAGGTATAGCTTGTTATGTCCCAAGTGAGCTTAATGCACAAAACTGCAATTATGCTTATTATAGTACCTATGCAGTTATTTATTGTTGCCAATTAATTTCATGTAATGTTTCAGAAATGTGATCACTAGAATATGCAAGTATAAATAAATCATCCAAGGCAGCTAAAAATCTTAATCAAACGTAGGTCTTCGGTTTATAATTGCGTCTAAATAGACAAGATGCACTTCAAATGTTTTGTTATGGAGCATTGTCACAGAAATAGGTTAGCAAATTAAATAAGGTTTTGATTTGCAATTGCTTCAATCCAAAAGAAATAGTAGTTACAAGATTAAGCCTTGAATGTGATAAACAAAACATATGTTTACTTCTGAATATATCAACTCCCATAATCAGTGATAAATGAGTTTTAAGATTGCCCTGAGGTATGTTACAGCTACATCTCTGAGATACTCCAGTGTCCTGAACATCTTTCTGGGCCAAATTAATATTCTCTATTTGCCCCTGTCTGTTCTTGCTGCCTGCTTGCTCTTTTATTCTGCTAACCATTCAGTTGCTCAAATCATTAAACATTTTTCTTTGCACATTCTTCAAAACCCATCATACTATCTACTTCAACTAATTCCTTCCAATTGCCTCAAGACTATGAAACTCCTTACCTCCATTATTCTTTCACCTGCGATTTGCAGGCCTTGAAAATCTTGCTCTGTTATTTTTTATTTAATTTAAGTTATCACATTAAACAGTTATTTAAATGCTACTATCTAGGAGAAGAGGAAAAAGCAATGGCCTGTGAATGACAATTTAATGAGGTGCAAGTGTAGTGTCTGTCCCCAGCGAAAGCAAAGGACCAGATGATATGGCAATTGTTGTAAACCTGGTAAATTTATTCCGTGTGTTAATTAGCACACAATTCTATTAACACATTGCAACATTGTAAAATTGACTTTTAAGTTGTGCGGTTTATATAATAATCCTTGCATTTGATATAGCGCTTTTAACATCTTATCGACGTCTCAGTCAGCCTTACTTACAGAAATAGCCTGTGTAGGAAAAGCTATCAGGATGTATGCTTATCAATGTGTGCACTGTTAGCGTTTCCCTCGAGTTATCAATATGTTACATTTCCATTTTTATGTTTAAACAATATTCACTATTGTGCGTGTGGTGCATGCTGACCGATTGGCTTTATTAAATGCACCAACATGCAAAACTTTGTAAAGCGTTCTGCAGTGAGATAGTTAAAATAATAATAATCCTTGCATTTGATATAGTGCTTTTCACGTCTTCTAGATGTCTCAAAGCACTTGACAGAATATACTGTAAAGTAAATTGACTGTACATTTGTGGGCGAAACGCGGTAGCCAATTGTGTACAGAAGTGTGCCACAAATAGTCATGGATTGAAATGACCAATTTATTACAGGTTTTCTTTTTGATGGATTATTATTAGGCATGTGGAATAAGGAAACCTTGCCCAAGGTTTTGCCCTGACCTACCTGGATTCGAACACAGGTCTCACGCTTGTAAGGCAGGTGCTCTAATCACTGAGCTGCAGGACTCCACGAATACTCAGTTTACTACACCATTTAATTTTACTTTTCTGAATAGCATCAACTTTCTTTCCTCAGATTAGACACGTTCCTACGTTTACAGCTCAACATCGACAGAATGATGTCTGGAACATAAATGGCACTGTTTCTTCTTCCAAACTAAAGGCTGCTTCAAGTACTACAATCGTGGCATGAAATAGGTTATATTTCAGAAAATCTTTCATTGCCATTAATAACATCCAGCAAACTGTGCTATACATAGCTCCGAATGAAGGTTTACTACAAACTCTTAATCTGTTATGGGAAATATTATTAAATACTCATTAACGTATAGCTCAGTGAATCTTACAGCATTCCTATCAATTTTAAAGGTTACTATTATTATTATTTTAAAGAGAATGTAAACCAAAATTGGAGTCCAAGTGGAACACCGATAAACACCATATAGCACTTCAACGTTTTTGTTAAAGGGGTTAAACAAGTAAACAGACATTTACAATGGGAAGTGTGCCTGATGACGCATTTTCGTTTAGGAAGCATAAGATCCATTTTTGTTACGATAAAAATGAAATGACACAGGCAGTAGTTGACCTTGTCCGCTGCCTGTGTGTAGCCGGGGGAGCCGCAGGCTGCTCTGATTTCAGCGGCAGATGGAGGTAGGAACTCCTTCGTATGGTCAGGTTTGTAGCGGAGTGGACTACTCAAAGCTGAACGTATCTAATCAGTGAAACTTTCACCAAAGTCCCATTCGTCTGTCTGTTCGGGTGGTTGTAGGAGAACCCTTGGCGGTGCTTGAAAGAGTTAATCTTGGGGTCTGAGCCAAAAATGGTCCCAAACTAAATTAATCATTCACCTCTCGGCTGTTTTGGGGACATCCTGTGTGCCACTTGGTTCAAAAAGCAGTCATTACATTTGACAGTAATTGTTGTGAAAACATGTTGAGACATTGATGTAATGCAATGTCCATTTCTAAAAGAACAAACATAAGAGAATTTACTCCAGAGAGAGTTCTGACTGACAGATTACACCTTCAAGGTAGTTCTCTGTATTTTACTCCATTTTGGAGATTATAAGATTATTTTTACATGAAGAAGATTTCTTTGGCCCATTTGATCTCATCCTTACAGAATGCCCATACCCTCATCATAGCCTCCAGCTGCCTTTTTAAATCAGTCCAGTGTCCTGACCTCAACGAGGATATTTATTACACTCCAGGTAAAGAAAAACTACCTAATGTTTGCAGTCAAATTGTCTTTTGCAACTTTAAAACTGGGTATCCTCTTGGTCTACTGTCTTGGAGTCATAGCATCCTAAACTGAAGGTGTTTACTTTATCAATCCCATTTATAATGTTATATATCTCTCTGAGACATCTCTTTTCTAGACTGTTAAGCCCCAGCCAGTCTAATTGTTGATCATAAATCACTCCTCTGACACCCATCTCCTTGCTTTGTTTTGCAATGCCACTTGTGCCTGACACTGTCTGCCACAAGGGCAATACACGGCGTAATAAGAATAATAATTCTTATTTGATACAGTGTTTTTCACATCTTCTAGACATCTCAAAGCGCTTCACAGAATATACTATAAAGTGAATTGACTGTATATTTCTGGGCGAAACGTGGCAGCCAATTGGTCACAGCAGTGTCCCACAAACAGTCATGGATTGAAAATCACCAATTTTATTATTGTTTTTTTTATTTGGAGGGATTATTATTAGGCATGTGGAGTAAGGAAACTTGTCCAAGGTTTCGCCCTGACCTGACCTTGGGACGTTCTCCCGACATGAAAGGCGCTCTATAAATGTAATTTTGTTGTTGTTTATGTTGTTGCCTGGTTCGAACGCAGGTCTCACACCTGTAAAGGTGAGTGCTCTAACCACTGAAATACAGGACTCCAACGGAATAAGCCAATGGAAGTACGATTCCCTTTGAGCACATTTTTTTTTGAACCAGAGCAATCTCGCTTTTTTTTCAGAATTTCACCCATGACAAGGTTTTAACTCTGACTCCCCGAAAAAATGAGGTTTCGAAGTAATTGATTTCTTTTTCCCACCATTTCTGACACATGTCTGCTGGTAGAAGCAACAGCAGACTCTCTGATCAAGCGGCTCGTTGCCAGTTGTTAACTAGATTAATTGTTCATGATTTCATCTTGTATTCAATTCAGCGGCTTAATTTACAAAGTGACTGCATTAACAAAAAAGGAACTACAAAAGAGTGCTTTGGCAGTAGGAATATAGCACTTTCATCAAAATATCAACATAGCTATCGATTATCAAAGCTTGCTGTTGTTACATTAGTCCCAGCATCCTGGCCAACGATCTCCCAAATAAAATTGGATATTCATTTCGTAGCTGATTGTGGGACATTGCTTTGTGCAAAATTTGTTGCTGCTATTACCATACAAATAGAGTTGCTGTACACTTTACATAATATCCTGTGATGTGCTTTGAGACATCCTACCGACATGCAAGGGACTACAACAATATATACAGTACATCTTTTGTTCAATTTGAGAAACCTATATGAAATGGCAGAGTAGCAAAGAAAAATAAGTCAAGTCTGGAAGAAAAGAATTGCCTTCAACAATCATATTGCTGCACTTCTCTGAGCTTCCTGCAATTCATTTATAGTGTCCATGTTCTGTCGAACATTCTGTCACTGGATGAGCCAAATCATTGACACCCAGGACAGCAATACTTACCAGTGCGATACCAAATATAGCCGGGTGACTATCTAGAGTCTGATATTAATTGGAAATGTATTTAGTCAACCTGCAAAAGTATTTAATGACTATTTTCGTTTAGCTAGAACCATGGTTGAGGCAGAATCCATGTTAGCTTTTAAGAGGGAATTAGATAAAATTGGGAAAGGATATAAAAGGCCGTGTGTGGGATGGGGGTTGGGGCATAAGAAGGTGACTGAGAGTTAGCTCTTTCAGAGAATGATGGGCTGAATGGCCTCCTCACTGTATATTTCTATGGGTTTCTCATCAGTCGAATTATGACTGTAATATGGTTTGCTGTCTTCTTGACTAATGCAGCAAAAGAAAATCACCGCACTTCACTTCACCTGGAAGGCTATTTCATGAAATATGTTTCAGACAGAGAAGAGTTTCAATGACATAAAAAAAAGATTTAACTTTTGTTACAAAATAGCGTTACAGGCTAGATTATTTACATAATGAGTTCGATAATAAAATGAACAGCATTGCCCTTTTTAGCTCACCGATGGGCCAGATTGATCTGAAATAAATCCGCTGGTATGTGTTCTATCCAGTAGTGGAGAGAGAATGTATCAAGCTATGGATGCAATGCTATTTTTACACACGTGCAATAAAAAAAATATTTTTTATCGTCGAAAGTGGCACAATTTATGAACCGGGCACAAACCATGGATTAAAGACGCAAAATCCATCTGATAAAATTGTTGGAATAACACCATATTCCATATTTTAATTAACATCCTCGGGGAAATCCAACTGTGCAGTTGCTAATTACAGTTCACATTTGGAATGTGCATCCACACCCCTCACCACCCCCCCCCCCCCCTCTCAAATCATAAATAATAATAATAATGATTTGCCACATAATTAATCACAAGCTGTTTGCCTCCAGTTTTATCCTAGCCATTACTGTAACGCTGAATATGGAGTAGCATTAATTTGCCTGTACAGTACTGTACCTCAATGGTAGTTTAACTGCAATTTCGTTTCCAACCACTGAGGGAGGATATAAGTCTGTTGTGCATTTTGGTGACTCACTTTGTTTTTTGCCCTTCACAACACACAGAACAATTGGGAGTTGAAAGCAGCTGCAACAGGAAGACATGGATATATATATATATATGTGTGTGTGTGTGTTTATGTCTGTGTGTGTGTGTAGTAATAAGTAATGTCTACCAGTGTGTGTTGGTCTGAAATTATAAATAGGTGTCTTTCCTGTAATGGGGATGAAGGTGGAGAGAAATAATGATATTGTGGGAAGAGTCAACATGAACTTGATTGCGGATTGCGATGGTCATTGCTTCATTTGAATTATTATCACACCAGCAACTGGAACCAGTCTTACTGTGAAAAAAAAATTTGGTTGGGGGGGTGGGTGGGTGGGGTGGTGATAAGAGAGAAAATGCTCCAAAACTCTCATGGCTTTGATAACACAATAGCTGACAAGACTCGGATTATCTTCTTCCATTTGTTTCCCACGACTCTGTGGATTGAATTGGAACTGTTCGCCTCTTGTTTTGGCAGAAATCTTACCGCTTGATGTGGTGGTGGCATTTGGGCGCAGACAGAACCGATTTAGGACTATCTCTCTCACACACACACACACTTGAGATCCAAGTGATCATGAAGTAGAAAAAACAGTTTTAAAACGACTAAATGATTGAGACTTGTCCTGTACAAGTTCACACAAACACAAACACACACACACACACACAACAAAAAAAAACCTGTCACAAACACAACAGCAGCAGGGGAAAAAAAACAACACAAGGAGAGAGAGAGAGAGAGCTGGCTGACAAGAATCTAAACCAAACCAAAATCACACAATTCAACCACACAAAAAACAACAACATTGCCATGGGTTGCAGACACCAATTGAATCTTCATTTTATTTCTCAAGGATAAAAAAAAATCGTGAGTACAGTATCTCTATCTATTCATATGTGTCGGTGGTTCTATTTTATAATCTGCTTCTTATTTGCTGCAACTGCATTGCCATGTATCCCGAGAGTCAGGTTTTCAAACGCACTGTTTAATGTGACTGGGGGTGGGTGGTTGGTTGGGGGGGGGGGGGGGGGGGGGGATAAAAAATAAATAAATGAGTGCATTTGTGGGTTATAAAGCTTCTTTCTCGGCTGTGGAAAAAATACATGAACCAGGGAATCCGCAGCAAAGAGACACAATTCAAGGATGGCAAGCAATCTCTTAATTCAGGGATCTTTGATGTGTGTTGAAAGAAACAGGTCACCCAATATCATCAATCTCATTTATTTTACTTCAAGAAAAACACCCGAATTAATTCCCATCTCTCAAACCCCCACCATCACCTCTCCCCCCCCCCACCACACACACATACACACACATCAACCCCAACCCACCCACTCCCTACCTCTCTCCCTTTGCCTGTGTTTGGGGAGGGGGGGGGGGGGGGGCGGATTGGTGAAATAAACTCAAATGGCCAATCTTTGGAATTAATGCCTGCTCGCTGATTTCATACATAGTGCACGATTTGCAGTTGTTGTTTGGATGGTGGGGGATGCTTTTTGCCCCCCCTCCCCCCCACCCCCTTTTTAATTAAGGATGAACAGTAATGCCTTTGTTGCCAAGCAAAGAACAGCAGATCCAAATTCCCAGCCCCCCCCCACCCCATACCCATCACCTGCCTAATATTTGATGCCCCTCCATGCCAATAGAATTGGGTTCAGGTTTTGACCGTGTTGTGTGTAGGTTTCTGTTTGACTGTGTTGTGGGTGGGGACCACCAGGCGGCATGCTATACACACACACTCACACACATACATCTTCCCAAACCAGTGTAGTGGTAGGGTTGAGGGGGAGAGCAAAATACAAACCCGAGTTTGACTTTCCTCGAGTTATCTATCTCGTGATAAATGTACAGTCACTATCTCTTACGAGAGAGAAAGAAACATTCAAAGCCAAATGTCACTTTATTTGTTCTATATATATATATATATATTGTATATATCTTTGTAAATCTATATATAATCCATGTAGAGATGCTGGGTTGCTCACACATGATGCTGTTTTTTTTGTCTGTGTGTGTAATGTTGCCAGACATTACACAGGGTCACAGGTGTTCAGTTCACCTGTCTAGCATGAACACTGCTCAGTGTTCATGGATCTCACTCACCTCAGTCCCATGATCTATGGAGCCATTTTTTTTTATGAGTGTGTTTGTGTGATGGGTGGGGTTGGGGGGGGGGGGGGGGAGATTTAAAGGTTAAATGCAAGTGATGCTGGTGTTTCTCTTAAAATAGATATATATGTATATAATATTGTATTATATTTGCAGAGAGCTACGAATGGAGCGTCCCAAGAATTGTTGAACCGCCTTTAATTTGTATTTAGAAGTGAGAGAAGGGGGGGTGGGGGGTGGGGGGGAGAAGGGGAGGGGGTGTGAGAGGGGTGGGGTAAGGAGAGGAGAGGGCTGAAGAAGAGGTTGTGTTTGGAAACCCTTAAAGTGGGAGTATATATCTGTACATATACAGTGTATATATATATATATACATATCAAAACAGGTTTGCAAGGAAGAAGGATAAGGAAGGAAAGAGAAAAGGAAAGAAAGAAGGAAAGAAGGAAAGAGGGAAAGAAGGAAAGAAAGGAGGAAAGAAAGGAGGAAAGAAAGAAAGGAGGAAAGAAAGAAAGAAAGAAAGAAAGAAAGAAAGAAAGAAAGAGTGAAGAAAGAAAGAGTGAAGAAAGAAAGGAAGAAAGGGGAAAGGAGGAAGGGGAAAGAGACCGAGAGGAAGGAAAGAAAGAAAGACAGAAAGAGGGGGAAAGAAAAGGCAGCGGGGGTAAGAAAATAAGAAAAGAAAGAGAGGAAGAGGAGGGAGGTGGGGAGAGGTGGCATTAAGAGTGGCTCCATCACAGCCTGGAGATGGAGGCTGCCATGGTGAGTGTGGACAGCGGTGGGTGCAGCAGCCATATGCCTTACGGTTACGCCCAGAGGAGGGAACGGATCGCCAACTCCCGGGCGGCGGCGGCGGCGGCTTCAGCGGCGGCGGCGGCGGCGGCCGCCAACAACAACAACAGCGGCGAAGGCGGCGGCGGGGGAGGCGGCGGGGGGGGGGGAGGAGGGAGGCGGAGCGATCGCCATGGAAACGTTGGAAGCCGCACCGACTCCAACCAACGCAGGCAACAACATCACCATCATCACCATCACTATCACCACCATCATCAACAACAACAACAACAACAACAACAGAGCGGTGGGGGCTCCCGGCTCCTACCGCGATCTCACCGGGACAGAGCGGGAGGGGGTGGGGGTGGAGGTGGGGGAGGAGGAGGAGGAAGAGGGGAAGGAGAAAGTGGGAAGAAGAAGCAAGAGGAGAAGAAGAAGAAGGAGGAGGGAGGGGAGGCGGAGGGAGAGGTGGGAGGGGATGGGATGGACCAGGGTGGGGGTGGCGGCGGCGGTGGTGGAGGAGGAGAAGGGGAAGGAGAAAAAGGAGAAGAGGGGGAAGAGAAGAAGAAGGAGGTGGTGGTGGTGGTGGAGGAGGGGATGGAGGAGGAGGAGGAAGAGGAGGAGGACTCGTACTATTACTACCATCACTATCAATACCAACGGCAGCAGCGGCAGCAACACCAGCGCCAGGAGCCACAGAAGAGAGAACACAACAAGGAGAAGAAGAAGGACCCACAACGAAGCTCCCGGCGCCGGCCCGGCGGCCAAGAGGAGACAGAGATGGACTTGGATGGCGAGGAGATGGGCAAACAACAAACACAGTCGCTACCACCACCGCCATCCTCCTCCTCCTCCTCATCTCCTCCTCTTCCTCCAGCGGGAGATGCTTCCTATGGTTACGGCTGGGCTCGGGGCAGTCACTCGGGTTCGGTGTCGGCGTGCAGTCAGTTCGAGTGCTGCGAGAGGGTGGTCATCAACGTGTCGGGTTTGAGGTTCGAGACCCAAGCCAAGACCCTGAGCCAATTCCCCGACACTCTGCTGGGAGACCCGGACAAGCGCTTGCGGTACTTCGACCCGCTGAGGAACGAGTACTTCTTCGACAGGAACCGTCCCAGCTTCGACGCCATCCTGTACTATTACCAGTCGCGGGGCCGCTTAAAGCGACCGGTCAACGTGCCCCTGGACATCTTCTCCGAGGAGGTCAAGTTCTACGAGCTGGGGGACGAGGCCGTGCTCAAGTTCCGAGAGGAGGAAGGCTTCGTCAAAGAGGAGGAGAAGCCGCTGCCCGACAACGAGTTCAAGCGTCAAGTCTGGCTCCTGTTCGAGTACCCGGAGAGTTCGAGCCCGGCCCGGGTCATCGCCATCGTCTCGGTGTTGGTCATCCTCATCTCCATCGTCATCTTCTGCCTGGAGACCCTGCCCGAGTTTCGGGACGAGAGGGACATCTTGGCGGCTTCCACGGCTTCGGGCGTGATGGCGGCGGTGGGTTCCTCGGCGGGCGTTGGTGCCAGGAACCAGACTCACGAGGCTTCCCGGGAGGACGGCGCTTCGGGGCCGGCCGAGGACAGTCCCTTCAGCGACCCTTTCTTCATCGTGGAGACCGTGTGCATCATCTGGTTCTCGTTCGAGCTGCTGGTGCGTTTCTTCGCCTGCCCCAGCAAAGCCAGCTTCTTCAAGAACATCATGAACACCATCGACATCGTGTCCATCTTGCCCTACTTCATCACGCTGGGCACCGACCTGGCCGAGATGCGACACAGAGGGCAACAGGAACAACAACAACAACAACAGCAGCAGCAGCAGCAGCAGCAACAACAACAACAACAACAAGCCATGTCCTTCGCCATCCTGAGGATCATCCGGTTAGTCAGGGTCTTCCGGATCTTCAAGCTGTCCAGGCACTCGAAGGGTCTGCAGATCCTGGGCCACACGCTGAGAGCCAGCATGAGGGAACTCGGGCTCCTCATCTTCTTCCTCTTCATCGGGGTCATCCTCTTCTCGAGCGCCGTCTACTTCGCCGAGGCCGACGACCCCAAGACCCAGTTCACCAGCATCCCCGACGCTTTCTGGTGGGCGGTGGTCACCATGACCACCGTGGGCTACGGGGACATGAAGCCCATCACGGTGGGCGGTAAGATCGTGGGCTCGCTGTGCGCCATCGCCGGCGTGTTAACCATCGCGCTGCCGGTGCCGGTCATCGTCTCCAACTTCAACTATTTCTATCACCGGGAGACGGAGGCGAGCGAGGAGCACTCTCAGGTCGCCCACTCCCACGCCGCTTGCCCTTACCTCCCGGGGAACTTTCTGAAACAGTTCCGACGTCCCTCGTCCGCCTCGCCCTCTTCTTCTTCCTCCTCCTCCTCCCCTTCCTCGTCCTCCTCTTCGTCGCTGGGCAACAAGTCGGAGTATTTGGAGATGGAGGAAGGTTTGAAGGAATCCCTGTGCGGCGAGAAGCAGACACTCAAAGGCAACGGGAGAGAAGCCGCCCTCCCACAAAACGCGTTGAATCTCAAAGCGGTGGAAACTGATGTGTGATTTTTTTTTTACTACCCCCCCTTTCTCATTCCCCCCCCCCCCCCCTCCACCTCCCCCCCCCCCCCCCCCCCCCCTCCACACCCAACTCTAAAAAACAAAACTCCTTTTATTTCGCTTTATCAGGACAGAATCGATGGTTGCTTTGCTTATGGACGCCTGTTCCCCCCCCCCCCAAAAAAAAAAAAAAACTTAGGGAAGAAATACACTTTTTTTTAACCCCCCCCCACACCACCACCAAAAATAAGAAAAGGAATGGAAAAGGGGAGAGAACTTGTGGCTTTTGCAAAATACCCCCCCCCCCCCCCCCCCCCTCCTCCCCTCACCCCCAAATACTTTCAATAGAATCAGTGAATAGGAAACAGACCAGATTTAAAATCAACAATTCTTATCATTGGCGAGAAAGCGAGAGAGAGAGAGAGAGAGAGGGAGGGAGTGGGTGTGGGGGGAATAATTCCTCGTTAATCAAAGTGAAAAGTTTTGCACTGTCAAAGAAAAACTTTAGAAACATGTTTCTTCCAGACGAAAACATCTGCAGTTCCAGCAATCTGAGTAAGTCGACTTCACTCAATTATCTGCCAGTTTCTTCAGCTCAGACACCAGGACAAACTTCTTTCTGACTTTTGTGTGTGTGTGTGTGTGGGGGGGGGGGGGGGGAGAATGTGTCATTCATATTACATTGTGCTTTCCAAACTATAACATCGACAAATAACTAGCTCTAGTTATGCCCCTCTTTTTACGCACTTTAAATATATATATAATATATAAATTATGCGATTTATTGACCTCCTATGGTAATGGTTTGAAACTTAAGTTATTATTTAATCAGGATCGTTTATCTCATGCAACACCTGCCCCCCCCCCCCCCCCGACTACCCCCTGTCGCTTTCGATCAGGCTAACTTTTATTATGAGCACAGTAACTACACATTACTTTGAAATAGCCAAACCTGGCTCGTTTGGGGAAGAAAGGGAAGAGGGAGAGGGAGGGTCAGGGGTGGGGAGGGGGTGTTGGCATATTTCCATCAAGCCTTGGGTCCTTGTTAGTATTTATTAAACGACAATTAACTAGATGTTGCTCTAGGGACAGTATTTATGAACGCTCGCTACCAATAAATCTTGGCGACAAGGGGAGTCCATCAGAGTCCACAACGCGTACAGCAGTTGAGTGTTTTTATTAAGCAAAGACCTGAGCTTGAGAATGAATGGCATTCGGGGTTTTAGAAAAGGGTAGCACTGAGTTGGACACTCGAAATCATTAGACAAGTTGATCCCAATTACTCCCAGCCCCCCCCCCTCCCCCCCCCACCACACACACACATACAACAACACCCACACTTAAAAGAAAGTTGCATCAAATAACTTATCTAGAGAAATGTAAAGCAGAAAGTTTTAAGCCAGTGCACAATTCAGTTCGCAAAAGAAAAGTTATTGTGAAACGGAGCCCCTTTGCAAATCACTGTTTCAAACAAAGTACCTTCTCAAAGAGCAAAAAACTGTTGTGTAGCTGTGGCTTCTGGCAGAAGAACCCCCTCCCCCCCAACTCCCCCCTCCCCCCCCCCCCCCCCCAACTCACCCCTCTCCCCCCACACACCCCTCTCCCCCCACACACCCTATACAGTTGCTTTTCCATTCTTGGTCTGCCTGTCGAAAAAAACACACACACACACTATGAACTTTCGGGAAAGTTTGTGCGTTTAAGTCCACTTTCTAACTACTGTGAAAGATCGACAACTTTGCTGGAGACAATCACTGGGGACAATGTCAGAAGACTGCATTTTTTGTTGTTGATGGAAACCAACAGGTTTTTTTTTACATATCTGTATGTGTATGTGGGTGGGAAGGGAAAGCTGTGTTGAAATTGTTGAATAACCAACTGAAAGACAGACAGAAACACAACGAGGTCAGTGAAGTATTCGACTTGGAACTTGCACACGGCGATTTATGAAAACCAAACAAAGAAAATAATATATATATATACACACACATATATATATATACACACTGTATAGTCTGTGGTGCCAAAATTCAACCTAAAATGGAACTGCAGATCTCGTTGAACTGAGTGAAGAAAGAAGGGAAGGGGGATGGGGGGGGGGAGTGGGAGAGAGAAGGAAACCCAATCAATTTTTTTCCTGCATTTACTGTTTTTGAACGAACTGAATGGATTGCATTGCACTTTTGAGAGCACAGACCCCCCCACCCCCCCACCTTACCTAGTCGATGAAATGGAAACGTACCCGGGTGTACACGAAATGTAGTCAAAGGTGCCTGTTCAGTGTTTTTCCCTCTAGGAAGGCGAGCTATTTTAAGAGTGAACACGAGCACAGGAAAGAAAAGAAAAGAAAAATACCCTGAAAGGCGATATTGTGGAAAGTGTACGGCGACTTAAAACAATCCTCCTCAAACTGTCCCACAGGATGGAGCGCCGCTCGACAGATGAACTGGAAAAAGGTATGAAAGACTGTGATTGTTGATGGTTTAGATAGAGCCACACCAGAGTCAGTGCAATTGCGTCCTCTCGGCGTCTCAAAGCGCTTCACAGAATATGCTGTAAGGTGAATTGACTGTGTGTTGTGTGGGCGAAACGCGGCAGCCGATTGCGCACAGCAGCGTCCCACATTGAAATGGCCAATTAATTTAAGTTTTTTTTTCCAAATGACTCGGGCGCTACGCATAACTACGCCCCCTTTGAAGCCCCAGAACTAGGTTTACCACAAGGCTGTCTATCCATCTACCTATCCTTCAGATGAATTCACATCATAGTTTTTTTTTAAAAAAACACCATTTCCATTCACATTCGACCTAATTTGGAAACTGGTACATTTTGGTCAAAACACTGGCCAATTCATCAAGGCAGATGCCTCATTTGAAAGTCAGGCATCCAATTGAGTTAATAAATTGCATATACATAGCTCATGTCAATGTTCATGGGTGGATCTATGTGCTTACCTATGTTTTTTAAATGTGCAATAATAACTTGGAATTCGATCAGATCTTTAAAGGGAGCCTTTACTTTGACACCATAAAATATTGCAATCACTTTATGCTACAGTAAATCCTGTGACATGCTTGAAGACACGGAAAAGATATGCTAAAACACTCTATCAAGATTACCATGAATGTCAAGATTATTACAAATACAACTCTCAATTGATTTCCAGCTCCACAGATAACTGATGGGTCTTAACTCAAATTTAACTTTGCTCATATCTAGAGCACTGCTGAAAATCCAATTTCCTTTGGTCACATGTGTTACTGCAGTTTTTTTTTAAAAAGTACAATGAAAAATCATAAGCTATAGAAATGTGTAGTTGGAAAACACACCAATTGAAGTTACCATTTAAATTTAAAAAATCCTATTCCTTTTCCCTTAAATCGAATGAAAGGAGTGGTAATTATGCCAAAAATGTGGCATGTGTTACACCTGCATTAAAGTTTTGGGGAAATTATACAAACATTGCACTTTTATTTGCTACAAATGCCAAAAGTATTTGGCCAATATATATATATCTATATTTTGAATTGTAGAGTCCAGTGACAAAGAAGCCAAATAAGTATTATTGTTGGTAATACTCCAACACAATTTTTTTGTACTGCACTTTGAAACCATCAAAATGAATACCACATAACAATTACTTTCTTTAATATGTGTCCTTTTAATTTTTTGTTCACAGAAACAAGATTAAAAAAATTACATGTATATATGTAATTCACTGCTGGAATAGAAGGTTGATAGTGATTCCTTGGACTTTACAAGACAGACTTTTGCCTCATCAGATGGAAAAGCAATTAACAAAGAAGATTTTTTTTTACTGGATTTTAATCAACGTCTTAATTAATAAGAAAACACAAGGCTGGATGTCAAAAAAAAAAGTGAGACAAAACACAGTGGAAATTCTACTGGGTACTGACGCGAATGGATTCTATAGGGAACTAAGGTAAAGACTTCTGATACACTTCTGATTGTGCTTTAATCAGGTTATTTTTAGCGTCCCAAGGCGCTGTACAGTCAGGTAGGGACAAGAGCAGGTGGGGGGAGGGGTCGGGGCAGGATGAAGAAGAGTAGGATAAGATTATAGGGGAGAAATTCCCTTGGGTCTAGATTTACTCTATTTTCTGAGCATGTCAGTGTGTGCAGACAAAGGCACACTATCAGATAGTCTCTGTTTTGAAGCCTTACTATGTTCTGTATATTCTTTTAAGCACTACAGTAAACTATCCACAAAGATTAAGACTGAAATCAATACTTTGATAAAGTCTACACACTGCAAAAAAGGCCAAGACCCAGATGGAATTTTTTCCCCTATGCACAATATGTCTGGGTTGCAATGTTTGTTTTAGAAATGCAATATCTCTTTACTGTGATACTTTAAAGTTGTGCAATATGTGGTTTGACAATACAGGTACAATCGATACCTAAACATTATTTTAAATGTACCTTATCAGACAGTTTTATGTTGTACTGCATGTTGAATTCATAACTTGGAAAGAAGATGTTTTAATATGATTTATTATTGATCATATATACATATACAAGATAATTAATAATGTTGCTGAGTTAAATTAATTAAACATGATTGTTAAAACTTCAGATTGCCCTAATCTGAAGTGTTCAACAACAATTTTTATTAAGTTTGGCTAAATTTTAGATCAGTTGAAACTGATTTTCATAAATGCAGAAAAATAAACAGGAAAATCTGCTGTGGTTTAGTAGTAGATGCTTTCGGTTGTAATGTGATCTTGGCAATCAGACTACGCACGTCACTGAATTGAAAGAGGTACTGTATTTACATGGCAAAAAAAGTCAATGTGAAAACATGCTGTGGAAAATGTTTCATTATAGGCAAATTCCCTGCTGATGAATCAAAATTAACACTTCTTGTAGGATGTAATACTTTGTAAAGCAGAACTGATTCTTTTTGTGCCCTTTAAGTTGAACATGTTAGTACTGGAAAATTCACCACCACTACTTTGAACCCCCAGAACAGCCACAGTCGCTCGGAGATCTGGCATTGCACAGTTTGAAACTGAGTAAAGCATCCCTTGATATGCGACAAGTTGTGTGTCTTAACTCCAGTGCCAGATGAACCACCCTATTTAGTGCTGGATGATGGATGAACAGTTTTAGGCTGTGTGCCAAAATACACTGAAAATTAGGCTGAGACTGCCCAGTTCATTTCATATAGAAATCTATCTAAGCTTTTGAACCGAGAGACTGTGCCAGATTTGAAGCTAAGTCCCAAATGTTACAGAATAACTTTATTTGGGGTGTACATGTTTTGGGACAGGTGTCAAAACCTATATCGTTACCTTTCCCTCTATATGGTACTTGAATTTTGGTATTGTAATCAACAGAAACCCTAACACAGTAAAGGTTTTACTATCCATGCAGCTAATATATTGGTATAGATTGAACTTGGACTCAGGAGGATACATATGGTCTTTGCATGCAAGTCAACACCAATCAAATCTGAACTCTTCTTCTGGTTTCTCATGACTACTGATGTTTCACTTTCATATTCTTCAGCAGTTGAGTTTGTCTTAGATTACCTCTCTTTGCTTTTGATATGGATTTTTTTTTGACAGTGGAGGATCTTGGATGGAGGAATACATTTTTCTGCTTGTTAGAATGTTGATGTTTCATTCCAGTGCTGATATTGAAGCAGATTCAGTTTGGAACATCTGTAAGCATTTTAACTTGCGGACTCAGCAAACGTAAATTGGGTTTCTTCGTTTCCACATTTTGATTAAAATAATCAAGGAGCTAAGAACTACATTTTGAAAAAGGAATTGTATGATTGCCAAAAATTGCCCCACATCAGGACTTGAGCTCATAGTCTAAGATGGCACTCTATTGCGATGCTGGGGGAATGCATAATTTTCGGAGACGCCCTTCTTTGGATGAAATGTTAATCTGAGATAGCATGCACCCAAAAGGCTTCAATGCCACAGTTCAAAAATAGAAGAAAGTTTCTCCTGTCCTAGCTAATAATCTTCCAGATAAAATTGTTCATTCACACCCTGGCTGTTTGTGCGACATTGTTGCAGGCTGCCAGATTAGTCTATGAATACCAGAGTCACTATACTTTACCTTAAGTTCTGTGAAGGGCTTTGAAACATTTGTGAAAACAAATGCAAGCATCAATAGTTTTAGAATGGTATGAATAGGATTCATTGCCGCAATAAAATGGAGTTCAAGTTTATAAAGATAACACTGAAGATATATAATTTCTAATCTAAGTTGGTAGCCAAATTTATGAAGTTTAAATTGTGTGTATTGAATCAGTTCTACTTTAAAGATTCCCATTATATTCAAACCAAACTTTCTCCCCTCTGTTCACTTTTTTTGGGGGGTAAATTGCTATATTGTCTCCTTTGTTAGATCTAGAAGGCAGGAAGCAAAACGCATTCAGGGCCTTATCTTTTGTAAACTTTTAGTAGACGATGCATTAAAGCAGCCTCAGATAACTCGCCTTCTAAACTTCACATCTTCCTGTGTATTTAGCCATCACTATGTGATTCTCCCAATTGCTATGGCTGAAATCAGGAGCTCATTGCTTGTGTATACGAATCCTTGTCCCGCCTCTGAACAACAATTTATCTAGCAACCCTCACGCAAAGGTACCATCCCAGAGCGCTTGACAGTAGCAGAGCATGGCATGTAGTGTTTTGCAGTTACATGTTATCTGCTTTTTGTGATTGAATATTTTTATGATGTCAATGGTTGTAAGTCTGGGAAATTACAATAATAGTCTTTACATTTCTTTTAGCAAAAAAAGGTTACTTTTTCACAAAAATCTTCAAGATTACTCTGTGTTTAATAGAAAAAAAGGCTGAATTGTAGGTTTTTTTAAAAAAAATTAGTGTTTCATAACATACAAAGTAGGCAAGGCAGTTAGTTACTGCACCCTGTCCATCTGTGCTGTTTTCTCCCACTTGTTGCCTTTCTGTCAAATTGCTTCCCTATGTCTTTCTACCATTTCTGTATTGTTTTATGTTTTCAAGTCTATCTTTGTGTGTGTGCCTATCTATTTCTTTGTGTCCCCCACCCCCCACACTCTGGTTATAATCAATTAGCATTAACAAAGAGGACAGTTTTAAACAAAACCCGGACTGCATAGAATAAATCATTACTCAGATGTTAAAAACTTGGCAGCCAAGCTCAAATTTCCTCCCTGCGCACAGACCAAAGTTCCAGTTAAAGACACCATTACAAAACACATGCCTATTTAGTGCTTAACTCACCTCTAGGGACCTTTTTTTTCCCAAATGCTGAATGTGGTACAAACGCTTAATAAAAGATTAAACTCATCATGGTTCAAAACTAACCAGTTAAGGGATGAATTTTCCGTTGATTGTGTCCCAATTCCTTTGCTTCTGTGATACGATTTTCCTTCAGAGCAATCTTTATTGCTTACTTTATCATGTTGCAAGGGTTAGTCAACTCACGCATATACATACACAGACCAAACACCATATAAATTATCTCCTTTCTAGGAAACTTAATTGAAATAGAAAGCCTTTGATTGGTTGTGCATACGTGTAGGGACAATAACCAGTTCTTTTTAATATACAAGCATAATAATAATTCTTGATTTTTGTATAGCAGACGCCAGTAGACTCAGAGGGTAGTGAATTTATGGAATTCTTTACCCCAAAGGGCTGTGGATGTTCAGTCCTTGAACATATTCAAGACTGAGATTGATAGATTTCATATGGATAAAGGGATTAAGGGATATGGTGATAAGGCAGGTAGGTGGAGCTAGAATAGATCAGCCATGATCTTATTGAATGGCAGTGCAGTCTTAAGGGGCCAATTGCCTACTCCTGCTCCTAATTCTTATGTTCTTATGTCCCAAAGCGCTTCATGGGATATACTATAAAGTGATGTGACTGTGTGTGTTATTTGTTGGTGAGTATGGTGGCAAATGTACACACAGCAATATCCTGCAAACAGCCACGTTTGGCTGTCCAATTTGATTTGAGGGGGATTGTTGGCTGGGAGGGAGAAACTCCATTCTCTTTTATGAATAGTGCTGTGAGAGATCTTTAACATCCACCTGAACAGGGCACAGGCCCAGAAGCAGAGTTCAGTTTAGCTTCTGATTCGAAGAACGGTGTCTCTAATAGAACTCTACACTCACAACACTGTATTGATATGTCGGCATACAGTAAATGGGTTCCGAGTCGCCATGTGAGATTTGAACCCACAAGATTTTGGCTCAAGTTCATGTGTTACCAGCCGAGCCAGTCTGAAAATATAGAAATTAGGGTACACATGATCAGATCAATGTTTGATTTCATTCAGGCAAGAATATTTGGGATTTTTTAAAAGTGCTTTTTCATTTAGCAAAGTATTTGCCATATGGAAATTAGATTACTTGCAGCCAATTGAGCATTGAACAGGAATGGACTCTGTTCAGAACATTGCAAAGAAAGTCAAATCCGATTTATTTTTTCTTTCTATTTTACAAACCTTTGGTTTTACAGAGAGATTATACCTGGATAATTGCAAAGTGAGACCTGTATATTTGTTGAGAGAACATTCAAATGCTAATTACAATACATTTGATTTAACATCAGTTTGCTAACAGTTCTGTTACTTTAAAACAATATGGATTTGTTTTAAAGTAAGAATGAAAGATTGTGTTTGCATTGCTCCAGCAGATATTTTAATATGATTTTGTTGAGGCAGATCAATTATTTATAGTTCTAGATGGAAACATAATATCAATGGTGTTTGGAAATCTACACACTTTTGTTGTGTTCTTCTTGAATGAATGTTAAATTCAATCAAAGATCAAAACAATAATAGTAATTGGGTGATACATTGGAAGGCAATACAAGATTAAAATCACAGCAACCATAGCTTCAGAAGACTTTTTTTTAAAAAATGTTAGTTCTATCACATTAAAACTTTGAAAAGCTTATTGAAAGCAAAACCAATCTCTTTTGATCAAGGGGTTGCATGCACTGTTTGAAGACATTAGATATGTTGCCTGGTTTTTTGGTATGTTCATACAGAAATGACAACAATAATAACATTACATTTATAGAGCGCCTTTCAAGTTGGGAGGACGTCCCAATCTTATCAGACTAAAATTGGAAAGTAAAGTAATTTTTTTTAAAAAGCCTGCCATTTCTATTAACTAAATGAGAGAAGGTGAGGTACTTGATTTGCTGATCTTTGAAAACTCTGTAACCATTTCAACTCTTCAAATGTTCTTTTCAAGTTTTAAATTAATATGTATTTATACTTTCAAAACTTAGACAGACTAGATACACAAGTGTGGGGATTACCAAGCAATATGTTTTGCTTGTTTAACAGCTTTTTGAGCAGAAATCTTCAAATAATATTCATTGCGGGAATACTGCAGTGGTTCACTGGTACTGAGCAATGTACTTGTACTGTACTCAGGGTGTATTCCACAGTACTGGGAGTTACTAATGCTGCCGTATGAACTCTATTTTGAGCAACTTTAGATTATTAACTTTCTTTGTTTACTGTTGCTTATTTAAGGGTCTGCACAACTTGCTTGTCGCAAGGCCCTTTAAATTTCTCTCCGTTCCTACTCAAATCCTTTGGTTGAGATATCCAAGTAATGTCTCCTCTTGCCTGTTCAGATGTGCATTCAATATCTCTTCATGCTTTGAAAAGAGAAATAAG
Source organism: Hydrolagus colliei (assembly GCA_035084275.1). Classification (NCBI taxonomy): domain Eukaryota; kingdom Metazoa; phylum Chordata; class Chondrichthyes; order Chimaeriformes; family Chimaeridae; genus Hydrolagus; species Hydrolagus colliei. Next base: position 3,389,048 of record CM068757.1, read on the forward strand.
TTTCTCCCAGTATCCTTGCCAACAATCCTTCAGATAAATTGATCAATTTGCCTTCGGATAGTTTGTGCTTCACTGCCATGTACAAATTAGCCGCCATCAGGACTATATATTTATTATTTATATTCACTAACCCACTCTAGTACCCACTAGGCTAATTCCTGTAATGATTTCATGCAGTAATTCCAAAAATATTTTAAGATGCCATCTGCAGCTGAGTTGGGTAACTTGTAATAATGAATTGAGTTAATTTGAACACTCTTTGTCAACCATATTCAGAGTTTCAATTAAATTGATTTGGTCTTACAAATGGCACACTCCTGAGAGAAAGTATAGAGCCATCCTTTGTTATTTCAGTTGCAAATTTATGGACAGTAGGACATCCGAATTAACCCATAAAACACCACAGTAAGTAACAACAACAACCATCACAAAATTACATTTGTATGGCAGCTTTCACATCGGGAGGAGATCCCAAGGTGCTAGACAATCAATGTTGTGGATCCAAACCGGAGGCGAGTAGTGGAGGATGGAGGGCAGGTGGGGAAGGGGAGTGACTGAAGCATGGTTGAAGAGGAAGTTCTTGAGACAGGTTTTGAGATATGTTTCAAAGGAAGCGAGGGAGTCAGTGAGGTGTCGGGACTGTGGGTTAGGGGCTGAGTGGGGCGGGCAAAGCGGTGGGGGTGGTGGGGGAGTGGGGGGGAACCTGAAGCATGCCTTAGCCTACTGACTGGAGGGAGGAGCCTGTAATAGCTTGTGCATATCAACATTTTAACCACATAAAGCCTTGTTTAAAAAGCCTTTAATCTCACTATGCCTAAAGATATGTAAGAATTTTGGTGAGAGCACCAGAGCAGGTGCAAATTACAATTGAATAACAAGAATAAATTCATTCAATTTTAGTGAGAAAAAACTGTTGCTATTGAACAAGACCCAAATACGTAGGACATTTTAATATAAATTTCCTTCCTGTGTCACATCTCCAGCTAAGTGATGGGAATTGTGCTGCCAGATTGTCTGCAAAATGTGCTTTAATTACATATTCAGTTGAGGGTTCTTGTGCAATTTGTTTGCATTCTATATATCTCTGCACCAGAGTCAATTGTTTAAAGTTGGAATCCTTTTTATTGAGTTGCCCTTACCAGGATATTCACTTCACCACTTTGTAAGACACAGGTCAGTGGTAAATCAACAAAGTAAATGGGTTGGTGTTAATGCTGCCAGAACAGCAATTAATCCCCTTCATGAGTGGTAACCAGAGGCGTTTTTAACGTCGGTGCAATCGATGCAACGCACTGACGGGCCCCTCATATTGCTGGCCCCCAAAGTAATGCAAAAAACCATCGAAAAGGGAGGATTTGAGTGTGCTGTGCTTTTGTCTTTTGTTAAATATAGCGAAAACCAGAGCTCTCCCCAGCCCGGTCTGCCTAAAGAGGCATTAGACCCGCTGAAAGTTAATTTTTGCGTAAAATAAAATTGCGCATGCGCACTTATTAAACTTACTGTCAGTGACCGGCCCCCTATGAAAATTGCACCGAGTAGTTTGAAGTCTTAAAAACGCCTCTGGTGGTAGCGATATAATTTGGGTCAAATAGAATCCGTTTTGAATACCCTGATTCTGCTCAGTCATTGTACAGTGTCCAAAGCACCAGTGGCAACATGGAAATAGCTGCATATGTTTTGAAGATTTAGCAGTTTTTCATGAAATCTCAATACATTCATGCATATCATCCCTGTTCTCTAGATCACGACAATTAGAAAATATATCTTGATTCTGAATTGAAATGATCGAGTGCTAATAGTTAATAGATCTGTTTCTCACTGCTGGACTATGTCTGATAACCCTCCAGTGCTTTGCTACGAGTAGCCATTCTTTACTTGTGCTATGAGTCTAGACTGAATGTTGACAAACTCTGCTGTACAGGAATCCCAGCTGAGCTTAATCTTCATCTTACTAAATCTCCATATCAGTGCACATTCCAGCAGGAGTTATTGGATAGCAGTCATGTGTTGGATTCATGACTGTTTTTTTCCTCCCAAGCCATGTGCCACTGAGGTCAGTTGCAATGACTACAATCCCTCGCTAACTAAGATCAACAAAATCAGCCCAAGCCAGGCATTGCATTTTTTTTTACGCAAAAATTGGAAACCCGAGTGAAGAGTCAAAGACCACAGAGTAATTCACTAGGAAAGTTCAAAATACTTGGAGGAAAAAATACAGTTAATCAGGAAAACAAATCACACCATGGGTTTTGGAATTCTAAGTATGGGTTTTAGAAGTCTGCGGATAAAAGAAGAAAGAAGTCTTGAGAGAGGAGACGGAGTTTGCCAATCTTAAAACATTCTAGGAAAATTGAGATAGAGAAAATGTTGAGTTTTGATTAACCCTGCTTAACTTTGTCAAGCTGCCTCTGCTGAAGTCACCAAGGATGCCAATTACTGTAATATAGTAATATGAAAAGTCTAAACTGAGCTGGCTAACTTTCCTAGATCCGACTGAAGCTTGGACTTCTATGTACAAAAAATAGCCCTTCCAACTTTTTTCTTTCTTTGAACATTTTCAGGTGAAATTTTTTTTATTAGAATTTTTTAAGCACTCTGAAATGCTACTCTGCGCTATATAAATGCAAGTTGTTTTTGATGTTGAAATGAATGGGAACCATAATCTCTATTTATTTTCTGTATTTTGTCAGGTTATTCCTAAAACAATTTACGCAAGCCAAAAGATAATATTACAGTATTAGCATGGAAAAGGAAAGTGCATTCTGTGTATTCTTATTTTGACCCTGAAAAGGAACTAAGAAGCTCATTCAGAGATGCTTGTCAATCTGTCATCCACTCCATTAAAAATAAGGCATTACTTGTAAATTTGATCCAAATCGGCTGTAATTTAAATGTAAAAAGAAGTTTCATTTATACCAAGAATGTGAAATGCACTACCATGCAATTTCAGCAAAGGCCAGGTAATACTGGACCCACTTAATTTTGATTAGTGTGAAGACTTTAGAATCACATTACAAGGAAGCACATGTTGCCTTTAAACTATTTATGACTAGTGCAATTCCATTTAATCACATAACAAAATATTAAACATTTATTTAGATTGTAAGTGGGATTAGAAGTTACATTAATTAGAGACTTCTACTAAAACCCTTGAACAGTATGGTGTCAATTATTTAAACTTGAACTGTTTTCAGTTGGTTTGAAAATATGATGATGACACCTAAAACTCATAGTATGCTATTTTTAACTTTTCAATGGTAGATTACTAACTTGCGGAATGGCAGAATATAGTTCCAGACAAACTAGCTGTCTTCTTTTTAATAATATCTTCAGCCACATATATACAATCAATTCACTTTACAGTATATTCTGTGAAGCGTTTTGCGACATCTAGAAGATGCGAAAATTGCTATATCAAATGCAAGGATTATTATTATTATTATTATCTTTGACAATGCCATAAACTTTAAAGTTTAGGATAATTTTATTTCAAAGAAGCCACGTGACACAATTCTTTCCCCATCTCTAGTCTTCATTACCTCTTCTTTTGACTGTTTTTCTTTCATATCTATTTGACTAATGCTACTATTACTATGTTTCTCCAAACTTAAACTTGTCTGTTTGTTCCTCCCACTTCAAATACATCGCCCCACATTGTCTCCCACTTTTGTAGGACCTCAAGATTAGGCAACTTGCTCAATGCTGTCTCGGTTTTCCCTCGCTTGGGCCTATAAATCTAAATGTTAGTATCACCTAAGGACGGACCTTGTTTTATCTCTTTACAAAATCGCTGAGAATTGTGTTTTTCACTTCATTCTATCAAGGATTGATTGTATTGAAATCCATGTTATATCTACAGGAGCCACCATCCATTTAATCGAGATGGGTCCCCTGAATACTGTCAATCTCCTATATGTATCAATAACTCAAACCGTAATGAATACATTTGAAAAAATATCTATCTTATAAATTATTAACAACAGGAAAGGCAGAATAATTCACTGAAACTTCACAAATCATTACCACCGAGCCAGAGCTTTTACTAATGTCATACTGAGTTAGATTTCAATACAGTTAATTGCTTTTAATTCCTCAAGGCTTCATATATAATATACATACAGTATATAATATATACATACAGTATATAATATATATATACAGTATATAATATGTACATACATACAGTATAATATATACATACAATATGTAGGTTTATTCCCATCCGCCAATTTAGTTTCCTCCTTAAAGCATTGCAGCAAATTTGTGAGGACAGTCACAACCATTTGCTTTTAATTCCATGCTGACTTTTTTAAAATTCATCTGTGCACTTTAAATGATCATTGATTCAACATGCAGAATACCTTTTAGAAGGACAGTGATTTTAATTAATCCAATGATATTTCCTTTGTATTTAAATGTAATGATTGCGGATGGGAGCCTAATAGTGGAGAATCATTAATCATTTTTGCTTAAAGCCATAGTTTTCACTGGCAGAAGAAAACCATTATTGCAGCTATGTGGTATTTATTCATTGGGAAAATAATTTCAATTGTTCAAATGGTTGTTATTAAGAAATTCAGGGTTCACGTTATATTTATTAGTTCTCACCAATGACTGACTGTTGAAGAATGGGAACAGTGTGAGGCTCCAGATGATTTTTGATGCTAGGAATTGGCTTTATGTATTCTTACAATTTTAGGAATTGGCTTTATGTATTCTTACAATTTCTCAGGTATACTGTAATATTTATATTTGCGTAAAATATTATCTGTAAGCAAAATCATTGTCGGGTTCAATGTTTAACTTCCACTTAAGTTAAAGTGAAGTGATAGTTTAAAAGTTAAATTTAGTCAAACTTAATTTAAAGCTAAGTGTATACAAAGAGACCTGTGCTGCAGGATGCATCTAATGTTATCTCACTCATAAGACAAATTAGTCTGCATTAAAGTGTTGTGCATCTTTGGAGCTATAAATGTCAATTTTGTTCACTTAGGGTACAGTATTCAGAAATGTATTAGAGTAACTACTTGTATTTATATAGCACTCGTCACACAGGATAGCAGCTTGAAGCACCGAATGTATTACATTTTAGTTTGATATTCAAACTCATTAAATGGACGTCAAATAGTTTTATTCTGTTTCCAGACCATGAACTATAATATAATATACAAACAAAGACAGTTTTTCCTAAAGCTATTAATATTTTATTTGGAGCACACATTCCCTACGCTGCCTGAAAAGTAATGAAAAGATCAATCAACTCAGTGTTACAGTTTGCTTAAGGCAAGCAAATATCCAGAGAAATATTAATCTAATTTCAATCAATACGAGGTGTTGCAATAAATAACTTTATGGATACACTATTTCATTTGTTAGATATGTTGCAGCAATAGAGATATTTTATCCAGAAACTGACGCAAAGTAGGAAACATCACTGCCATAACTTTAGTGTAGCTTGGGACTAAAATGAAATTGGGTCTGAAAAGATATTTGGCAATTTTCAAGTAAAGTTTAGCAAGCTCCCAAATAACAAATGATTCTTGGTAGTTTCAACAGCTTTGTACTGGCAATGCCAGTCATAAAGTTGATTATATTTTACTTTTTTAAAATTTACTACAGGATTAATATTTTATTTGAAGCACACATATCCTATGAGCCAAGGAGACAGGCTGAGCAGTGTTGCTTATTTACCTAGCAGTAAGTAGGAACCCGGTTGTTTATCGATTAGTAGATTGCTTGGGTAATAATCCCTCCAACAACAACAAAAATATTGGTCACTCAACCCATGACTGTTTGTGCTATGCGCAATTGTCTGTCGTGTTTCGCCCACAAAATGCACAGTCACTCCACTTTACATTATATTCAGCTTTGAGATGTCATAATAACGTGATAACAACAAACAAGAAAATTACATTTATAGAGCGCCTTTCACATCGGGAGGATGTCCCAAGGCACTGAAAGGTACAATATCAAATGCAAGGATTAATTTTATTAGTAGTAGAAATTAGATGGCTAGGAGTAGACATTTATGATATTCAGTAATCTGCCATGTCCATAGCCACAGCCCAAATCCATTCTTGCGCATTGCATAACATCTTCTCCGCTGGTCTGAAAATACATTTCAAATTTCTTTTCCAGGAGTGGCCTTACTCTGAATAGTTAATAATCTATATATTAAATGTGAGCATTTTAATCACCTTAAACATCTCAATGCGCTTATCATATTAAATTACTTTCAAATCTAGAAACTTTTATTTAGGCAATCTTGGCCAACAACCTGGGCCTCAAACAGCAAAGAGATAAATGGCAATTAATCTTTTTTGTTGTTAATTTTGGATGGTTGAGGAATGTAAAGTGCCATTCAAACCATTGTATTGATATAAGTATTTGCTCCTCCGTTGAAGTCTGGAAGTATCCTTTACACAGAGGCTAATCAACAGCTAGAATGGTTTACCAAGAAAAAGTAGTCAAAGCCAGAACACATTTCACTTCAGAAACCACTTTTTATTCTTTGAAATCCAGGACACTTGTTATCTTACAGTCACCTTATACACAGTTGATTATGTCAAATTAAAAAAGCTAAGATGTTTCACAAATAAATTAGGCACAGTTTGTGATTTCTACAATTGTTCAGGAATCACATATCTTCTAAAGCACTCCACTTCACCAGAACCTGTCTTGTTTTGTGATTGCAAACAAGCTCATTTCTGTCTAATTTTCTTAAGAGTTATTCAAAAAGCAAAAATATGTAAAGCAAAATACTATAATTAATGAATGTAAGATTTTATTACAAGGCATCCTCTTATTACAATATTGCCCTCTGGAGCAAAGCAATTACAGTGGTATACAAATTAGCATTAATAGCTCATATTAGCATACAGAGTCCTGTAGCTCAGTGGTTAGAGCACTCGCCTTGCAAGCAAGAGACCTGGGTTCAATTCCTGGCAGGGCAAAACCTTGGGTGAGTTTTTTTATGCTACATGCCTGATAATAATCCCTCAAGAAAAAAAGCTATACTAGGCACTCAATCTATTACTGTTTGTGGGACACTGCTGTGTGCAATTGGCTGCCACGTTTTGCCCACAAATATACAATCAATTGACTTTACAGTTGCACTGTGAAGCGCTTTGAGACGTCTAGAAGACGTGAAAAGTACTATATCAAATGCAAGGATTATTGTTTGTTAGACAGTAATATGCATCGAAACATTCATACAGGCCCCCATAATCATCTAACGGAAGAACCAATACATGTCCTGTACATGAAAAGTTACTTTTAAACATTAATTCATGAGTTTAATTTTTGTTTTTATAGATAATTCTGCTGGTGTGCAAATCATATCTGTAGATTCAATCATCTGTGATCAGTATGCATTTTTATTTATTCTCACTGTTCTGGCCTTCCTTAGTTCATGCCTTAGTCTCTAACCTTAACCTAATACGGAGTGAAGTTGAAAGTATTGTATGCATTTAATATGCTTGTAATAGTGGTGGTGGATTACCTGTATTATAATACAAAGAGCCTTATGATAGAGTTGAAGTCACCAAAAAAGTAAGACAACAACAACACCAAAATTACATTTATATAGTGCTTTTCACAACTGGTGGACGTCCCAAGGCGCTGAACAGTCAATATTTCAGACCCAAGCTGGGGTCGGGATTAGGGAGGGAAAAGAGGGGATTTGAGGTGATCGAAGAGGAGGGTCTTGAGGCGTGATTTGAACGAGGCTAAGGAGAGGGCGAGGTGGAGGGACTGCGCAATGGAATTCCAGAGAATTAATTGAAAAAAATGTGTTGATTGCGAACAGTGGTTTTAGACGTGTGTCCCAGTAGTGACAAGGTAATGAAGTGGTTTGTTGCTTCAACTGAACCCAATATCAGTCATCTAGGGTTGAAATTCCACTCAGAGATTTTCATATTTTGTGGCTTTAATTTAAGTCAGGGTATTCCAAGTTTGTGCAATCCAAGCCTTTGTTACGTGTGTGACAGGGATTTTTAGTGCTGACAGCTCAAAAGACCAGAACAGAATGACCTCAGGGTGGCACTGTCCAAAATAACTCACAGTTCAATGTGCTCCAGGAATGAAATGTATCTTTCATTCAAAGGACATTTTCTCTAGTATTCATTACAGTACAGGATGTTTTTAGTTATCTTGATCAGCTTGTACTTTCAATTGTCATTTCAATAGCTGACGAACATAGTGATTTTGATTAACCTCAAAGGATCTCATGGTACAAGGAGTCCTTTTCTCATTCTGGGTCGCTGATAGTTGGAAATAAGTAGTTGTTCACAGTTTTCGCCAATTTCGCCCACAAATATACAGTCACTTCACTTTGCAGTAGATTCTATGAAATGTTTTGAGACCGTCTAGAAGACATCAAAAGGTGCAATATATTTAAATGCAAGGATTATTATTATAATAATTGTCATCGCAAATTGGATTGAAACCATAGAAGATTGATTCCAATGCCCTCATAAGATGATCTAATTAACTGATAAACCTGAGCAACAGTGAAGAGTACACATATTGGAACTTGTGTTGTGTATCTACTATTTGAGAAAGCTACAAAGGATCTTCTAACAGAAGTTGTAATCCTGTACAATAGTAAGAATGAGCCTACCTGTCATCTGTCGGAGAACCATTCCTTAATAGTTTTATTCAATAATTGATCCGATCACTTATACGTTTTTATATTTTCCTGTTCTGTTGTTCCTACTTTTTTGTATTCAACTCTCCAAGATCACCCTGCCTTAGCTGGAACAGTCACTTATATCTTTCAAAACAAAGTTGTTTCAGTGAATATGGTAGATTTCATATTTTGGTGCCCCATTAATCTATTTATTAAGCAATAGCTTGAATTTAACACCAACTTGCCCATCGTGCGTTGTAGTGTTTTGGAGTGCTTAAACTACTTATCAGACAGATTTTGTGGTTTTAATGATATGTAGTGATATCATTTAAGCTTATGTGTTTGCCAGCGCCTTGGGATGAGTTCTCAAAGGCGGCATACAAATGTAATTTGTTGTTGTATGAGTGGGGAGGGGTGTGGGAGGAGTTGCCGACACATTTACATAGACGATGGCATCACGCAATAATATGTGGGGTGAAATTTATATATTTAGCATTATATTTCACTCAACTTCTTACTAGTTATGGATTTTTCCAATAAAATGTCCTCTTTATCATTCATTATATATATTCAGTGCTCATAATCATAAATAGAACTAGGTAGAAATTTCTATAGATTTTTATAGGCCTTGAAAACTCGTGGTTGTTCTTTCCTTCAACCACATTAAAATAGGAATTGATGCTCTTAAATTTGACCTATTAATACTCCCTGCTGTAATTTAAACATGATCACTATAATTAGTTATACAAGTGCTTGCTGGAGACCGGAATTCATTTAGACTATGTTTGGAGCTGCATTTCGGGCAATTCGAAAGTCTTCTTGGTAACCCTTGCTAGGAGACAGGACTTCTGTACAGGATTAGCTCAGCCTCCAGCTAAGGGTTTGCTTGATAGAGCAACTAACGTTCCAATTTTATTTCTGACGTCTTGGAAAGTAGGTTTCCTTCACCATATGCTTTGCTGCATCAAATTGAAAAGCCACTGTCAGGGTCATAGTTTGAGAAGATGTTGCAGAACTAAAAAAAAAATTCTATGGCACATATACTATAATTTCTGATTAACTTCTGCTGATAATATCTTTATATAATAATGTACCAAAGTATTTATGCATCCTATGCACCATTACATAATTATCTCCCATTGCAGGTGTGGGTTCTATAATTAATACTCAATGACTTCTGGTTTAGATGTTCAGTTGTTCCACCTCTGTGACAGTGCAGTGATATAATTTTCTAGTGAAACATGGGAGAATTCAGTGGTGCCAATGGTCTGTGTATTAGTTATTTGAAACCCACTGATCCATTATCAAAATAATAATTCACAAACGTTTTAATTAATATTTTTATATGGATTTCAGTGCACTTGGTTAATACTGAACCATGGTATGCTGTTCTTTGCCAACGTAATGACTTAATATTTTTTCTCCAAATGAACTTGCAGCTGCACAACCACAGTAAAGTTTGGGTGTCAGGCTGTAAGGCGTTCAACAAACACACTGATTAGAGAGAGGAAAATTCGAACTTCATGCCAGACTTTGCACACTACAGCAATAATCATTTATGAAATTATAGTGCCTGCTAATAAGTTAAATCTGATATAATGTGGGAGTACAGCAGCAGAAATTTACCATAATTCATTGAACACAGGCCTGTTAAAGAAGTAGAAGATAACAAATGTGATTCAAATTTTTGCAAAGGGTCTGACGCACTATCCTCTAGTGAGAGAAATACTGGAAAGGAATTCAACAATTAGATTTAGTTTTAAATTTCCTTCTTTGTTTTGCTAGTGAGATCTCATTTGCAAACATGTGCAGAGGTACATGTACAAGTGGAGTCCTCTAGCTTAGTGGTTAGAGCACTCGCCTTACAAGTGAGAAACCTGGGTTTAATTCCAAGCAGAGCGAAACATTGGGCAAGTTTCCTTCCTCCACACACCGAATAATAATCCCTCAAAAAAACCCAGTAATAAATTGGTCATTTCAATCCACAACTGTTTCTGAGACACTGCTGTGCGAAATTGACTGCCGCATTTCTCCCACAAATGTACAGTCAATTCACTTTACAGTGTATACTGTGAAGCACTTTGAAACATCTAGAACATGTGAAAAGCGCTATATCAAATGGAAGGATTATTATTATTAACCAATGAAAAATAATGCCAATCTTTGCATGGGCGAATGACATAAATAAGGGCTTCTGTGTATCTTTGCATATAAAATTAGCCCTTTTCCTTAATAGTTATAGATTCCTGTTCCTGTATATGATTCCCATTTTATAAGAAGTTTCATTTAACAAAAAATATTACTTTCTACCAGATTGGCAGTGAAAAATAATTCAGAAACTATCAATCTACAGTATTTCTTAAATGAATAGTGTTGTTGTCCTGGCGTCAAACGCTCGTGGAGAAAAAACAATGCAACTGTTCTTTAACTTTCAGTAAAGAAACCCCTCCAAATTTCTTAACTTCTGATGCAGATCTGCATATTAATTATTCTGGGTGCTCTTTGAAAATGGTCTGAGCCAGAAGAACTTCACTACCACCTGCATCCTCTGCACAGATGGTTTTGCAAACAGATGGCTTGTAGGCATGAAAAAGATGCCAATCTGCATGGAAATTTTTTGCAGCTACTCAGTGAAGGAGCGCAGTTTCAGTCGCACAGTCTCCTGAATGTTGGGACAGCCAAAAAGCCTGGCTTCCTGGAGATATCTAAAAACGAAAGAGAAAGATATTATGAAAAATATTAAAATTACATTAATGTTTTGCAATTCTCTCACTTCCCAGCAATAGAAATAATGTTGCAGAAAAGCTCTTTCCCATCGTGAATATGTCCAAGTCCAATGTAAATGACTCCCCTTTTCTCCCCTTCCCGTATATTTTTACTCTACTTTTATTTCATATTTTAGGAACAATTAATTGGGCCAATAATGTTTGATCAGTGAGTGGCAATTTGGATAAAAGTACTTGAGTTCAATTTTAACACAGCATCAGTCGTTGATTAATGCCACCTGCATATAATTTTTTTATATGTGATGCTCCCATGGCATGTCCAAAAACAAACCACGAGAGCAAATTAACAAAGTTTGACTGATGTGAAAAGCGTTGTATAAATGTAATTTTGTTGTTGTTGGTGAATATTGATACCACCTCTCCTTGGATAAAGTGAGGGGATATAAATATTCTAACTTACCAATCACTAGCATTGCACCTAATGCAGCTGAGGTGTGTTTCTTTCTCCACTTCAAATTGGGAAATATGGTCGTATAAACCTTGATGCTTTCACAGGACATTCCAGGAAGCCACATTACACATCGATTATCATTTTATGTTAGCACCATACCCATGTTTTATAAAATTATTACGAATGAGTAAGATACTGAATATACAGTAACTCGGGGTGAAGTGAATGTTAGCATAGCAGAGTTACTGCAATCAAATTTGCTTTTCTTGTTACTTACATTTCCCCTACCATAGGTTGGTCATGTGGAGTCCTGTAGCTTGGTGGTTAGAGCACTCGTCTTACAAGTGAGTGACCTGGGTTCAATTCCAGGCGGGATGAAACCCTGGGAAAGTTTCCCTACTCCACACGCTTGATAATAATTGCTCAAAAAAACCCAAAATAAATTGGTCATTTCATCCACGACTGTTTGTGGGACACTGTTGTGCGCAATTGGCTGTTGCATTTCAGCAACAAATATACAGTCAATTCACTTTACAGTATAGTCTGTGAAGCACTTTGAGACGACGTCTAGAAGACGTAAGAAACGCTATATCAAATGCAAGGATTATTATTATCAATATGTGTTTGACTGCTTTAATGTGTATATATCAGCAAAAATGATTCCATACACATTGTTAATGTCAATTTTTCAGTTTATATTTTAATAATGCTGTAAAAGCAAGCCTGAGTATTTTGTAGTTCCAGTTCCAGTTTCCTTCATTCTCCATTGTGTTGAATATAATATATTACAGTATAGTGCACCAGTCACAACTGTGCAATTTGTTTATCCACGTTACATTATGTTCAGAAATGTCAATTAATCTGAAGTGTACCTATCTTGGAAAGTGTGTGATGATAACTGCCTACAGTTTCAAAATAATGTTTTAAAATCTACTTTGTATACTCGCACTCTATAATTGGACAATACGTCTTGGCATCCAAATCCTGGCTTCTTAAACCACTCCTTTTTATAAATGGAAAAAACTTTTCCTTTGTTTATTTTATAGAAGTGGTTATAAAATACTTGCCAAATTCCCTTCTGCTGTTCATTACTTCTCGCTATAGATAGATGTTTTCCCTACTACAGTACATGGATTTCAACCAGAAATGCTTTAATAATTTAAAGACTGGATGGCCTTGTATGACATTATCTACTATGCATTTTTGTAATGTAGTAGAGACAGATTGTTGTAAAGTTAAAGGATGATAACTTGATTTGAAATGTATGAGGATGCTTGAGTAAAGCATTAGCACAAGTGAATTCAAGTTATGGCTTGCTAGTTTGACTTTGATTGACAAAATCTAAATGATGGAGGATCAATAAAATGTAAGGAATACAAGTTAAACAAGACAAAGATAAGACATTTGAAGCCCTTAGTATACTAATTCAACAAAAACAGTGGAAAAAGCAACCTACGGTTCTTATGCATTACTGAAGATATTGTATTTATTTTTCCCCTAGGAATTTCAGAAACGTCAAACCAGTGACATAAATCAACTCGGACTGTCAAAACACAACACTTGTTATCAATACCTGGCACTATAAACAGATGAAACACCATCAAATTAATCATCATGGAAAAGACAAAGGAGGAATCTGCACAACACAGAAGTTGCATGATAAGTGTCAGAAATTGATGGTTTCAGAAGGACATTTTTCTTGAATAGGCAAAATATAAACAAAGAAATCCCATTTCATCAGAACCATAGTGGATCAACTAACTCCCAAGTTTGTTGCATTTATGCATGCATTCCGTGCCTGAAACATCAAGATAAATACATGTATGTAATTATGTAAACATGCCTAAATCTGTGTAGATATATATATATATATATAAACTGTGCTGGGAATGGTGAGCTTCAGCTCTAGATATTGTCAAGCTATGTAAGAATAGATATTTCGGTTCCATTATTTTTATACCATTATAAGAATGTCGCCAGTTTTTCCTGTAGTCTTAGATGTGTTTTGAGTTGGTTGTGGTGTTCATACACATGTTGATTGTTGTCCAAACATGAATGTCTTTTGGACTCAACGGCAACATTTAAAAAGAATTATGTTGCATGAATTCCAGGGTTGTAAGTCAGGCGATCCTATGCATTATTGGTGACCAGTTCTGGAGTACCAAAGACTGCAGGATAAATTTCTTGACAAAAATAATCTTATTCAACAGTTTGAAAGCAACCCAAAAAAGGATTTGAGCTAATCATATTGCACAAAATTATCATGCTGTTGCAATTTAACTAAACCATTATTGTAATGTATGCAACTTTTGCAAATTGTAGAATGATAATATGTATATAGTTTTAATATATACAACTCCAATACATTGCAGAGGCAGATTAAGTTTAACAAAAGCCTTTTAGTCAAAACTGGTTGCGTAGTTGTACTGACAAGAAGCTAGGTTATCAACAAAATGGAAATCCCATAACATTATGAGCTATGTATTTATAACTCCTTCATAGAAATAATTCTAATATTGTGTGCTGTTCTAAAATTTATTTTTTTAAAATAATGTTAACAGCAAGTAATCAGTTCTAAAATACGTAATCTGTGACATTATTTCGCTCACAATTCTGTTATCAATAGCACATGCACTTATGTTTAAAACATTAATCCTTTATAATATATACATATCCCTTCACAGCTAACTTATTAAATACATGTGTATTTTTCTAAAAAGAATTGTAATTTTTCAAGTTCTTACATCAGTGTGCAATACAGATTTGTAGATTTCACACTCGCATATCCTAATTCCATTCTTCCCATTTGTCCCATTCCTCTGAGCATTACCATTTGCTGTCAGTGCAAAGTTTCATAATGTGTTTAAACAGTGTGCTAATAAAATTCAACCTGGGTTTCTGTGAATATTAAGTGTTAAAAAATATTTATTTTTACTTTGTGTTTAAATTCCCAGACATGAGTATTAACAATTTAAAACAAAAGAATGCACAAGTGACACAATATCAAGCATGTTTTTCTGAATCAAAGCAGAGTAAGTAAGTATTCAAATGCATTGCTATTCTGCCGGCAACACTATATTCAATTGTACATGTAATGTAGGTTTGCTTTAATTATCCACAAGGTGAGAAATGCTCCTTCAAATAACTCTTCTAGGATCTCCATTTAATGTATATGGTATAAGGTAACTAGCTATATATTTCTTAATAAATAGATTGAGACTCTTCTGAAGCAAAGTTTAGCGCTGTGACAATTTGAATGAATCTCATCATTGTATATGCCACTCTGTATGAAGGAAATTGATCAGGAAATCAAATTTACATGCAAAATGGAACAATACCCTCAGCAGGAACGAATATGTGAAAACTGCATTTTAAACAGTTTTACCAAAGGGGTACAATCAGTTCATTTACACACCTCTGAATGTTAATTCAAATAACTGATCAGAAGTGAATCAAGGTGTCAGGTTTCCTAAAAAGAGAAGGAATATCCAGTGGAGGTAATCCCCCATAATATATATTTATTTATATTTATTTTTAAATGAATTTGTTTTGCTTTCATGGAGACACATGATTCTGGGTTTTGATTTTCACTATGATCTAGGGATAGATTATGATGCTTCTAGATGACTCCACTCAGTTATAAGTCAATTCTTTCTACTAACATGAATTCCTCCTAGAGGCACTTCAGTGAGGAAATCTATTTTATCATGAGCGTATTCCATGTATTCAAGCACAACTCACTGCTCCGTTTTTAACTTCAAATGGAGGAGTATTTTTGTGAATGCTCTTAAGTTTTCTTTCTCCTTTTTAAGTATACACCAGTAAGAATAATCTTCTGTTACCTGTATATAGAGGTATATAATACTTATATATGTTATGTTTCAACAAATGTAAATTCTAGCTTGTCAATTGTATGTCTACTTCCCAGAGATGAATCATTATAAACGGCTTGCATTCTAAATCCAAGTTGTTGTTGTAAATGTCATAATCTAATCTTATAAGTACTTTAGTAGTTATGTTTCCATATGTAAATTTGAGGAAGATATTTTGCTTGCCTATAAATGCAGTGACTTAGTGGACACTTAAAATAGGAAATTCTTTATTAAATGCACATCGTCAAAGTCAATGCAGTTAGCACCAAAACAAAAGAGATGTAAGAGTGTACAACTCTGTTTTTCCTTTTTTTTAACTTTACGGGTCACTTGAACACAATGGTCTTTTCCAGTCCTGCACAATCCTATGTTCTTAGTTTGCATAGCAACTTTTTACAATGGAAATATTTTAAACATATTTCAACATGATAGCTGCACTTAAAGGAAATATTCCTGTGAGGGTTATGCTTAAGGCACTTGGCGATGTCAGCCACTGATGGAATTTCCCATTAAAATCATGCATCGCCAAAGTAACATTCACTGGAATTTCTACCCATTTTAGTGTAAAGTTTAACAACCAGTATATCCTGAGGTCCACAATATGAGATACTCTGTAAAATTATATAATTGTAGGTGATCAATTGGAATCTGTTAATAATATTGCCTGTTATTGCTAACATTATGAAGATGCGCCTAAAGTTCAAAGAAGCTGAACAAGTAGACTGCAATTACGCCTGTATAAAACTTGTCTTATAGCATGGATAGAATTTAAGCATCCAATTTGCTGTTTAAATATATAGTCTGGGCGTATACGCAGGCATAGAAACTTTTTTATATACGACCCAGCATAAAAATAGCAAATAAAATATCTAATACTTCAAATGTCATTTCTGTAATGGAAGTATTACAAGTAGAACCAGCTGCAGAAGCATCTATACACAAACAAGGACACAGTGGGTGGAGGTAGTAGGATTGTGAATATATAGCAATGTGAGAGAAGCAATCTAATACAGTAAATTATTCAAATAGTTGTTTAGCAGCTCAGCTCCTAAACCAATGGAATAATTTGAAGCTGGAATCATGTATGCAAGCTGTTTGTTGGAATACATGCATTAATGCGATACACAAACCTGGGAGTAATTGCTTCAGCTTGTAAATATTTTACAATTTAAATAGAAAATGTGTGTTTGCAAGTGGTCTGGTTTCCTCCAGTTTAACTGTATTGCCACTTAAAGGAACTGTTCCAAGTAATCACAAATGGTATATACACTATTATACAGAATATCACTTTATAACACATTTCCTTGCTTGGAATGCATAAACAGCAAGTTTTAAAGCAATTTTCTATGAAAATGTTACCAATTGAAATAGGCAAAAATACCAAAGTCACTATTTTTTTTACAAAAAAAGTATTATAAAGCCTTACTTACAAACATTTGCTGTTTGCAAAATCACACTGTAAAAGCTGATTCAGTGAAAAGTACTGTAGTGAAAAAGTAATATATTTTTTCACAAATGTAGATAAATAGATAATAATAACCTCTTGCTTTTGTGACCTAGTTAATAGGGGTAAAGTAAAGGTATATTCAGGAGCTGCCCTAGTAAGAGGTCAGAGGTACTTGCTATGTACATAAAGGAAATAGTCATTCGGAAATCAAGTCATTCAAATATGTTGAAGGTACAGACCATAAAGTATAAAATATTATGCTAAACTGACAGTGATCAAGAATCCAGTAGAATCACAACTATGTAAGATATTCTGCAGTGTATAATTGAAAGACAAAATATTATTATCTTGAGGATAGCTTGCATACTGGTAGATTTACAAAGGAAATGTTTAATATAAGTACACTGGCCCATCAGTACTGTTTCTGAACTAGGCATTACATATTTCCATATTTATTTGACAACGATGTATATTCTGTTATCACCTAATTCCTGAACCTTTCCTTGACATCCATGTTTTACATGATTCCTGGAGGCAATTTTGCATTGCATGATGCAGTCTGTTTTATAATTTCTTCCTTGGCACCGATGTGTAAATATTTTTAAATGTTCTATTTATTTGGGTGCTATTATAAATGGGCTTTTTGGGACCCTCTTGTTTTGTAAAGGAAACCAATTTATATGTTCATATCCATTACAATCAGCAATATTAGAAATGTTGTGAAAAGGGGAAAATGTGCAATGATAAAATAAAGTGATCACTCTATAAACAAACTGTGCAAAGTTGAGTGTCAGAAATGTGTGCATTACACCATTAGATGAAAAGCGAGTTCTTATTCATACTTGTGTTTTAACTCTTTAAAAACGAAAACCTCTTCAACTTTCACTACATATACTTTTCCTTTGATTCTAGACAGTGTAAAGTCGTGAAGATGAGCAATAAGTACAACAAGTCATTGGCGGCAGCTTTGTAGACTGTCGGTGACTTTACCTGTGAATGCAATGAATGGGAAGTACTCAAAGGGAGAAATTCATAAAAAGGGAGAAAAGCATATTGAAATTGTAAAAGAACGTGTAATTAACAGCTTATACAGGGGATTCGGGGGGTAGGTGAGGAAGGATCGAGGAGGTCAACCAAAGACATTTGGGGTGAGAATGTTCTTTACCTGTTTACTCAGCTCACATCAATATAGAAGAACAGAAACAGATTTTATCTAGGCACACTTACGTTTCTGGGGTTTAAAAATATCTAAATGGGTAGCAGATGTGTTTTAAGAGAATATTATTGCCAGGTTCAGTAGTATCGAAACTGGTAATGTAACACGTCCTTATATGAGAGTGCAAAACAGCAACATTCTAAATTTAACAGAGCTCAGCTGTACAGCTTCCAGTTCGAAAGCATAGTTGGCAATGTTCTTGTGTTGTTCCAGTCATATACTGGCTTGTTCCTTTTGGCTGGTACTTCAAATGGTATTGAGCTATTGGTATATTCAAAATCAGTCTAAAACCAGCGACTTTTCTCGCAGTGAACCAACCCCACGTTATCTTCATCAATGCACACACTTAAATATCATTTAGATAAGTTATTATTGGTAGGTGAGTTCCATGATCATACTCACAAAGTTCAGAGTTGTAGTCGTTGAATGACCTTGCAATTAGTGTATAGTATTTGAATCTTTAGCAAAGCCACTTTAAAAATTGGAACTGTATAGTAGAATTTAAATTAATATTTCAGAACCTCAACTATACAAGACCCATGCAACAATACTTTACGGTGTTGAATTCTTTCATTTGATACTCTGAGTAAAGTATCTTAAGGACTCGAGTCAGTTTACCAATCCTTACATCGGGTAACACTTTTTCCTGTCCTAATGAATAATTAAGGTTTGACTGTAATAGAGAACAGATTTCCTAGTCATTCCCTTTGCTCCAGTAAAATAGTTCATACACATACTTGCAAATATATACACCTACTTGTTAGTCTAATATATCAAGCTTTTTATACTTCATCATATACCTGTATGCTAAATAAAGGATTTTAAAGGAGTTTATGGGAGCAGCATTTTCATGGGATTCCTGCTCCTCATCTACTACTTTGTGAGGAAAACAATTCTCATCCTTAGAGTTGCTGCAGATTTAACAACTTTGTGTCCATGATCTCTAATTTTGCAATACATTTCAACTCAAATAACCTATTTGCGTTTCCATCATCCTTCCTATTCAGCATTTTAAAGAGCCAAACTATAAGATCACCAGATTTTCTCCAGTGAAAATCAGTTTGAATTTTAGGGGATTCTCTTTTGTTTTAAGTACCATTTATTTATAGGCAACAGCTCATAAGTTGGTTGCAAATTAAACATATCTTAGTTATTCCAAAGCAAAGGATACCCATAAAAAGCATTGATATACAAAAACAACCTAGACTTCTAGCTCATTCCAGTGCAGTAATGGGGGATTATTGCACAGTTGAATATGCAGACCTTCAGATGAGAAATTCAATTTATACCCTGCCATCCTGTTTAGGGTGGATGTCAAACATCTTATGAGACTAAAGGTACTTAAAAAGGAGATGGCTGTATGGCATATGGTGTATGCGGGATATAACTGTACAAATCGGCCACCATATTCACCTATGAATAGAGGAATTACCTACAGTTTGCAGCAATCACCAGTGAACTGCTTTAAAGCATTTGATTGTTATACGTCAGTGGTTAGAGCATTCACCACACAGGCGACCTGGGTTCGAATCCCGACAGGCCAAAACCTTAGGCAAGTTTCCTTTCTCCACCAGCCTGATGATAATCTTTCAAGAAAAAGAAACAATGATAAATTGATCTCTTCAATTCTTGACTGTTTGTGGGACACTGCTGTATGCGATTGGCTGCCACGTTTAGCCTACAAAATATACAGTTTACAGGATATTTGGTGAAGCGTTTGAGACGTCTAGAAGATGTGAAAAGTGCTATATCAAATACGAGGGTTATTATTATCAAATACAACAATTAGTATTATTGGGATTATTATATAAACTGAACAGACAGATGTATAGCTAAATGACCTAGATGCTAAGAGCCATTCAGAATACAGATGAAAGCTAGCTATTTAATTTTGAATGAGTTCAGAATAAAAGGATAAAAATAGCAAACATAGACCAGATTGGTTGCCTCGCACAGAATAGGATATATATATATACACATCAAATACTTTTAAGGGTTAATACACTCTCATTAAGCCTTGTGATTAGTATTTCTTTACCCCCCCCCCAAAAAAAGTATAATAAACTCCAATATAGCACTTAACGCTGTGTCGATTGACACACGCCTGTTTTCAAAAAAGTTACATATTTGATTGGGGAAAAATCTGAGGATTGCAAGGATAAATATAAACACAGATGATTGAACACCGCTGGACCATGTGAATGTCACCCAAGGAAGGCAAGCAGTGAAGATGTACAATGCAGAATGGATGACTAGCTCACTGCTCTGGAGATTTGCTTAAGGGACATTGGAATAGAACTATAGAAACGTCTTTACTGGAGTATATTAAACAGATTAAACCAAGACTCTGACATCGTCCATGGTGAAAGAGACAGGTTTGACAGGCTAAGTGACCTTGTGTCATTTCTTAGCTGTCTTTCTTGATATATATATATATATATATATATATGTGTATATATATATATATATATATATACAAAATCAGCCACAACAAGCAGTAAGGACAGTTTATACAGACTGCCTGCACTGCACAGCAAGTGGAAGCTGGTTCACAATGTTCCTTACCAGATCTTAGAATGCTATTCAAGCAGGCAGCTGGAGGGAGAACTGCACAACTTAGATGGGACTCCAGTTGTGTCAGAGAGGACATTGCGTTTTTATGAATTGCTGTCCTTGACACTAAAAAAAAAGGAAAATGATTAGAAAGTTCAGTCATTCTACTTCTCGCCCCCACCCCCACACCACCCCCTCCGCACCCTCCCTCTCCCACATCCCACTCTTCCTAAAAGCACCAAATCAGGCTGAGATATGATCTTATGATAGATGTTAGCCTTCCAGTAGTTTGCCCTTATTGCTATTCTCCATGTACATCAATACACACACACACTTTCAGGGATCAACTATAACTTGCATTGTGTATTATGCAGTGAGCAGGAGGTGGGAACGACTTTTCTTAATTCTTTCCAAGGACACTCAGGTCCACTGTGGCACCTACTTCTGCTACCAGATGAGATCAGCGAACTTAAAACAAGTAAGGAATCAAATTTTGGACCTTTGTGGTTTGCGAGGCTCAGTTTCGCTCCTGGTGATGTTCTTCCAGAAGTTCAGCAAATCCTGTTGTCCCATAATAACCACATTATTCTGCTCCTTCAGCAGGAAGACATTAAATCCAATTTTAGCACTTGCATTAAAATCACTCTACTTGGCAGTTGTTATAAACAGCAGGCAAAATCCATTCAGAAATTAGACAGTTCTTGCGGTAAGCAGTATCTAGCCCTCTGCTGTCCCCACAGAGTAGTGGATATGTGGACTACACTCCCCGTCAAAGCAGTTATATTGGTCATAGCTTAAACTAGCTCAGTGTATCAGATATGTATATATTTAGATATGAAGACAGAGTAGATAGGGAGATATTATTTCCACTCGGTTGATGAGTCAGTCATCAGTTTAAGATAGTTAACAGCAAAAAGGGAGATGGAAAGGATTTGATTTTTATAGTTATATTGTGTTAAAAATGTCGATCGTTCTGTAGCTCAGTATGAAGGCTTCCTAATTTCAAGTTGTCCCAACAACATTTCATTATAAAAATAACATTAGAAGTGTACTCTCCATCCAAAATTAACTGCTCAGCTCAGGAAGAATTGACAAATACTTCCCATAAAAAAAGAAAACCTGATGAAAAAGTGTCTCTAAATATGGATGCATTGCACTGACAACAGTGGAACACATCTCACAGTGTGTGTCAATCATTTGGGATGCATCCATGTAGCACTAACTAAAGCTCACTCTGTTTCAGATGAATTGCTTTATCTGAGACATTCAGGCTGTCCCAAACTAAATAATTCTGAAATTCTATTGTGAAAATAATAAATAAGTTGGAGCAGCGAGTCCTTTGACTTTATCCCACTCTTTTTGTTATTTTTAAAAAGCCTCCTTCAAATCAATAGGAATTTGTACTGTCAGTGAGCATATCAAAATGTGATAGGAATCAGAGGACAAAACGTTTGTCATTTACTGTTACATCATTGCCCCACCACTTCAATTAAAACTTTAACAAAGGTTTTAACACGTTTTATATTAAGATACATTGCCCCACATTTCTGAGTAGTTGGTGCTTTATTATCCATTCCAAACTCCAGAGACAGTGAACATTCGTACCATATGTCAAGCACAATAAATCAAAGGCCTTTAGCCGAGAAATTCAGTTCCTAGAAAAATAGCTTGCAAATCCAGGGTGTAAGGTGCCAAAAGCACAAAATGAAAAAATGAGAAAAAACAAAAAATAGGAGTACTAATATAAACGGACATATTTTCAAGGGAAGTTTACAAAGTTAACTTGCTGCTAAATCAAATCAATGCCCGGTAATTATTGCTCTATTCTACAATTGAAGTATGTTGAAGTTAAGTTATGTTCCTGTGAAGTCCTTTGGTGCGTCCTCCGGATGTGAAAGGTGCTCCACCAAATTTAACGATTAGGACTATTATTATTTATATGAAAAAACCCAAGGCTGATTTTTTTTTAAAAAAGTGTTTAGGTGCAAATATATTCTTCTGAGTGTTACTCAGTTCCCCCCAAAATATTTATTCTCCCCAAAGGCATTTATAAATTGACTTTCTCTATTGAACACTTTTTACCATGTACAGTGCTAACCAACTAACAGACGTGAAGCATTCAGGTATTGTGTGTAGACCAACAGTTGTGCAACAACTTCAGTCCTGCAGGACACAAACAAGGTTTTCTTATTATAATATTAAATCATCGTATTCAATGGGCAGTTTCAGATTGGGAGTAAAAATGGTGTCTAAATTTCACTCAATATCAGCAAGCTGTGGTACAGTATTATGAATCCAGTGAAGTGTTTCAAGACATTCACTCAACATGAAAGACGCTATATCAAATTCAGGGATTAACAATTTTTATTATAATGTATCCCTCCATCTGAATGATAGTGAGGTACATAATTATGTACTCCCACAGGTAAGTGTAATATGACTTGAAATACACATTTGGGACAAATTTATCCGGAACAAATGAAAGAAACCAAGTTTACAGCATGCTGCCGTTTCAACATCGTTTTTTTTTTACATTTCAAAGGTAAACAACACTGGTATGTTCTTCCTAAACAAAAATAAAATGAATGACTTACAATAAAAATACGTAATTGTTGCTCTACACTATTGTCATTGCGGTTTTTTTTAAGAGCTCCTAGACGCCCACCCAGTGTGGAGGGCACAATATAAATGCAAGTTGTTGTAGTTGTTTGGTTACTGATAATGACTTCTGACATTGGGGATAGAGGGTGTGGTTTTGCCAATGGCTCTGTCTTCTCCTGCTGACATGTAATCTTGTGGCTAGTAACAGCCCTCAAGAAAGCCACCTCTCTGGTTGTGTGAACCAGACAGGGAGTGCCCCGGAAAGATATTCAACCAGGAAGGGCAATGCAGACAAACCCAATCTGGCCAACAGCTGAGATCCCCACATGTACACTTTCCAGCATCCGTCACTGGATAGCAATCCAGTTCAAGAGCGTTGAATTATGTTCTCCTCCCTAGCCCATGGGCACTGAGGTCAATTATAGCATCCCAGCTGCTGCTGGCCTTGCTGAGACTCGCACACACAAACACAGCCCAACACAGACTAATGTTGCACTGAATAGTACCTTGAACCCCCGAGACATCAAAAGAGTTGTCTAATTAGGTTTATTCTCAAATTTCGAATACCAAATAATTACTCTTGACTTGTATTTGTAAGTGAAAACAGTTTAAAAAAAAAAAAAAATTGCATTGCAAGGTCAGTAATGCGATGGATCAACTTGTAACTCAATGCAAGAGCTGCAGATTATCTAAAACCTGATAAGCAATCGGAAAATTACAGACACAAACCAATCATTAAGCAAACTCCACAAACATAAGGCAGTGGATTTCTTATTAAAGTGATGTATATTTAATGTTGTCCAGCAGCATGGACATCCCAGGGATAAAGGTACCATGCCATTCCCACACTTAGCTGATATGTGCTGTGTTTGCAAGTTTAGGAATGGAATTAATCATCTTCTCAACTTTAAATTTAGATTTCTACAAGAGCAACACTGTCAAGCCTAACCTATCCATATTAATAATATTAATAATAATCCTCGCATTTGATAGAGCACCTTATCATGTTGTTCAGACAGGTCAAAGCGCTTCCCAGAATATATTGTAAAGTGGATTGATTGTGTATTTTGTGGGCGAAATTCCTCTTAGCATTTAAGTTATGTAAACTGATTTGAAAACACAGTCGCTCTTTGTGCGGTGAAGGAATAGGTGCACATAGCTCCTTTTGTTCATCTCAGTCAATATTTCTGTAGGAGATAACAAAATTAAAAACAAATGTTGACACACAATATGACTGACTGCTTTAGATGATGTGCTGATGTACTGAGGCAGGCGAGATTATTTTTCTTCCCTTTTTGTGAAGACATATGAAAATGATACACACGTATATTCTAGCAGGCCTTGCCTATACAAATTTCACCATCCTGTTTGTGGTCTCCAAAGCTGCAGGAAATTCACTTCACAAAGAGTTTAATAGACTCCAGCTGGCATTAGCTGTGTTTGGACTGTGAACTTGTTAAAGTTTGCACTGAGGGAGGTAACCCTCCGTGTTCAAAGAGCAACTGTGCATTTGCCTCATTTTATGTAACTGAAATGTTAAGAGCTTTAGGCCCAGAAGAAAATTGTCTGGTTATTTCTTCCATTAAAGCCACTACTGATTGATGTCAAAAGGGAAGATGAAGCCCTTAATTCTCGGACAACAGAATCATTTTAAAG
Source organism: Hydrolagus colliei (assembly GCA_035084275.1). Taxonomy (NCBI): domain Eukaryota; kingdom Metazoa; phylum Chordata; class Chondrichthyes; order Chimaeriformes; family Chimaeridae; genus Hydrolagus; species Hydrolagus colliei. Next base: position 3,414,199 of record CM068757.1, read on the forward strand.
TTACTGGAAATTCAATTTTATGTTGCCTACCTCTTTGTTTCATTCCCTTTCGAATGTCTCTTGATACCAGAAACTTCTCCAGCAATGTAGTAAAGCCGTGACTCCACACAAGGCAAACTCCTCAAAGAAAACAACAGCATATAAATGTATGATATCCACCCGCAGTTGGAAGGCAAATCCCACAGAGTTCAGGTACGGTCTTTTGAAATCAGCAGGTTCTATCAAATTTCCTTCACACATTTATCGCCTTGGGATTTGATGAGAAAAGAAACTGGCTGTTTAGCATTTAGAACTATTTGAATTTTTTTTCTCCCCAGCTTATTGTTCTCTGTGTGGGTTTAAATCACATAACTTGGTGAGAAGACTGAATTGCCGACTGAACTTCTGCCATGCTGTGTGCCTATATCCATTGAAACAGTCAATTTCATTTTACACCTGATTTAAAAAGCTGGCAATGCTTAAAGGAAAACCTGAGAGAAAATCAACTCTAATTACAGGTTTTAGAATGAGAAAGAGTGATAGATTTGTCATTTCTGTAGGCATTGGATTTGTTATTTGGATTCTCAGAAGACAGCTTATCATGCGAGGTACAGAGTAGCATAACAGGATCCACTGTCTTACGTTAATTCTTACTTCTCCTACGTTGGTTGCCTTAACAGTGGATCCTGGTCAATTATATAATACACACTGTCGATCTATGTTTATACCAAGTCAGTGAATTAATTATGGCAAAGAAGGGAATGCAGAAAAACGATTAGTTTGTGGGCCAGAATCGGTTCTATAATTCTAACTAAATAGCTTATCTGAAATAATATCTTATTTCAACTGGAATGGCGGCTTCGTTCTGCTCAAAGCCACTCGAGCAACAACTAACAATCAACATAGTTTGTTTTTCATTCTGAGAGTTAGACTTCTTGAGCATATCTGAGACATCCTCCTACATCCTAACCAGCGACATAAACTCCACAGTGTATGGACAGTGAAACAATTTATGGACTTTTTTTTAAATGTTAAATTTTATTAACTGTTCCTGTTCATTCACTGAATCTAGACCTTGGAATATACATATCTCACTCCAATCACAAACTGCTCCGCCAATGCCTATGTTTATAATTGGCTTTATATATTGCGGGCTTTACCATCCCGACCTATGTTCTAAATGCTGCTGACAACACTGCACTGAGAACTCCCTCTGCATCTCATGCAGTTCTAAAAAAGGAAATATTGCCTTTTCCTCTCCATAATTAGATCTCTGTTTCAGTATCAAAATGTTCTTTGCTCTCTGAATCACCCTCATAGATAGTAGAGCACAGACAATGGTTAATTCACAATCCCTGTTTTCCTATTTCAGGATCTCCTTGGTGCAATGAACCCGGACGCCCAGGTTATGTGGAAAACACAGCAGCCAGCTCAAATGACTTGAGCACAGAATAAACAATAGTACACCATTCATATGGATGAAACGTGTACAGAACATTCACCTCATTAAAGGTTGACATATTATTGGAATCCAATTGCAGCTCGTTCTTTCTGACCCAAGCAAGAGATTATTTCCATCAAGGGCAAGGCAACAAACAAGCTTTCACCCAATGGCTCGCACACTCCATGCTCTCTGGCACAGGTGAACCCTGCTTATAATAGAGGACTGTTACTGGGCAGTGTACATTTGTTTGAATAGTTATCATTTGGATTTGTGTCCCACACGTTTCCTTCACCTGGTCTCCACAAAAGAGCTTGAGTAAGAAGGCAGATCAAAGGCATAGCATTAGTAATAGTTTGGTCACAACACAGTATTTATTAAGCAAGGTATTCCCCTGGCTTCCACATTTTATGTTATGTGGAGGTGTCACTGTCAAAGATTCATCGCCGGATGGTTGGTGACATTTTTCTGAGAGGTTTAGTTCCTGGAACAGCCAGGAATAGACTTCATTGAAAACTTCTGTTATGTTGGCCACAGAGCGTAGCTCACTTTGCAGCCAATGGTTAGTTGCATTATTTTTGGCAAATTGTGTTTCAGTGGAGGGTGGGTTTTGGGGGGATGGATGAATATATAATATTCATTCTGTAGCATTTCAAAGAGTGGATAAGGTCATTGCTTGATGAAAATAATCTCTTGCAGTCATTTGCTTGAATTAAGCAGCTTGGGTAAGCATAGACTGCAATTGGATTCCAATAATATGTCAACCTTTACTGAAGCAATAGTTCAGAACACAGAGTAACCTATCTGGGACTCAAATGAATCAAGTTCGAAACAGGAAGAGGATTAGTGAACAAACCTACAGCATTATTTCTGAATGCCAGAGATCCTTATTCCTTGGATGTTCATAGAATAGATGTACTCTGTGTAATTGTAACATATTTGAAATTGGAATCAAACTTTGGGACCATGTCTGCTGGATCTGAAAGGAATGGCCTCAAAGGCACAAATGGTCTGTAGTCTTGTAGTATACTTTTTTAACTGGATAATTAATATGCCAGAGATTACAGGGTTTATTTGCAGTTAAAACATCTACTTAAAAAGATAAACTGTGTCTTTTTAGGCTCCTTAGTTAAATTGTGTTAGTTGTAAGAGTATCGTCTTTATCTTTGCTGTAAACAATTTGTTTTGTTCACCACTGCATTAATAACCAAATAGGGTTTACAAGACGACAGTAATACCAGGAATCAGACTTAATCCTTTCAGTCACAAGAGCTACATCCCACTATCAGTTTATATTCCTTGATGGAATAAATCTTACTGTTACAAAACTGATCCGTTGCGCCATTTATAATACTGTACTTGGAAATTCATTCACCAGCCATTTGAAATAACCAAACTAATTAAGGTTTTAAATATTCTGACTTTAAATTATATTTGAAATTTCAGATAATCCAAAGAATTCTTACATTTGATATAATAATAAATAATAATAATCCTTGATATAGTGCCTTATCAGCTTGTTGAGTCATCTCAAAGTGCCTCACAGAGTAAATATTGGGGGGATTTGGGGAGGCCAAATTTGTAGGGCTATGACGAGAGAGCAGGGGAGTGGGATTAATTTGGACAGTTCTTTCAAAGAGGCGGCACAGACAAGATGGGCCGAATGGCCTCCTTCTGTGCTGTGTAATTCTATGATTCTATGATATTGTAAAGTGGATTGACTGTGCATTTTGTGAGGCAAATAAATTGGAATAACTGATGTATGGATTGGAGTGTGCAAGTTTAACAATTGAAATGGAAAGTTTCGGGTGTATCTGCGGGGATTATGAATTTTCCTAGAATCTTGATCTGCTTAATCCTTGTGTTTGATAGAACACTTTTCAAGTTCAGGAGGACATCTCAAAGCACTTCATAGGATACAGTTTAAAGCATACCAACTACACATTGTACACAAACACAAAATATATAATTTTTAAACTAAATGTGATCGTTATGTTGATTTATCTGGGGGAAATGACTTTGAATTTGAAATTGTATCTTTGCTTCAGAAATCTAAACTAATCGAGATTTCATCAATTCATCTGGGCTTGGTTATACCTGATTATATATATATAGTATACTGTATATGAAATGACTCAAATTGGTCTTTTTATATGCACTGAAAAACAAAGAATTTTTCCATTTGTCAATGTTCCTGTGATATAATAGCAATCTTAAGTCTTTGGCATTAGCTTTGAGTCTGATGAATTTTGACCAGTTTAGGTCACAGCAGAATGAATCTCTGAACACACTGCTTGCTCATTTTTATACTGAATCCATATCTGCAACATACCTATTTTTAATGCAGATAGATGTGAATTTCATAACAAATGAGAATTTTCTTCATACTTTTGATTTTTAAAATCGGAATTTGGTGTTTCCAATTTTTAGGATGCATTTTAAGAGACCAATTTGTATGCGTTTTAATGCATTTCATATGTACCCTTCACACTTTCCAGACAGCGTTAGGGAGAGTGTTTTATTATGAGTTTTCAAGGAATAACAAAAACTCATACTGGAGCAGTGTATTAAATATTTGAAATACTGCACAAATTCTACCCTCTCTGCGTATTCATAACCATAACTCTCGCAAGAGGCAGTCAGCCTCCAACATCTATTGAAACCCATTACAATTTGTAAGGTGCCAGGCCTGTGATGAGCAATTATCAAGTGCAAGATGTTTTTTTGGACCATGCGATTTCAGAACCAGTGAAGTATTTTGTGATGTAGAGTTATTTTACCTTTAACCATCGCGGAATTTGGGTAAAAGACAGAATTGTATTGGATTAATAGCAATTCTTTGTTTTTGTGTTGTTGTCGTTGATAATTCCGGTTTATTTTCCCTAGTTTTCTGGCAGTTCCTCCCCATCTGCCCCCACATGCACCAGGACATTTTCTCAGTAAAGTATCGCGAACTTTGAGAACAATTCTGCCCTCTCCACCACCCCCTCGCCCACCTCTCCAACTGTGCCTTTCATTCCCTTTCCTCATCTTCTTGCTGGCCTCCCCCCATCATCTCTGTGAAGGGCTTTGAGACGTGTAATGTGTTATGTGTGTGTGTGTATATATGTACAGTGCCACTCAGACAGGCCAGCAAGCCCAGAGTGCTTGAGTTACAAGCTGTTTGCCTGGTGTGTCACTTCACAATCTGGCCAACCTTAAAGCTACCCAGCCTAAATCACTCTGTCCCAAAGGAAGATATTGGCAACTTAATAAAGGGTGGTCTTGGGAATCATCACCCAGCTTTAACAATGAGACCCAGAGCTCCCGAAACTCAGGAATACCCAATAAGAAAAACAAATATGCAGCAAATGTGATTCAAAAATGTAACGTGAAATGCCCCCGAGCACAAGCTGTAAGCCGTTCATCACAGTGATTGCTTGATGCAGTGCCAGCAAACTAGCCACGCCAAATAGAAAGAAATATCAGTTGAACTATGTGTGCAACCATTCTATCATTCCTATTTCATGACTGCTCCATTAACTGTACAAGAATCAGTATGAAAAGGCTCTATGTGAACAATTTCCTGTGTTAAACAAAATGTATGACAGACATAAAGTTGACGGTTAAATTACCTTTTCACTTCATCTCGAGTGCTTGAATGTTAATTTGATGACAGGGTGTTTACACTTGGTTCAGACAGGCAAGGAAGTGTTCAACTTTTTCTTCCATCCAGCCTGTTGCTATGTTTTTATTTATTTAAAATGTGATAGAAGCGATTGACGCCCTTTTGATGGCGAATCGCATAGTGCATGTTTATGGTGTTAATTGTTTTTCGCCCAAAGCTCCCATTAAATGAGCTATAAATGGAGCCACAAACCTAAGTGTAAAGAGTCCTACCATTCCCGCATGTGAGATATCTCATCGGCAAAGTTCCGATGACACCTTGGTCGTGAAACACACTAGCTATTTTTCTCCACTTTGGTCCATGAATTGTTTATGATCGAAATAACGAAGACATTTTGAGCAAAATGGTTTGGATGTTGGTGAAGTGAGCAAATGTCGGCAATAACAACAGCAAAATTACATTTGTACCGTGCCTTTCACATCAGGAGGACGTCACAAGAGAAATGCAGAGAGGAGCAGGAATAACAAGGAGACTCTCTCTGGTAGGAAAGCAGGAAAATGCAACAACCGAGTTGGTAAGTTGGTAAACAGTCAGCAACAGGAAGAATTTGAACCAAATTCAAAGGTTTCAGCAATGTCTCCAAGACATTGGAGATGTCTTGGAGACATCCGGGCTCAGATCTGTAGCCCGGTTATATATTGCATCACTGTGTCAACAAGGCATCATTTTCACGCCAAGTAAACAAAAAGCGGCACGTCCCTTGGACGCATTAAGGGATCAGACAGGAGGGCGTTAGGCAGGAACAATTATAACATCCGAACAGGTGGACTTAAGTACGGTATGGTGTTGCATCCAAATATTAAAAGTATTTCCAGTGGCATCACATGCAACTGGTCAACAACAAGTCCGACTAGTAATAAACCCCTACCTTCTGGTTTAAGTGTTTGTAATGAATCCCAAAGCAATCCGATATTATCTAGAGGCAAGCAGTGGAAGCAATCCTGCCGTATTATGTGCCGGAACTCAACGACAAGAGTCAGTTTCTCTACGTCTTGACAGATACCAAGTAAATGTAATGACATCGTTCGCAAGTATTCATCCCAGCTTTGAAGGGTTAATGTAACTTTACTACACGCGATCATTTTTCAGGAAAGCACTTTGCAAACACTTTATCTACCTTGGGGCGTAGAGGTAGATACCCAAGGTTTTTTTTAAAAAAAATCCTGAATCCGAGAAATATTTCATCCAATGTTTGCCAACCCTATCCCTAGTGTATGGTAAAGGCCTAGCTTTTTGAAGCTGACATTGATAAGCATGTTTTTCTTCTATTTAATAAAATCATTGCCACTGATCAAAAGAGACTGTAGTCTATTAGCGCATTGAATGCTGGCCAGTATTGCAAGCAAAAATCTCCTCCGATACACAAAACGTGCTTACAGTCTCTCAGAGATACTGCGAAGCTCTCTTTTACAGAAAAATGTTTCAATTCACTTGTGGGGAGACAGCTTCTGAGACTTGATTTGGGGGGACATTGTGCTATATCAAATGGAAGGATTATTATTATTAAAAAGGTTTTGAGTGACTAACAGAACACACCTGCAGTTGAGACAATATATCAAACAATCCTAATCATAGAGATCATTAGTGTGTAGGTTTTAGAAAAGATACAACTTTAGTAATGGATGATGGGAGCTGTTACAGTTTATTTTACAGAGCTGGTGTAAATTTACTTGCCCAAATTCCAATTGCAGCTTGTTGGTATGAATGATCATTTATGAAGGCCTGATTCTAGAATTGCAATATATAATAGAGCTCGGCCTATCATTTTGAGTGAGTTCTGATTGTGAGCACAGGGTGTCTATTTTCTGTGCTTCTCTAAGCCATATGGGTTAGTGCCATTATTTAAAATGATTGGATACTGTGGTTTCCAACACACTCTGTGCCAAACTCAAAACTTCCAGCTGTTTCACTGGAGAGCAATAACTTCCCACATCCAGGTATGTTTGGAGGCCCTCCCCCACCCAAACCAGTCACCATTTCAGTTATACTCGAATGGAAAAATATATTATTGATTTATATTCCTTGGCTTAAAGCTCACCGTTTTATTAAAACTCGCAATTCCTAGTAGACGCGCCCCCAGACTAATTTTCATGCACAAAAGGGTTTTCAAAGTAGACTATTCTAGGAAGTGAAGCCACTGGAAGTTCTACAGTGCTGTCTACCTTAGTTTGAAGTTTGGTAGGCAAGAGCTGGTTTGGACTTGGCTGTGATTCTCTCACTGAAATGCAATAATACGTCCGACAGAATGGGGGCAAATAAAAACAGTCAACTACATTCAGCAGTGAACACGTGAAGAAAAAAAATCCAATCATCAGCAGTGGATAAGTATTTAAATTCCTTCAAATTTGATTCAGCTATGTGATAATTCGAACTATGAGTCAGACAAAATCTTTCACGCTATAGAATTGAACACCTTTGTCGCACCTAAAGCACATTTTGTACAGCTCCAAACACTGGCATCTTGGAGAAGATTTACCACATAACATGGTAATGATTGAGAGAGTCTCGGTAATAGTTCAGCACCTAGATTTCTTTCTGTCCAAACGCCTTGCAAACGTATTGAAACCACGGACCAAAGCGTTGAACGTGATCCGAGACAGGGAATGTGTTTCATTAGTGCATCCAACGAGTACACCTCCTGAAATAGAGCATCGTGACACTTCCAAAATAACTTGCAAGGCAAATTCTATACCTTTTTGAAACGGTCATGTGAACGGATAAACCAATGTCTAAAAGTCAAGACTGCACTGGTCTGTTACATCATAACAATGTAACTGGTACTATTTTAGTACAGTCTCTTCGATTGACTAATGGGCTTCAGGTCTTGTGATGTGACACTAATAAAACATATGTGCCACTGAAACTCCATACAAGAGACTAAAGTCTTGCCCTGAGACACAGCACAGATTTATAATTGTAACCCTTCACCGACTGACACTGGATCTGTGACCGCAGGGCTTAAAACGCTTACAAAAATGATCAACAAACATCATATTGCTTACTTACTATACTTAGCTCAGTTGGGAAGCAAACTTTATTTTAACTTTATCTAATAGTTTTCAAAATATGCACTGACTAATCCTGTAATCCCAGCCTCATCACCCCAGATACAAACTGTAGACTTTATTATGATTATTTATTATTATTATTATTATTATTAGACCTCAACCCTGCAGAGTTTATCATCCAAGCCTTGAAATAGCAGTTACCAGTTGGGCTGCTCAGTTAAAAAAAAAACGCAACTGTTTCTCTTGTCTCCAGCGTGCTTCATTGCGGTGAGTCCTCAATCCAGCTTGTCCATGACCTACCTAGCGGCTTATAGTACTGTACCGTAACAATTGCTGTTTCATCCAAATCAGGTGTAGTTCTTCAAGCTCCCTCCTCCCTTCTCAAGAATGTAACCCCAGTCAGAAACTGACCAGGCAGGCATCTTATATTAACATTTAAAATGCGATTGAATTTTAAATGTGAGTCAATAATACTTCCAGATGCACTAAAACTGCAGAACAACAAGGCACAGGTTTAGAGTTGCAAAGGGCAATTTCAGGACACCAAGGCAGGTTTGCTATACAGGGAGGGTAATTTATGAGTGGAACAGGTTGCAAGGAAGGGTAGTTGAGGACACTGGATTCATTTTTTTTCAAATGCTCATACTCAGATGGGGAGATGGTAGGGTGGGTGTTTTGGAGTGATGAGATTAAATGGTCTGAAAGCTCTTCTTCATCTAAACCAATCTTGTTTGTAATCTTGCGACCAGCCAGAAACAACTTCCTACCTGAATCCTCTCCGAAACATCATCGGATTTCTGGGAAACATCCGTCTCCAAATGTGGCTGGACATCACACAGCTCCTACAGAAAGTGAACGGTAAAGAATTAATGAATACATTGAATTTCACATGGAATCTGACTAAGCCTGAAATTCCAGCCTTATAATGGAAGTTATAAGCGTCATCATTTTTTTTCCCGGAATTATATGATTGAGCATATTAACAGTGTCCTGATTAAATACTGAACAGTGAACACAATAAACCAGCAGTGGTTATAACACCTACATAAAGTGTATCAAACTGGGTAAGAAACCAAGATCAAGATTCTCTAATCAATTTGCACTCACGGTATATCCATCTGCCTCCTCCCTTTTGCGGTTTCAAATACTGACAGTAAGTCCTGACAGAAGGATTCCTGTATCAATGTGTTCTGATCCTATTGTGGAACAGACCAAGAAAAATGCTTGGAAAAGTGAAACTGGATGAACAGTAGGTTGTATGTTATCACTGAACTCTGTAGTTATCCTCATCAAATTTAACCCAATCTTCATTCCGCCTTAGAAGAATTGATCAGATGCAGCTAAGGCATCTCTCAAAGTTAACACTATCAACTGTAACTGAGATACTTTATACTGCTGTTTATATTCATTTACATTCTTAGTGCCTCGTATTTTACTGCGCCATTCTTTTATGGATTCTTTTTTCATACAGATATTGCTGTCATCCTGTTCTTTCCCTGAGCTGAATAGTCTTGGGAGTGAAAGGAAATATGTACACAAAAGAGCCATGTTAAACAAGTGATTGCAAGGAGCAGACACGGAGGAAACAATAAACACATAGAGAGAGAGACTGGAAGGTTTGTTATACATGCTTCATTTAATACGATAGCAGCAATAACAAATCAATACAACTTATGAGAAGTGCATTTAATATGTTTGTATTTCACTTGCTAAATAATACTCAAGCGTTCATACTGGTGAAACGTTTGATTTTTTGTGACATGAGAATTCAAGACACGCTAGGGATCAGAAAAGGCTATTTGGTCAATAAATCTTATCCTCCAGCTGTTTCATCATCTTATCTTGAAACAGCTTCCAACATTTTATCGCTAGTATTGCAAGAGATTTTTTTAGATTTATTCAGGGCCTTTCACATTGGGAGGATTATTAACCTGTATCAATCTGTTATTCCAAATATCTGAATAACCCTGAACAATGATGATTTTCTTCATATCTGTGTTTGAATTATTTTTCAACCGACAATTTTACATTTAAAAAATGTTCTCAGTTATAGAAAGGAGGTCTGGAGAGAATAGACCTACTCCAGATCTCTCGCTGAGACTGGTAGTTCAACATCATACGGCCACATTCTAACACCTTTGTTCTCTGAAGGAGGATTTATCAAGTGTTCAGTGAATTTGGTCCGTAGTTCTTTCAGGACTGGTGTTATATTCAGTAGATTTCCACCGGCCACAGTGTAATCAATAAATAAACTTTTCATTGGATTGAGATACATCGATAACAGTGTAGAGAGCAAAAATATTGACTCAAAGTCAAAAGATACCCTACTGTTTGTGCAATCATTTAATATGAAGCTGCAGATTTTACCTCTGGATAGTCCCTCTAAATTGCAACAACATATTGATTTAGGAGGTTTTAAACTCTCGGGTGCTGCTTTCCTCTTAAGCTTGCTGGCAACTAACACAAATAAGTATAAGCTGAGAAACTTCAGAGGAAGAGGCACAAAATCACATCTGAATTCCTGCGGTTCATGAACTGAATGCAGCAATATCCCCACATTGAGTCAAACATTCGAAGTTCGGAAACAGCAGGCATTAAGAGTGATTTCAGAGTTCGGATGCCTGTCCTAAAACATGATTGTTTTTAAGGCTGTGATGTTATCCGCCTGCCCCAACAAGATTATTTTTGTTTAATAATCACTCCCAGTTATCCATCACTGAATGAAAGCATTCGACAATCTCAGACTTTTGACAAAGAAAAAATGAAACATTATTTGCTATTTTGTTTCTGATGAAATGGTGGGAGCAGGAATTGAAGAAACAAACCTAGAGAGAAGCGATCCTAATTCTCAGCAGCCACATGCCAATGTAGTACACCTGCTTTCATATCGATTGAAATATATTTATGCGGGTGACGAGTTGGAAGAGCAAAGTTTAATACAGTGCTGTTTTAGTTGTGGAGTCCGGTGGTCTTCTAAGCACATTTTATGCAACTTGGTTCAGAACATCATCCAGGAATGGAAATGAATATCGATTGAAATGAGACGGTGAGTAAATTCTTTGCAACGTTTGTAGTCTCACAATGGCAGCCAATTGGAACAATGCGAACTTGCCATGAGGATGCAGTCCCACCAATCTGCAGGCCTGTCGATTAAATAAAACTCCTAATGTCAAACTTTCATTTCTAGAGAGAGAATGCATGACAATTGTGAGCGTCAAGCGAGCGGTACAGAGTTTAATACTGGCTTGCACTGGAGGCGAGCTGACAAACATTAATACCGACAGACTTATTTGTTCATGCACGCAGCAGTGCATTGCCCTACATTGCCCTGCCTGAGCAAATCACTGCAATCGTTGTGTATATTTGAGAGAGAAATCTGGGTGCAATATTATTAGCAGATGAGACCTTGTGCGTTTACCTCTCACTCAACGCCATCAAAGAGAGGGCATTGCTCTCTTGTGTTTGTGCAGGTCTATACTGTACAGGTACAGAGTGCCAGTGGTAATGGCATTTTATCGTTTCGGTGTTTAGTTTTGATTTGAGGCTCCTGTTTACAACAAGCAGCATCTCAAAAACTCCTCAGAGCAAATACAACATCGGGAAATACTTGCATTTATATAGTGCATTTCGCACGGTATGGAGTGCTTTGCAGTGATGGGGTTTGACCCACGTAAGGGAGAAAGCAGAGGGGGAGGGCAAGTAATCACAGCACAAAGTGGTGAATTTGACGGTGTAATTTAAAGACAGATTGAAAGGGGACAAGAGAGGAATTCATGATCGGAAATGATTAGCGCTGAAAGATCGATAGAAACACTCAAAAGGAAAACTGGACAATTATCTGAGTGATAAAACCATTGAGGGAGATGGTGACAGAGACTGAAACATAGGGTTAATAATAAGTATCTCATTTGTAGGGGAGATTTCTGCTCACTGTCCACTGGGCATGTGATAATAATAATAATCCTTGCATTTGATATAGTGCTTTTCACGCCTTCTAGACGTCTCAAAGTGCTTCAAGAATATACCGTAAAGTGAATTGACTGTATATTTTTGGGCGAAACGCGGCAACCAATCATAATAATCCTTGCATTTGATTTAGCACCTTATCGTGTCTTCCCGGTGTCTCAAAGGGCTTCACGGAAAATGTTGCAAAGTGAGGTGGACCGTATACTTTGGAGGGCGAAATGAAAAACAAAACATAACCTCACTTAGGGAATTCACTTACAGGGAAAGTGGATTCATTCATTTCCTGAAGACCAGCAAGATTGTTTGAGTAGGAACTTGGCCTGACAACCGGATCACACTTTTACATAATGCGATAATACCGTGAGTGGCTTTAAATTGACTTAGTACAGGATCATACATAGGTTAGAGTGGTGAAAGGCACTGGCTGTTTTTTTTTACATTGCCTGCCTGCCGTGGCTTGATTTCAGGTTTTAATTGCCAGTCTCCTGGAACATCTATTATGCCCGTTGAACCTATTCGAGAGTCAGGTTACATTCACCTGCTGGAATCATCTCTTTCAGAGTTACTCAGAGCAAGGTTGAAAGGGAAAATGTAGTTGGTGTTGAATGCTTGGGATGCAATGATTACAAGGAACTTTTCTACTTGATTGCTTTGCCACGCTGTCAGCATTTGAAATGTCTTGAATATATTGTGAAGTGTACATATTGTGGTGGACAAATTGGCTGCTGCGTTTGCGCACAACACTCACATTCAATTACTGTATTTTGGGATGTTGCTGTGCTATAAACAATGCATAAATTGACTGTCGCATTCGCCTATAAATATGCGGTTACTCCACGGGATAGCAATTGCCTGTGAAGCACTTTTTGATATATTACCATTATATAACATGCAAAGATTTATTACAAACAGAAATAGAGAGCAGCGCCTTGACACTGACCCTACACTTCGACACTATGTTCTTCTGAGGTTTTGCAAGTTAAATATTGGCACATGTTAATGTTGTCAAATAGCTGAAGGCTCTTGGTTAAGCTAATGTTTTCAGTAAGTCTAATCAGTGTAAACTGATCTGCCACTTAACCACTGCGGCAACATTATATGCAAAGATAGCAACGCTATATACAGTATAGCGGGTGAGTATTGATATCTGCATTTCTGTTTGTTCAACAAAATAAATCATTAAAACAGTGATCTACTCAGTGTGCTTATTCAGTCAGGATCTGATCCATGCAAGTGGAAAAGTTGATGCTGTGAGTGATATCAGCCAGGACAATATTATTGGTCCAAACATCTGGGCTTGATACTGGCAAAACACAGCCTGGCTTCTTGCTCCAGATCACAATTCACTGACCTCCAGTTGAGATGTGTTGGGGATTAGGAAAACAACAACAAAATTACACTTATATAGCACCTTTCACGTGAGGAGGTTGTCCCAAGGCACTGGACAGTCACTTTCCAGACCCGAGCTGGGGAGATGGTGGGGGGGTGGGAGGGAAGGGGGGGGATTAGGAGTTGCCGATGGGTCCATTGAGGAGGAGAGACAGGATGAGCCGTTAGAACTTCTGCAGTTGAATCGTCAACTGAACTAAATTGTCACGTATTAAGAGAAGACAATGTGGCAAGTTACCAGATTCTCCGTGTCAGTTCCCACTGAAAAGGAATCAAAAGCCTTTAGGGGAGAAGTAAATATGAAGTAATGTATTCCCTTGCTCGATTAACTTGGTTGAGTTGTCTTCAAAACCACCCTTTTATGGGGTGGCCAAACAGCAGAGGACCTCTCACGCGCCCATCACCATAAATTAACTCCCTGGGTTAGTCCTGGAGTCTGATCTGGACACCCCCTGTTAAAAGTTTGTTGATTATAACCACCCTTTGTTAAATAACCAACTACTGTACAAGCAGGTAATCTGAGTGTTGGGAGACAAAGGTTGTCAAAGTGTCACCTGTGATTCAATTAAACCATCATTAGGAAGACAGTAGCCTGGTGACCCGAATGCAATACAGTAAAACAATTCCCAATGACTTGACAACAGGTATCCTGGGGGTATCATAATCTGCTATGATCCCGCTTCAAACAGCGGGAAGGGTATATACGAGGTTTCAGACATCAGAAACAGTCTTTAGTGGGGAGGTGAATGGCAACTAATCATTGCGAAATAAAGCTTAGAGCTAAGGAAGAATGATTTTTCTCAGGCAGGATTTTGGTGTAAAATGCTGGTTTTTCGTAAAGGTGCTAATGCTAACTTCAGGATCGGTAGCTGCATCCATGAATCAGCAAACCCTGGATATATATATATGTATTTTGAAAAGAAGTCTTACCTATGTTGTGAATTGGAAGAGGTCAATAGCTGCGTGAGTTAAGGCATTGGGGGAGGAATGGAATGGAACCAGTGAAATGTGAATTGAAAGGCAGGGTTCAGTGCTAGACGGTATGGGAATCTGATCAGAGTAAGTTCAGCTATTTTACTAGCTACTGTTACCAAATGGCCTTCTTCCACACTTTTCTACATCAATTATAATTATTTTTGTGTTTGATGTACCTCCTCTAACATTGAACCATCCCAAAGCACAGGCAATAGCTGTCAATTTTAGTGACCTGGTCATCAATCACAGCAGTCAATTTGCGCAAATGATTGTCCCACAAACACTTGGGAGGGGAATGATCTATTCAGCTGGAGGATTGTAGGCCAGGATACTGGGAGAAATTCCCTTCTGTTTTTAGTCCAATGGGATATATAACAGCCAACCAAACAGGTAGATGGGACCCTGTTTGTTATTGTCTAATCCAAAAATGGCATGTCCAATAATGAAGAAATCTCCCAGTTCTTCAGTGCAGTTTCATCTTAGACCACGAGTCCATAGCACTCATGTGGGGCATGAACCCACAAATTATGACCTAGAAGCGAGGGTGCCATGTACCGAGCAAGGCTATTGATGAACGTAGTTCTATTCCACATCATACCGCTCACTCATGTATGTATATACACACTGCAAACAGAATAAACTATTGATTTAAAACATAATCCACTAACATGGCATTTTATTTACAAGCAAAGGCTATGCCAGTTCTTGTACAAATGAAAAACATTTATTGCATTAAAAAGGTCTGTAATAGAATTCACATGGATCATTGAAATAACAGTACTCAGTGTTGCTTAACTGATATTTTGTAAAATCACTGCCAGCTAACGCAATATTGTTGGATCTGTTAAAATTATAACCACCTTATGATGTGTATTATGGAAAAGGGTGATGGTCAGTTGCATTTACGCATGACAGATATCTGGATAAATATTTAAAGCCCCATTGCTGAAGATTTACAGCCTGTAACTGAGATAACAGTTCTAAGGGTAGGAGTCCTGTAGCTCAGTGGTTAGAGTACTTGCCTTGCAAGCGAGAGACCTTCAATTCCAGGCAGCTCGGGGCGAAATCTTGGGCAAGTTTCCTTACTCCACATACATGCCTGATAATAATCCCTCAAGAAATAAACAATAATAAATTGGTCATTTTAATCCAGAACTGATTGTGGGACACTGCTGTGCGCAATTGGCTGCCACATTTCACCCACAAATATACAGTCAAATCACTTTACAGTATATTCTGTGAAGTGATTTGAGACGTCTAAAAGACGTGAAAAGTGCTATATCAAATACAAGGATTATTATTGTTATGAAGAGTAATGAGTTCAACGCTTATCAACATCTAGCTTTCCAGAGTTAATTCAACTCTCATGTTCAGGCCACCATACGTCAGTAGTCAAGAATACATGTCTTTTTAATGTGTAACACAATATATTTTTTCATCCCCGATATACATTACTAATAGGTCTATATTTGTCAACAAATTGGTACTGGCGGAAAGGGGAGAAGGCCGTCTGCAATTCAGTGAAACCCTGGAGAAGATCAGACTTGTGGATGCAATACCGCGAGCGATTTGATTTCCCAACTGTTTCCTCACAAGGATGTAATCTCATCAACTCATCGGTACATTTCATGGATAGAATTTGCGGATTAAAATCGTCACTGTACTCAGTAGGTTAGAAAAGTTAAATACTAGTTTCTTAAAATACGCCTGCTCACTGTCTTTCTCATAATTTTGTGACAAGTCAAATAATGATACACAAACAGAGAGGAAATCTGCATCTGTACTCAAGCATTACATCTGCACCTTTTCATAGTTGGTATGTTGCCAAGTTAAAAACACATTTAGTTTTAGTGTTGTGCCAGGAGCTATAATTACATTAGAGGATCTGATGTCCAAAGACGGAATGTAGTAAGCCCTTGGGTTTGTGCTTCGGATAAGAAGCACATTGTAACGTGAATACTCTCACACCTTGTTGAGCATTTATTGTAGTCTTTAGTACAAAAGAGCCTACTCACTGACCCATCTCTTCATTAGATCGGCGAGTGACAACGTGTAGTTATATATCTTGCGTTAAATTTCAGACTCAACTTTTCTCCTATTTGTAAATTTTCAGAGCTTTGGTTACTTCGGGTGACTTCTCTGTACAAATTGATATTCTAACTAATAATGGTAGCAGAACATCTTACCAATTGTACATATCATGGTATTTATCGAGTGAGGATCAAACTAGCTGTTGTGGCTTTGGCTTCAATGTGTCTCATTGACGATAATAATATAAATTCTTGCATTTGATATAGAGCCTTATTACGTCTCCGTCTCAAAGCGTTTCACACAATACCCTTTAAAGTGAAATGACTATATTTTGTGGGCAAAACACAGTAGCCAATTGCGCACAGATTGTCCCACAAACAGTCGTGGGTGACCAATTTATTATTATTATGAGCTAAAGAGGAAAGCAGGTTGTCAACAGTACCTTTGGATTACTCAAGACCCATCCTGCTCTGCTAAATGTATCTCCTTGGAATCAGCTTAAACCCCTGAGACACTCCAGTCACAGTGTTTCCCACGGTGATCTGAGTGAGTGGTCTGTAGAGAACAGCTGCCCTATTTCCAAAAATATTTGACCAATACATTTTAAAATGTATTCATTGGACTCTTAAATTTTCCTTGGAGCTTGGGACACATTTCCAGGGTGGCTTGGTAGCTCCTAATCATTATGCCTTGGAAGAAGTGAATTTTGAATGTAAAAGTTTGTTCGGCTTACTCTCATACAATCAATGTCCAGTAAACATGTCCAGAAGATGCTCTTCCCGTCTGATCTCTGGCTCTGCCAAGCATTTCGCCTGACATCGTAAAAGCAACTTTGAGAGGTCTGATTAAATGACAAGGAAGGGAATGAGAAATTGGATTTCAAATATATTTATAGCTAAAGCGCATGCAGTAAACGCTCACAGATACCGCTTAATTGCAAATGGAGCAATGCAAATCAATCCCGTAATTTATTGCCAAGACGTGCAACAAAAATCTAATAGTCATAACAGTTACCTGCCCAAATCACTCCCTTTACTTATGATAATAAATGCTCACGAATATAAACTCACGGGCAATGTATCGTTAATAGTGAAACTTACAAAATGATGATAAGAAGAGATGGTCAGCCACATTTCACAGGAAACAATCTCATTCTTTGATCCCTGCTTTCCAGAACACCAAACCTCAATTGGTATCTCTGAGTCAGAATTTCTCTGATTGGCAAACAATCCATCAGATAAAATAAATTATTCACTCCATGGCTGTGTCACTTCATGGATTAAATATTGTATCCCATCTTCTCATTACAGCATTAATCATTTTAAAGATGTCCATTGACCCTGCCTCTACCAACCTACCTGATAACTTATTCCACCCATCCTGACTTTAATGTAAAGAGATGCTTTTAGATGACTTTCCTGACATACCTTGATTGCTTCAAAAATGTGGCCTCTTGTCCTGCTGTCTAGCATAGCTCAACGTTATACAGCTCTGGATTTACTTTGTCTATTAAGATGGACCCAAATTGAATCCAACGCTTGTAAATCCCAAACTTTCCTGAATTCTAGCATTTGTGCACCTAGAATAATTGGAAGCAATTTTGGGACCCAGCACAGGTCAAATCCACAGCTGTTTTACATTCTGTTGTATTATTCATTTCGGTGACGATTCAGATTGAAAATGAAGGAGACTGCGTG